>JAMAKE010000040.1:152062-261204 GCA_023628695.1 Nectriaceae sp. PG4201 | reverse complement strand
TATTTCTCTTAACTTAAAATTAATTATTTAAAAGCTTAATATTTAATTATAAACTTTAATACTTATCTTAAGAGAGCTTAGCCTTCTTAACCCTTAAGTCTCTTTAATATTAAAGACTATAACTAAGGCTAGCTCTTAATTAAAATATCTTAAAAGGTAAATTAATAGATATTAAAGTAACTCCTTAGCCTATTAAGGGCATATGCTTAGAATAGTTATATAGCAAGCTACTAGCAAGGTCGCAGCTATAAGAAGGATATTCTTTATAGATTTTAAGAAAGATAAAGATTAATACAGTCAATTCAAGACCTTAACTATAGCCTTCCTATTATTTAGCAGTGAAGTCCCTATAATCCACTACTTATCTATCTCCTCACTCTGCTCTAGTCACTTATATATTTAACATAGCCTCTATTTTAAGGGCTCTAAGCTCTCTTATTAAGGGAATAGAAGCTATAATATATTAAGTAGCCCTATTAAAGTCTAAGAACTAGATCCTTTAGCAAGCAAATGCAACTCTTAATAGGAGGTATAAGGCAAAGCAAACCTAGCTATAAAATAAAGGGAAGATAACTATATAGGAAAGAAGAGATATAATTAATTAAATAGTCCTTATTATTAAGGAAAGAGCTAAATTAACTAAAAATAAGGGGCAAGGAAGGAGGGTATAATTAAGGGAAAGGCATTATAGGCTTTGCTATTAACTTAGTTATAACTTAAGGACTTATAAGATAATAATTAAGACTTTTAAAGAAGAGGATAGCAATTAATTTTTATTAATTAAATAGTTAATTATATTTTTATTAAGATTCTTAATTAAAAGGTTAAGAAAAGTGCATTACTTATTTATTTATATTACTTACTTATTATATATATTATTCCCTTAAATAGAAATATAATAATATTATATTCTCCTAAGAATAGCTTCTTAGCTTTATAATAGCTTTATATTTCCCTTCTCTTTTTAAGTAGTATATCTCCTCTTTTTCTGCCGGCTCCTTGCTCTAGTTATTAACTTAAGCATACTATTCTAAAATATTTTAACTTTCTATCTTAGACTAGTTTGCACACTCCGAGGATTTAAACGCTCGATACTAAAGGAAACTGACGATCCTCTGTTTTCTGTCCTCAATTGAATATAAGTATGATTAGCAGTTGGACCCTCCCTGTATTTGTCGAGTACCTCACTTACACTCGACATTCGGTAGTCAAACTCCTCTCCAAACAAGAAATTCTAGGTATATTGCTCGTTATAACCCCAATTGTCTTCTTTCAATAGAGTCCCTTGGAGAGTCCAGTTGGATTGCTGCCTATACCAGAAGCAAACAAAAACCACGCCGATACCAAGGTCAACAGCACCCCAGTTTTCGAGCGAGCCACGGGTGCCGAAAAAGAGGAAATCTTGTACGTCCCAAAACTTCAAAGGACATTCGCTTGTATCAACTTGTAAAATGTTCCCTGGAAATTTGATTTGGACTTCGGTAAAGCGACTAAAGGATATAATGTCTTGACCTTCCCGTAAGAGAGGCCTTGGTATGTTAATTTCTGGTATTTCAGCAAGAAGGATAAAGTGGCGTAGCTCATTCTCGCCGTAAAATACTGGCTGGGGACGAAAGGAGGCTGTTGAGTCGCGACTGCACGCTCTAATGAAGGTGTTAGGCCCGATCTTACGCATAGGAATTGCTAAGAAATCCTCAGCGTTGCCGGGAATGCTGCAGCCGAGTTTGAGTGCATATTGATACACCCCCTCTTCGAAGTCGAAGATATACTCTGGCGCTTGGAGTATTACGCCCTTGTTAATAACGCTTACTTCTCCCTCATCAAGTAAGGATTCTGTAACAGAATACATTTGAGAGCAGTTTAAAAAGGCCACAATTGACTGAGCAAAGAAGCCAGAGAAGTCGCCACTGGTAGTCTTCGGAGGGGTCCACGCGAAAAGACTTGAATCGTATGATGATCTTACGATCTCTTCTTGTAAACGTCTGAATGCTCTGTGTCCCTCTCCATAAAGCATTGGCATATTGATATTGAGAATACCAAGAAGACAATAACTCATGTCCTCAATCCTAGTAGTTATGCGGTCTGCAGCCCAAGATAGTCGCTTTGCGATGCATATAGAAGAGAGCGATGCCTTGTGGCTTAAGATATCGCGATCGATCTTCGTGATTGCGGACAGTCTATCCATGAAATCCTTTTTAGAACCGAGGTACTTCCACGAGTGGTCGAAGAACGACATAGAAGTTGGCGCAATTAGTTCTTGTAGTGTCCATCCACGACTAAACCATCGGCAATCCTCCAATGATTCGATATTATGCAAGTCCGATAAGTATACATAGCATACTTTAGATTGTTGATACCAGAGGAACATAGAATTGATAGCCTCGGTTAATTCGGCATTGCTTGACTTATCGATGCAGCAAGTATCAACCTATATATAGTCGATCTTTTGTTGATGGGCAAGGTTACAGGTTTGTCGGATTTTATTGTATCCTGTCTTGTCTTTAGAGGATTCCAAGTTACAGTTTTGATAAATAACTTCATTATCCGGTTCCCATGTATGGGATAGGATCGCATAGTCTGGTAGTTTAGTGCCATAGTATTCTTCGAATTCGATGTGTTGGTGGTCGATAAATGTTTTCACCGTAATAAGCCTCATTGCTGCGTAATCCTTGCTATTAAGAATGAGAAAGATTATGGCCTTGATAAATGAACTAGCTCGGCATAAAGTAAAAGAAACGAAGAGTATGTCATTGTTTAAGAGAATCTAATATTGATAGCCTGAAACTTGCTTATATAACTCCCTCGGTGATTTAGTTACTGTAAGTTGTGGTGGCTATACGTTGGCGGACCACGAGGCGGACTGATCAGGATTGCTGTGACCATGAGCAGGACCTTGTGGCGCAGGCCACCACGGAGCAAAAGATAAACCAATAAGGGAGGGCACTTCGTGCCGGAATTGCACCTCACTTCACTATAACGCTGTCAGCTGCAGCTGGCCCGACTGCGCCATGCTCTGTTCGCCGCACGAGGCTTGGAGACTTCTTTCAAGAGAGTCTATCACTCCGTTTGGCTCCCTTCTTATGCTAACTCGCGCGAAAATCTTCTATCATTAGAACGCTATTGGCTGGTTTTCGCGCTGTAGCCAATGCCTCCGTTATGCAGCATAGCCCTCCCCGTCTACAACTAGACACGAGGCATTCAGTGGAAGCAAACGGCAGGTCGCCCACCTGAACAGGGATGTCCTGAATCCGGCGGGCGCGACGCTGTGCTTCAGATTTACAACTGAAACACTGAAACGCTGAGGGGGACGCACAATTCTTGGATTTTTTGTTCCAAAAAAAAAAAAACCCCTTAAAAAAACTTAAGCCTCTGTAAGGCTCGTTTATTTTGCTACCTAGAGGCCACTGTACCGTCCACTATCCCGCCCACTACTTTGTTCACACCTTCCACCACCACCAACCAGCACTAGCACCACTACCAAAGCCGCAACCTCGATTCATCAGCGTATCATATCCCTCAGCCTTTCCAGGTAGGCCCGCTTCCCTGCGGCGTCGATCTCCTTGCCTGAGTCCCTCCATAAGACTGCCGTTTCCAACCGCCCGGTCTCGACCTGGTCATGACAATCACTGCTCGCGCAATCAACCTAATTAAGCAAAGTCGCTTTACGGCGAAGCTCCACTAGCGCAGCATTGGAGCGCCCCACCCAGAGACTCCATCTCGCATATTCTTCCTTAAATCACAAGAAGGGGATTGAGTATATTCCCGAGATTGGACAGTATAAAGAGAAGGCCAGATCCCAGAATGTCAGCTCGAATAAGTAAACATTACGCAGCGTGTATAAAATTCTTTACCCTATGTTGAAAATTTATTTCGGTCTTGCACTATGGCCTATAATAGATTCCCTCCTCCATCTTACTCTCCAGCGTCAGCGTCCGGAGATATCGGCCTTCAGGATGACCAACCTTCTCAAGCGGTGCTACAGCCAGCCTCTGCACACGACGATGGCAGCCGTGACGTGGGGTCTCGACAATATCTAAGTCTGGACCTCTCGGCCTCATCTTTCCCAAGACCACTTTATCCACCTACAACTGATCACGATAGATCACCTTCGCTGTTGTCCGGCCCCATTCTTATACCACAATGCACAATTCCAAATGTTCTGAAACCGCCGCCTCCGTTCATTAGAGCCTATCCTCCTGTGCTTGCCTCATACGATATTTCCCCTGCACTCTTCCTCTCAGTTCTCGAAAGTCTTAATGTCTGCATCACACCCCCGGCGCCTTTCCAAGCCCTCAATGTTGTTGGCGAAGGAATAGGCTTTATTCCGCATCACTGGGCCCAAGGAGCGTCGTTGGGTATTTCAATAGCTGCGAGTGCCAGCACTGCGACTGTTCGTTATGCCAGGACAAAGGAGTTCTTCGAGAACGTGAACCAGACCATATTCAATCCGAAAGGCTTAAAAATGGAAATCATGAAGGACGATGATATTATGAAGCTGTTGAAAGTGGATGTCACAGCTTCCTTCCCATTAGAAAGATTCAAGCAATTAGGGCCCCATATCGCAGCATTATCTTTTGACGTCGATCCTCCGGCACGGCCTTCGAACGTTTTTGACCGGATTGCAGCGAAGCAAACGGCATCAAAGCTGGCCAAGCAGGAGAAAGAATTCCAAAAGAACCTGACTCAAGGTGATGAAGAGCGAAGGAGAGTGGCGGAGAAATGCAACCGGCATGTTGATACTCTCGACGGAGACTGGAACTCGGGTACTGAAAACGATTCCGAAGCGGAGGCAGAAATACAAGTGTTGGATGAGAGAGTGATAAAAATTAATGAGAGGCCTGATGCAAAACTGGAAAGGAAAAAGGCCGGGAAGGCCGGAAAGATCGAGAAAAAGCGGGAGAAGAACCTGGCGAAGGTAGAGAAGGATCGGCTAAATTTGAAGAGAAAGCATACTAAAGCTACTACAAAATCTGAGCATAGGCAGCAGAAGCGAGATGACAAGGAAAGGAAGAAAGTTTCCAAGCTAGAGTGGATTATAATTCGGCAACTTTGAAGTATACCAAACGAGTGTAAGCAGAGAACATATCACCTTCAGAAGTATTTCATTAACTAAATCTCAGTGGGGAAGAGTAGGTTTCGCGTTGATAGATAGATGAGCGAAAAAGACAACTACCAAGGTTATATCTTAGCATGTATATAGCATGAAGAGAATGCAATGTCCGACCAAGTTTGCCCGATATCATGGCTAAATACTCTAGAAATGAGATAAGATGTCATAGCGGGACGGGTGAATGTGACACTTGGCCGTACGAGCGTGGTTTAGCTCCTAATTTTACCCATTATATGGCGATCGAGGTGTTAGAGGAGAATGCAAACTCCTTTTAAGAGGAATGAAGTTAAGGTTAGGGCTTTTCTTCATCTTTATTCAAGGTGTATAGACTACTAGATACGGTAGTTAAACTAGGATCACTTCGCAATGCTACTAGCTGACCAATCACGACGCCTGCCCATCTCAATGCCGTGTACTTCTGCGATCACGCTGTTCATGGCGTCTTCGGCCCACCTTAACTCAACACTACTTGGCTCAAGGTGCATGACTGCGACTTGGAGGGGGAAGATAAACAGGAATGCCCCTGTACTCGAACTGTCTTGATCAAAGCATGAAGTCGCCATGGAACATATTTCAGTTGTAATAGCTGTCTTCGCTGCCCGCTTCGTATTAACCGTGGACAGGTCCGAAGGACTACTGGTCCAAACCGGAATTACAGCATTTTCCCGGACTAGGGGAATATTCAAAGCATCACAGGAACGAGCCAAGCAAAGAATGATGGCTTTCTGTAGGGCGAGCAATGCCTGATCGCTAGTGCTCAAAGACATTGGGCCTCGCATGTCTGATGCTGGAGTTGGAATCCTATCCGTGGGAGGTCGGGAAAAATGGTAGAGCTGTTGCCAATCGTGGAGGGCTCTCAACGTGGATTCGACTCGCCAGCATAGTGAAGAGGCAAGTTCAATATTGCAATCTGTGCGGTGTAAGATGTCCGTATCTTGCAATATTCCTGGGACATCGGCGAAGATTTCGAGCAACAGATCACTCGCCGCTTGTGGCTTGGGCGAATATTCCCTTATAACAGCTTTCCACTGAGGTAGAGAGAGGTAGCAGTGGCGGCGACGCAAGAGGGCGCTAACAATCTGGGGCCAGGGTCAGTGTTGTTAAATATCTCGACGAGTCTCAGCAATCGTACAATTGAAAATCGGCAGTGCCTCAAGAGCTCTCTGTCCAAAGGACTCTGGTGTCGGGACGGCCCCCGCAACTCAACCTACATAGCACGCTAATCAGCTAATTTCTATTACCCTGGACTGGATCAGCCGTGATGCTCACCAGTAGTGAGATGCCTTCGTAATGTTTCAGCCAGCCGGTCTTCTCGGTCAATACAATATTCTCGTACATGCCCAGGCAGAGAACGCTCGCCAAGGTCTCCCACCTAAGAACAGTAGAGGAACTAGCCAGACCAGTTTGTATGCGAGCCAAAGCCCTCCCGTACGCCCTGCCTCCGTTTTCCTAGAATACCCCTGTGGTGGTTCATCTTGCCAAAGTATGCAGCTGCCAGTGCCCGAACCGCCATGAGATGCGTCGAATCTGTGGATTCAGAAAGCCCTTCATTTAATACAAGGGGTAGGAACTGAAGGCGTTCAAACCTCGACAATAAGTGGGTATAAATGATAACATCGTTATCAAGCAGGAGAGGTGGTGGAGGGTAACTATCCGTGTCCGACTTCGTGAACGCCACAACATGCGCGGCATCGTCGGAACTCGTGGGCCGTGAAGGTGTGTCTTGGACTCGGAACCGGGATGTCTCATTCACAAATTCAGGGTATAAGATATACCCGCCACACTCCAGGCCTGCCATCCTGCACCGCTCGCAAAGCGGCCGCCGCTCATCTGGAGATTGGGTTAATAAATGAGGTTCTCCCTTGTGATAACCATCGAGCTCACGAAAGTCAGATGGAATAGAAGACAAAGATGGGAAAAACTCACCGCATTTCACTCGCCGCCGCTTACAGGTTTTACAAGCCTTGCTCCGCCCTCCTCGATTGGCCATGATGGGGTGATCAAGTCATTGTTGACGGACTTAATTTGACAGGGCTTGGTTTGGTATTTGTATTTTTAATTATTCGAGCTATATTTAAAGGGAAAGGTTTAACAAGTTAAGTAAATATATAACAATATTAATAATTAAATTATTTATTTTGAAAATATTTTAAAAATGTTTTTTTATTTAAGAATTTAAGACTTAAATTTTTTTTATATAATAATATAATCTTAATATCTTTATTCTACTGAGTTTCTAAGTCTTATTAAAATACACTATTTTGTATGCCTAAGGTGAGAGTGTCATGTAGGCCCTGCATTCCGTTCATTAACAACCCCGCCAACCCCGGCATTTTTATCCGCGATAGCGGGGTGCCCGAATCTATCCCTGTGGGTTTCTCTCCACCGAAAATACAATCTTGGCAGGTCTCAAAGTGATCGTCGCCTGTTTTCATCTTGGAGCTGATCAAGCTTGCATAACCTCTCGTCACGATGGAGCTATCTCAAAAGCGCCGAAACCCGACGTGGAAGGCGCTGGTCTCGTACCCATGTAACTGGATTCCCCCGAAACTTTAAAAGACCGGATCTCGCCTACTTCTTATGAGGTACTGCGACTATGCTTCTCATCAACACCTCGGCTTCAACACGAAAACCTGTGTCACAGCAGGCTCTGCAAAATTTTCCCCACGAGGTTTTTAGCAGTCTTAAGCAAGCTACGGCCAATATCATATTCCCTTCCCGACAAGCCCCAACTCTAGCAACGTCAACGGCTCTCCGTGTTACTCACAGCGCTTATAGTGATCATCTTGGAACCAGTCTAGAATCTAGGGCCCCCGAACGACGCGCAATCAAGTTTAATTCCTGCCAAAAGACAATAGAGAACGGATCGCACCAGGTACGATGTTCGGCTTTAAAAACCGCGAGGATGACGAAACTCGACCCGACCAGAGCGACGCCGAGCTGCATGTCCCTCAGAAATCCTTCTGGCAAGCTGCCTTGCCCGTCTTCGCTTGTGGCGCTGGTCTATTCTCAGATGGCTATATCAACAATGTGAGCTTATTATCCTCTCCTGGATATCCTTATCATGTCCCGTGGTCTCGCCGCTGACTCCCAGCCTTGTTGCCGCCCGCCTCCAGGTTATTGGATCTGTGAACACAGTTCTGAAGCTTCAATACGGTGCTATTTACACCAGCTCCAATGCCTTCAAATACGTCGCCGACATAGCCTTTGTTGGCACTGTCTTGGGCCAATTGATCTTCGGCTTCCTTTCCGACCATTGGTCTCGCTCCAACTCGCTCGTCGTTTCTACGGTAATCCTGATCATCTTCACCGCTTTGGCGACCGGCTCTTATTATTTGGGCGATAGCGTCGGGATGTTTAACATCTTGACTGCTTGGCGGTTCTTTGTCGGAATAGGAATTGGTGGTATGTATCTAGATCTACAGCTTCCTCTGAAACGACAATTCGCTGATCAGTATTGTTACGTTCACAGGGGAGTACCCAGCAGGCAGTGTTGGCTGTGCCGAATCCAGCGGCGAGCTCAAGAAAGGCACCCGACATCGATGGTTTATCCTATTTACCAACTCAATGATTGATTGGGGCTTTGTCATTGGCGCCTTTGTTCCCTGTCTGTCCTGACCTCTCCTCTCATCACCTCTCGTATCCTAACAGTTTCCGTGTAGACCTTGTTGCCGCCGCATGTCACAATTCCCACTACAGCACAATCTGGAGGACCAGCCTCGGCATCGGCGTAGTCTTCCCTCTGATTCTGTTTGTGCTACGGTTGAGACTTAAGGAGCCTGAAGAGTTTGCTCGAGAATCCATGAGACGCCAGACCCCATATTCTCTCGTGCTCCGGTTCTATTGGTTTCGACTCTTCTGTGTCAGTTTGATCTGGTTCCTTTACGATGTGAGTCCTCTGTTCCTCTCTGTCTGTTACTCGCTTTAGCATCTTAACTTGCTTACTTTTGCAGTTTTCTATTTATGCCTTTGGTATCTACTCATCCTCGATATTAAGTGGTATCTATGGCGACAAGGCGCCCTTAACCACCGTCTTTGGCTGGAATACTGTGATCAACATGTTTTATCTACCTGGGACACTGATCGGTGCCTTCGTTAGCGACTGGCTAGGCCCTCGCAATACCTTAGCCATTGGTGTTACATTGCAAGCCATCGTCGGATATATCATGGCTGGTGTCTATGCTAAAATCTCACAACACATCGCTGTCTTCGCTGTTGTCTACGGAATTTTCCTCTCACTCGGCGAACTCGGCCCTGGAAACAACATCGGCCTGCTAGCTGCCAAAACATGTGCTACGGGTGTGCGTGGACGTTATTACGGCATCGCAGCTGCGGTTGGCAAGATCGGTGCCTTCGTCGGTACCCTCGTCTTTCCTTACATTCAGAAAGCTGGCGGCGATAATGATGTGGCCTCTGCACAGTATCCTTTTTGGGTAGCGTCAAGTCTCTGTCTCCTGTCTGCCGCTATTACCATTTTCTGCATTCCTCATATTGGTCAAGATACGATTGCCCATGAAGACTTGCGGTTCCGTAATTATTTGGAAAGCAAGGGTTGGGATACGACACAGTTGGGCCTCGACCGAGGCCAGGAGGAAGCCAGTATGACAGAGGAGCCCCGTCAAGATCCGATCAAGGCGTAATGGTCGGTGGCAAGCACTGGGCTGGTTGTTGTGTGGGTGACAGCGTAGGCCATCGACTCGTCTTACTTGAATCATGGGGACTCGTAAAAAAAAGGGAGGCCACTGCTTGCCGTTCCCAGTGGTCGCTAACCAGCTTAATCAAATATTTGTCATCATTATTCGGGGGACCTGAATTGCCGATATCTCGAGTTCTCTCCCATTGCTGACGTAAAACATAAAGGAACATTTCCCCGAGCTTTCAGTTACCTTCTGACACCTCTAACTATTCTCGCTTTTACTACGGCTTACTTGAAGGAAAATGTGTAAATGACAACATACTTGAAGCCTTCTTTGCGAACCAATTTTAGATCCTCGTGTTATGTCACCAAAACTGGGTTTCTGACATGTCCCTCGGCCATCATTCAAATCACCCAGTGTTGAGTAACAACGCTGTGAAACCACGAGCTTCTTCCGGGTTGTTATGCTACGGCCCATCGGTCGCTCGGCTGGCCTGATGCAGTCTATGCCCTACGAGTATCAGGTCTGTCGGTCTCTCGGGAAACCGAAATCATGAATTGCCCATTGCTGACATCTTTCTCCATTGACAACCCCATTGGCACACTGTAATATCTATGCCTAAACCCTCGTCTTTTCCACTCAAGCCAACCTTGGGAACTCTCCCTGGCTTTTGCATATCACTCCGCAATCTCAGGTGAACCTTTGGAACATTGAATCGAAGATTTTGCGCAGCATCTGCGGGAGTGGCATTCCCCGCTCCCCCAAACCTGCCAGCTGTGGCTTGGCGCTGACCAGTTTACGAGGGATCGTCACAATCGTAACTCGACCCTTGCCCTCAAGTTGACAACACTCCTCTTCGTATTTTCGTCTTCGTAAAGTCAGCTGTACCCCAGCCTGCTCCTTGTGAAACATCCATCAGGAAAGGTCGGGTCATCATCATGGCCGTCTCATCTCCCTACCTGACAAGTATAAAGTGGTTGGCAAGGTGAGATGAAGGGGAAATCGAGCTTTCTCCTCATGAGTAAAGTCCTCTTTAGTAAAAGAAATACCGAAAAATGAATCCCCTAACAACTATCACTACTCTCGGCATGTGTGCCACTGCCCTGGCTCGCTCCGGCCATACATTACGGGAGGACATTCAGACCGTTCATCTTACGTTCCACGGTGGTCCAGCATCCTACGACATGGAGTTTCCTGCCAATGGCAAGACTTATAAAACAAGTTCGTTATCACTGGCCAGATACGATGATGGATGTGATTGACTAGGGGCATTATAGACAACGATATCTCCGTTAACATTATCGACGCCCCAGACTACAATGCCTTCCAGCAGTGCACATTTTATACCGTCGGGGAGAAGACTCTCGTTCAGAGCATTGGAGAAGATGGGATGCAGCAGGTAGTTGTTGGCCCGCCTCAGCCTGTCACAGGCGTCAGTTGTGAGGGCATATGCGTACCCACATACGGTAGAATGCCCCGGAGACTTTGTATTGACTTCTTGGGAAACAGCTAACGCCCGCCTATAGGCATGTGCTACGATACGAGCGGTCAGTATGTAGGTCCTTGCTGCAATGGCTTCTGTGCAGCTGATCGCTGCCGGCCCTGGAATACCTCAACATCTTGAAGCAAGCAAAGGGTCACCGAGTATCAAGTGAGTCGTAGTCCGTGAGCCCTAGCCACCTCTCAAGAACAAGTCTGGCGATCCCTTTCAAGAATGATAAGGATTACAATGAATTGAGAATATGAGGTCGAAACCTGATTTAATTCAATGTCAATATTTCATGAGATGAGACGCATCCCGATATGTACCCAAAGCCTAGTGAACGTGTTTGCACATGTTCTACATTTTCCCATCAACCAGCCTACGCCAACGCATGCAAGAACCCTAGATAAACGAAACGGAGAAGAAGAGAGGGAGGTGAATAAAGAAAGAGAGGTGAATAAAGAAAGATTTCGATGTCTATCCTGAAAACGATAACTCTGTCCCCTTAATGGCGGCGACCGCCGCTACCTGCTCTTCCTGAGGCCACATCGACACCCTCCTTCATTAAGGTGTGTCTCGCGCCACCCGGGTGCTTTTGTCCCATAAATCCATCTACCAGAGCGGCGCCGAGGGCAGCGGTTGCGATTTTGGCGCCTTTGGCACCGAGCCAAGGACTAGGATCGTCGCGGGACTTCATAGCCGCCTGAGCGCCTGCCGTGAATGCGGTGCGGGCGCCGGCCTGAACCATAGGATTCTGCCACCACGATGCTGTGCGTCGGGTCTTGGTCGAGGCTGGCATGGAGCTGCGGCGAGGTTGAGGGTCCCGACCTCTGGTCACAGGGCGGTCTCGGCCCCTTGACACTGGAGGTTCTCGGCCTCTAGTAGTTGGAGGTGGGCGATCGCGTGAAGGGGAGTATGCTCGATCATGATGACCCCTGGCCTGCGAGCGCGGCCGGCGCCGGCGCATGGCATATTCATCCTCACCGTCCGAGTCCGGGTACTGCTGTGCTCGTCTGCCCTGTCTGTGATCCGATGGAGGGGCCCGTGTAGCAGACTTGGAAGGACGGGGATGAAGTTCAGCATCGTCCATGCGAGCTCTAGGGTTATCTCTGGGGTCCGCCCGGGGACGAGCTCTCGAGGACCTTGCCCGGGGATCTGCTGAATATGTATGGGGGCTCGGCGGGTCGCGAGAAGAGGGATCCTTGACGTGAGACTCGGCAGAGCGGGGGTCCCTTTCGGGGCGAGATGAGCGGTGATGGCGGCGCGAAGGCTCGGGTTCCGGGACGAAGGGTGGAGGAGGACTGGGCCCGCGTCTCAAGTAGGCAGGTTCGGGAGGGTCTCCGGGGCCCGGTGGACCGGCGCTCCGACCCCGACGAGGCGGATCGTGCCGGGTGGGGCGACCGCGAGACGATGTCGGGGGGGAGTCCGAGGCATAGTAATAGGGGCCTGGACTTGTAGGCTGGCGATGCCTTTCTGATTTGTGGCGGCGGGGTGGAGTTTTGGTCGGAGGGCTTGGATCGCGACTGTAGGGATCGCGATTACGGTCGTAGGGATCATAAGAAAGGTAGTTGTCGTCAGCGGGAGGTTGACGGTCTCGGCGCCGTGACGGTCGTTGATAGGACATGATAGATCGGCGCCAAGTAAGGGGACGAAGGGAGTTAGAGGGTGGAGTGGGAAAGGCGAAACGAGGACGATGAATGAGTGAGGACGACTTGGAGGAACAAGAAGCTTGGTTTTCAGGTCCTGGGTGCTTGTACTAGTAGTGTAGGCGTCAGGAGTCTAGCGTCGTTACTTTTGAGGAGGATGGGGTTTATTCTCCGATCGAACAGTGACAACAGAAAGAACCCAAGACTTTTAATAAGTATGGCGCAAGAACCCCAAAGAGATATTTTCCAGCGCGACAAGCGTCAGGTTTTTCTTCTCGGATGCCTCAATGGGCTGGGGGCTGTGCACGCGGACGCATCAGTGAGCGGAGATGGCGTCGTGGTGCAGCGTCGCAGGAATCAGGATGCAGGGTCCTCGCGCCTGACGTCATGCGGTCCAGTCGCCTGGGCTTCAGTGGCTCGGGGCTGAGGAGAGCACCGGACTGACGTCAAACAACGGTAAATTACGGTGTGTGTCACGAGCTGTTGGGGTCAGTTCAACCCGTTTAGTCTTCTTAAAACACCTGTTGTTCAAGATTGAGGCTATTGCTTGCATTAAGGGCCTGGACTGCTAGCAACGTGTCTCGCTAGGAGACTGCCGGACCTGGTGGGACGTGCGGGGGAAGATCGGGAATCATAGTTCCAGAAAGGTTTTGATCATGGGCCATCATCATCGATGACCGTCATGGTGCCCTTGGTGCCCACTCTGTTCACCAGCCAGGGACTCGAGGATTTGGGGGCGAATACCGAATCCCGGGGGACGACAGCCGAAGAGGCTCGACTGGCCAGGGCTGGAGGTGTTTCGCTCACGCTTGCACGTCACACAATAGCCTTGAAGGTTGCCAGGTACGGGCCATTTTCTTGCTGATCTCGTAGCTCAACCAGATGTTTGTGATATCAGAAGTGGTGCCATTCCGACGTTACTGCAGAACAACGGCGGCGGCGACTTCCATCACGGCCACAAGGAGTATTCGCGCACGACAACAGCTTCCTTTGGTACCCTTAGGTGGCGGCGAGGAGGACGTTTAAGGACGAGCCATGACCCACGAGAACAGGTCCATCCCGGTATAGCACAAATTGTCCTTCGTAGAAATGCCCCTATCTGATCGGTTGAAGGGGCGTGAGCAGTAACTTGGGCCTAATAGGAGCATCCGAGCTGACAGAACTTTCCCGTGCCACTCGCCCATATGCGACCAACCACCTTCCACTAGATCACGGGATAGAACCACATGACTGAAAGTTATGGAGAGGACTCGAGCCAAGGGAAATTTGAAGGAGTACAAGATATGGAGACAAAACTCAATCGTTTAACAGTGACCCCGAAGAACGGGGAAACGACTGGTCCCATCACATCGACAGGATGGCGGCTGCAAGGGCTAGCTGGTACCTAAGACTCCCGATGCAATCACTGCATCCGGAGCTTATAGTCAAAGCACCAGTCTTCTTACGCAAGGAACCGACGCAGTGTGACGGGGGCGTTTGGATAGATCGACTTGGTCCAATCCATGAAAGGTGAGAGCGGGGACACGGAGAAGGGGTCCGGCACTGCTCTCATCCAACAACCCTTTGGGGTTTCGACGATGGCTAGCACTTTAGAGACGGTTCTTAATTCGACCGAGGAAGTCAGTTGGCAACTTGTATCAGTCGCACCGGGGGATACATAGAAGGTGCAAGCTCAGATACTAGTAGTAGTTTCCAGCCATTTTCCATCCGCCAGTGGACTGAACCACATCTCGGCATCGTCCTGGTGCGGCCCGAGGGAAGTGATCATCTGAACATGGCGCGTTGATAATGGTCTGCCTTGGCTTGTGGCCCAACGTCAAGCCACCACAAAACTATTTCAGATCACGGCAATAGTGATTTCGGTAATAGTGGTGATGGTGGTGGTCGTGGTAGTTGAGGCGGGTCGCTGCATCGAGACTTGTATACATGGTAGAAGTGATAAATACTCTATGCCTCGGCCCAATGGGTTGGTAGAACCAAGACATGATGGTTGTGACAAATCGAGATGGCTGTGCCGTCATTTGGCTTTATCACGAGACTATGGCCAGAAGGGACAAGGGGCGACGGGCTTCAAGGCACATTGTCTCGACAGTGATTGATTGAAATTGGAAGCCTCAGGCAAAACAAAAGGTTGTTATTTGCTTTAGAACTACTGAGTATTAATTCGCACCGACCTTAGCAGCTCTCAAAAGGTGTGTGCGGGGCCGCCTGATCTTGCATCCCTTGCCGTTCTCCACCTTCATTTCTTCTCACTAAAAGCTGTTAGCAGCCGAAATGCCATTGATAAAACTTATCACGAAGTCTTATCACCTTTATCGGGATCTTGACTCTCACGACAGCAACTCGCTGCTCAGCCAAGCCAGCTCTCACTGTGTGCGCATGCGACTTGCACACCTGGCGACCATGATACGATAGCTCACACGCTCCCCATTATCATCTAAGATGCACTTTGGCAATGATCACTAAGCGGCAGGGACCCCGCGAGATCCATTCCGGAAGCCCTTCTCCCTCTCGCTTCCGCCTCCTCCACACTGTTTATCATCCTCCCGCTCGATTGCAGCTCGACGTCTTCTCGAAGACTTTGAACCCCATCAAACTCACCCATGCGGATGCACAACCACGAACGAGACCTCGCGGACGTCTGTGGCAACGCCACCTGTTAGCCGTGTACACTCTTGTCCGTGTATGACAATAACGCAAATCACAGCTAACCCGGATACTGTGCTTCGAAGAAACGAAAGTCCATACGAGTACAGAACTCGAGTTCAAGGTGTGCATGGCACCACAACAACAGCCACAGAAGCCATCGAGCCACCAACAGCCAGTGCTGCTCACACTGTCCAACCACCCACTTCGATGGAGATCATGGAGCTGAAATCAGAAAAGCTGACGATCAAAGTGGTCTGCCACAAGCCCATCAAACGACGCGCTTGGGACTAGCTCCGGATCAATTCCATTCGCACGGTAGTCGAGCCGTGAGCTTCGTCTTGGCGAGATATCTCTCGCCCTGCGATTGGTTCAGCTATTTGCTTAAAGTACCCTCCCGAAACGACCAGGATCACCCATCGTTATCTTGGTCTCCACCATCCTCGGTCATGGCCGCAGCAATTCCCGGTCTGTAGACATGGGGAACCTTTATTCAGGTCGCCGGCGGCGCATGAGAAGAGATCAACGGAGACACTAGCTTGGGAAAAATGGGGAAGAGGAGAAAGGGAAGAAAAAAAATTCGAGAAGGCGAACATCTCCACCGAGCGCGCTGTCATGGGAATTGAAGAGGAGTATGGGCTGACTCTCGTCTTTTCTGGCTCGAATACTTTGGATCTGCTTGAATATAACTCATTCATCCTCGCCCAGGTACGCACGATCTAATTTGACGTTTAGATGCAGTGTTGGAAGCACAGGAGCTTTACTGCCAATTGCGCTGCAACTACAGCCGCCACCATTCGCAGACGCTGAAAAATTACACCACATCAGAAGATGCATGGAGGTGCACGATACGTTCAAGCCTGAACCCCACGCCTCCCTGATCTGAGAACACCATCGCATTCAGCTTGCTGGCCTGCCAGCCAACCAGCCAGGTCTGTCCTATCTGTCGTCCTCGAAGCCGTAACGCCTCGCCGACCAGATCCCGGCCATTACATACAAAGTACCTGCTTACCTACCTACCTATCTTGACTAGCTTCGAGGCGGGTTGCACACCAAGAGATTGAGACCGATTTCGATCCTAGATAGGGCACATCCGCCCTCGCACTGCGCCGTCCTGCGCCGTCCTTTGCGCCGCTGTCCATTGCTCTCCATCGCTGTCCTGCGACGCCGCGCTACCTTGCATTGTATTGCGCTGCGCGGCACTACACCAGCAAGCCTCTTGTCCTTCCGTGTCACTGCGTCGGGGCTGGATAAGTGATCAAGGATCTATACCAATCTGATCGCAGCTCCCGTCTGTTCCGTCCCAAGAAGTCTACGACCTGACCCTTCTTGGCTATTGGGCCTGGACCTAAAAGTCGACCCCGGACCCGGACTTTGGACCCAGACCCCAGACCGACGAAGACGATAATAAAGACTGC
Organism: Nectriaceae sp. PG4201; assembly: GCA_023628695.1. Lineage (NCBI taxonomy): Eukaryota > Fungi > Ascomycota > Sordariomycetes > Hypocreales > Nectriaceae > Nectriaceae sp. PG4201. The sequence continues at coordinate 244,264 of JAMAKE010000040.1, read as the reverse complement.
TCATCTCCCCTGGCTCCAAACCACGAACCCTCTCGTCTTCCTCGTTGTTGCTTCACTCATATAACTCTTGCCCTACCGTGGCGGGCCTTGACGTTACCTTGACTCGTCCCCGTCTCCGTCTTCTGCGACCATTTTCAGTGTCGTCGTCGCCACTCGTCGAGCCTCCATCTACCCTCTTGATTCCCGAGCTTCCACCATGACTTGGATTCATAACGCCAACCTCAAAATCGCCGCCAGCCCTGTTGGTCGCTGGTTCCGGCTTGATGGCTCTGGTCATGTAAGTTGACCCACCTCAGTCTTCCTTCCGCTCCTCCCTGTCCATCCCGCATGGTGGCGCGCAGTTGAAGTGCTTTTACTAAGACGCCATCCCCACATATAGCGTCGAGAGCGCAAGGGCTCTTACTTCTTCACCGAGGTGAGAGCTGGCCTCGCTACCTTCTTCGCCATGGCATACATCATTGCTGTGAATGCGTCTATTGTGGCTGATAGTGGCGGCACCTGCGTATGCAATGGAGGCGCCGATGATCCCATCTGTGCTGTCAACGAAGAATACGCTATATGCACTCAAGGCATCAAGCGCGACGTTGTTACTGCCACCGCTGCCATCTCTGCGCTAGCGTCCTTTTGTATGGGTCTCTTCGCCAATCTGTAAGTGCCCATGCCCTGTCTCCTCGAAGCGTGGAATACGGTTGTAGCTAACCTCGTTCCCAGTCCTGTTGCCCTGGCTCCTGGAATGGGTAAGTCGGACTGAAACTTATTCGACCTGTTCCTGAAGGAGAAGTGAACTAATCCCCCGTACTCTGTAGGCCTAAACGCTTATTTTGCCTATACTGTCGGTGAGCCGTGTCTCGAATCGTACTTTGCAGAGGGACATCTTAATCTGACTTCGTTAATTTAGTCGGGTTCCACGGTACTGGACTGGTCCCCTTCCAGGTCGCCGTCACGGCTATCTTCGTCGAAGGCTTCATCTTCTTCGGCCTCGCCCTCTTCGGTTTGCGCCAGTGGCTCGCACGTGCTATTCCTCGATCTATCAAACTCGCCACCAGCGTCGGTATTGGTCTTTTCCTAACCCTCATCGGTCTTACTTACAGTGAGGGTATCGGTCTGATCGTGGGTGCGCAATCTACCCCGTTGGAGCTCGCTGGCTGCAGCCCCGAATTCAGAGCTCCCAACGGAACCGATATTGGACTCTGTCCCAGCAGTGAAAAGATGCGATACCCCGCCATGTGGATCGGCATCTTCTGCGGTGGCATCTTTACCGTTTTGCTGATGATGTACCGGGTCAAGGGTGCTATTATTGCTGGAATCCTCCTCGTCAGCATCATTTCATGGCCTCGAACTACTCCTGTGACCTACTTCCCCTATACGCCCGTTGGCGACAGCGCCTTTGACTTTTTCAAGAAGGTTGTCGACTTCCACAAGATCGAGAATATCCTTAACGTCCAAGAGTGGTCTATATCAGGATATGGAGGTCAGTTTGGTCTCGCTCTCATTACCTTCCTCTACGTCGACATTCTCGACTGTACTGGTACCTTGTACGGTATGGCCCGCTTCGCGGACCTCATCGACCCTGTCACACAAGATTTCGAGGGTTCTTCTGTGGCTTATATGGTCGACGCCCTAAGCATTTCAGTCGGCGCTGTTCTTGGCGTGCCTCCTGTCACCGCCTTTGTTGAATCGGGTGCCGGTATTTCTGAGGGTGGCAAGACCGGACTTACAGCCATGGTTGCGGGTATCTGCTTCTTCATCTCGGTGTTCTTTGCTCCAATCTTTGCTTCCATCCCGCCTTGGGCCACCGGCTGCGTTCTTATCCTCGTCGGTTCGATGATGGTCAGCGCTGTTACCGAGATCAACTGGAAGTACATGGGCGATGCCGTGCCTGCCTTCCTCACCATCGCGCTTATGCCGTTCACTTACTCGATTGCTGATGGTCTTATCGCCGGTATCTGCTCTTATATGCTGCTCAACACCGTAGTCTGGCTCATCAAGGTGGCTTCGGGAGGTCGCATCATCCCCCCTAATTACGACGAACGGGATGGTTGGACCTGGCGTATCCCCGGTGGCTTCTTTCCTCCTTGGCTTGTTAGGGTTTCTCAAGGAAAGAAGGATTTCTGGCGTGAAGATGACCCTCCCGTGGCCGAGACCCAAGGTCAGAACGAGACTGCCACCCATGAAAAGGGAACAAGCTCAGACCATGGTGGTTCCGACACGGGCAAGGGGCCTGAGACTACGGCGGCGCCACGAAAGGACAAAGTCTAGGACCCTTCCGAAACGAATGATGAAAGTGATGCTTGTTTAATACTGTGAGTGTAGGGGGGAAATGTTGGAATTTTCGGGGATTCCGGTTAGGTATCAGACATGTGTTAGTTGTGTATACGTCCATCAGCATGGCTAGCTTATCCGCCATCTCAAGAGAGTCATTAAGCTTGGTTGGTCAAGGATTTGTACATATTATACCCAGGGTTGATACCAAATGAGAATGAATCCTTTACAAACTGCAGGTGCTTGTACCCATGCCTATGATTTAGTATTCTGCAGCAGACATGAAAGTGTAAGCCATCTCATCAAGTCATTAATTCAATATGCTTCAGCTCGCTGGCAAAAATAATTAGTAGAAGTTCGAGAAGTTCGCGGGAAGAACGTACTTCTGCACCTGGTGGCCAACTTTCATGGGCGGATACTCGGCCTCCTTGCCTTCATCCCGTCCAAGATTAAACTGGTCAGCTCTTACTTCACGAGCCTGCTCTGCCAGCTTTGGGATAGGAGCTAGATCGAAGTCTGAGTTCAAGTGCCAAAACATGGTACTGGAGATACGAATAAGTGGTCGATCGGGAAACTCATTCTGGCGTCGAGCTATGGTCTCAATGGTCTTCTCGTTGATTACCACCTCATGATAGCCGGCTTTGATGAGGCCACCAGTGATGTGTTCGATCTGTTTGCCAGCCTGGACGAGCAAGTAATTGCCAGGTGGGATCTTGACGGGAATGCGATTTCCGGTGTTTCGTGCCCAGATATTCAAACCGGGGTAACGAGAACGACCATGTATAGTGAGAAAGTTAAGATCTGTGTGGAAGCCAGCAAGGATGGTATCCATTTCACCATATCGTTTCAGATCTGATGCAGTTGGTGCAAGAAGATGGGGTCTATATCGCGAGAGCGTGAGCAATCTCTTACACTGTTAGTGCGGGACCGGAGACAAACCCATATCGGCCAGCATCACTAAAGTACTCCGCGGGTAAACTCAGACCTACGGCAGTCATCTCGGCGAGTTTTGATACGCTTGAGGGGGTAGATCAGCAATAAAGAATATCAATAGTAGGGGGGCTGACCAACGCGTTCCTCATCGAGATCCCCCACTGATTCATGGTGGGTTCCCATCTCTCCTTAATATGAGGTGCATCGGGCACAATGTTCGAGGCATTGAGCCCGGGGAACTGGGTTTCGTAGGGAGGAGGCTCTACCATGCGCCAGAAAAACCTACACTTGGGGTCTGGGGAATGAGCCGAGATATCGAGAGGGCGTTGAGATGGCTGTAGGCGCCGAATAACATCGAGACAGGGCTCATCGACAGCACACTTGGGTTTCTCTGTGTTCTCGAGAGTGACCCCAATCTGGTAGCTCAGTTCAGGGCGTTCATCTTTCTTCAGGAGATCATCAGGCTGATTGAAGTAATCTTCTAGCAAGTCGAGAAACTTGGTGTTATCGTCCTCAGATACACGGGAGTCGTGCAGAACTAGGGCACCGTAGGTAATGAGGGCATCTGCAGCCTTGCGACATTCGGCTTGGACTGCGTCTGAGTCAGGAGGATTGTTGAGGTAGAGATCGAGGTTAATAACTGGGAGATCCATTTGTTCGTTCTTTCCGGGGAAGCTGGTTCGGTCGATTATTGCCGGACGTGGGGATAATCCTGTGATTCTCAGCTTTGAGCAAGACTTTGCTTAATGCTGGCCTAATGTTGATTCCTGACCAAAGACTACTTCTCGGTGTAATTTGTGTAAAACCCTAAGAGACAAGAGAAGCGGAGAAGATCAGAAAAAGAAATAAAGTAAAAGAAGGCAAAACCGATCTGTATCAGTCGTTCTGATCGAAGATTATGGCGGGGAAGATTGGCTTATTACAGATATGCCTGCCTTTATTGGTTACGTTCAAAGCCGGAATTGGCCGATGCCATGACCTCTAGCCCGGCGAAGTCCTACGGAGACCAACGGCCGACGAAAATTAAAAGAACAAGACTTTATATCATTTATGTAATATCTTTCCAGGGTAAATACGAACATAGCTGGTCATGGTGTTATTGCAATTTCATCTTTGCTTTAAGTTAAACTCAGGAATACTTATTCCCAGGGGGGTTCCATTTGGCACCGAAGAGCACCACTGACAAGACTAATAAGCCAAGTAAATATGACCTGACTCTTGTTGCGACCAATCCCGGATTTCCAGGGCTGTTTCCCAATTGACTTATGTTTTACTAAATGAGGAGAGTTACAGGTTTATAAATAATCGATGTCTGATGGCTTTCCGCTACTTTTTGGTTCCAGAAAGCCACCTGAGGCGTCTGAGGTGCCAAGTGGACTTTGTGCCCGTGAGAGCAACAGCCTAAGAATGTCTCCCATGCATCATCCATTTTCTAGAATACTCAGATTGCAGAAACATGGCCTTTTCTATTACCTTTTGTTCGATCTTCACGTTCAGCCCGAGACATGAGGCGAGACAAAAGACGCATAAAATCGGGAAAATGGGCGGTAGAAACTAAGTTGTAAAGAGCTCACTGTATTTGGACAACCCATGGGATCAAGGGATTGGGGAAATGTTGGTTGTAATTATATCAGATATATTGTTGCTCGTACAGAAACTAAACCATGCCTCCATCATCTCGACAAAACTTCCTCAAGTCCTTGCTAACGACTCTCCAGAATCACCTCCTTCGTTCTGTCGATAAAATCCTAGTCAATGACGACAAAGTCTAGTCTCATTGACTATCCCCCCCCTCCCCCCCTCCCCCCCTCCTCTATATCTCAGCCCTTTCAGTCATCAACACCAGCCGGGGTATTGCACAGAATACCCTGGTCTAGGATAGGTAGGACACAGCAGCGAGCTCGCTGGCCGATTGCGGAACAAACAGCAGAGAAGCTGTCGGCATCGGTGGGTGCCTCGGGCGCTATGAAACTGTCAGTCACATAAACTCATCCTTTCAGATACGTCCTAAAACTTACGCTCTCCACAATCAAGATCTGCGACTCCAAGGACATCCGTAGCACAGCATTGTGCGCTGCCATAGAGACCAGAGCAGGGGATATACACCTGTCTCTCATCAACAGGGGCGGCGAGGGCAACACCAGCCAAGGTGGCCACAACGGCAGAGATGATGGTGAAGCTCTTCATGGTGTTGGTTTGTTAAGTAGGCTTAGATGTTGAATTGGTGTTGATGGTGTTTCTGAAGTTCTTGCAAATCTACTCTGTTGATCCTACAGATAAAAGAATCCGAGGGAAAGAAAGGACCCTATTTATACCCAGAAGCACCGTGCAGACATTTGTACTCCTGAAATCCAGCTCGGTGCTGGGACAAGAATGGATGTCCTCAGACGTCACTCCTCAGAATGTTCCTTGGTCATCTACCCCCTTACCTGGAAGGGCTCCAGGTTACGGTCATCGCAGACATAGCAAGACTGTAGCTTCATTTCCATACAGCGACGTTCCGAGTGGGGACCCCGTCATCGTTCCATCTAGAGCCAACATAACTCGGAGGCATGTAAGTGATGGAGGGTATATCAGCCTTGGGCCTATTCCCAAGGGGGGTACAGCATCCGCGTCATTAGGCTTAGGACGGCCATCAAGTTCAGCTTGCAAGTTTTGAATGCCAAGCACGTCCGTCCAAGGTCAATTGGCCGTCAATGCTAAATCTCCAGATTTCGGGTCCTTTCATCGCTACCAGGTGCACGTTACCTACCTCTCACAGAAAGGCGAATAAAATCGTGTATCCCCAGCTACCTGCCACGATTCCGGCTCTCTAAGTCGAGAAAGCTGACAGTTTTTTGCTTAATCAATGTTCTTTTGTTGCTCTACCGCCATTCGGTCTACCAACTTCAACGACTGATGAAGCTCGATATCTCGAGTGGCGAGGCCATCCTCGTCGACACGGAACCTTCTATTTGCTTGGCCGGGGCTTGACCTAGAGTTTCATCATTGCGCTAGCACGGGTCCAACAAACTGTTATAGCTCTAGCAAAGATCTTAGCAGCCTCTTACCCGATCTCCAGAATCCAGGCACGACAGGAGGAAGGATTGAGACAGAGGCTTAAAACTCATAGATCAGCACCCCAGTCAAGCTGAGAATGACACATCACGAATGCACGGCAATGGCAGATGGCGCAAATATGAAGGATGCGCAGTGTATCATGATTCGTCACCGTCAAGATATCCCCTGGTGCGATGCATGATATCTGCGACATAGTGTTACATCGCCATCGACGATGACGGAGCACAAGCCGAAATCAGGATATACCCAGTATACACATGGTATATACGATGTTATATGAATTATCACACGGCCGGAACTCGGTGAGCACCAAGGACCTGCGTCAGATCGTCGAATAAACTTCTTCATCCTACAAGCATCCCTGACGTGTGTGACGGTCCACATTACCTACGCAACTGCCGATGTGCCGTGACTGGGCAGAAGGAGATGAAGCCCTGTGGCGAAGCTTGACTTGTACTGTATTCTTGACATTCTAGGCGAATCAAGCGCTTCAAACCCGGTTGTGGGCTTGATAGTTGGGTCTTCTACGAGGCAGATCTTCATTCCCAAGTTTCTTGGCTCTGTGTTAGTTTACTCAGCCCTCTGCAATAACGTTGTCTTGTGACGGTTGCTTGTCGTGTAGCCTCATAATCGATAGGAGGTTTGCCTAAAGAGCAAGAGATTAACAGGCATTGGCGCTCTTGATGTCTTCGTCCCCAAACCAGTTAATGTAGACCTTATGTCAATTGCTGTCTTTCCTAATCAGGCATCAACTCTGCCTTGAGAATGGAGACAATAGAGTAATTCCTTGCTCAGCTTCGTTGCCTACACCGCCAGAAGCAAGCCGCATGAGAATGATCGACAGCTCAAACGTGGCAAGGAGCATTTTGATTGCCGTTGCATCGACGACGCGTGTGGCTTAAGACGTGGCGATGTTGCTATAATTATGTACCGCCCCTCACGCCAGTGTCTCCATGCTATCCCAGGGCTATTTCAGCTTGTATGTTCCCGTATTCTCACAGAGAAAAAGGTGATCTACATGGCAGTTCCCGAAATTATGCCCTTTTTGTCGATCCTGACTATCTTCTCTTGGACTCTACAGGAAATGCGCCCACAACGGTCCTCGCAACGGCAAGAATGGGCTCTTGAGTTACCTCGAGGATACGCAGATAGTAGCGTCGATCGTCCCTAGTCAACGAGCACCCCTTGTAAGCCCATCTTCAACTAGCATCTCCCGGACGCCGGAGGCTGTCAATGTTGAGGAGATTCGATCAGTCGTCACACATTAAAGAAGCTATGTCTTGATACGCTTCCTTCCGAGGCGTCATTCCCGTGAATCTCAGGACGTAGATAATTGCAGAGACACTGTTGGATAAGGTCCGTTATATCAAATGGAATGCAGGCACTCAAAGAGGTGCAAACTAGTAATCAGAGGGGGTGCGAGACAACATTTGTGATGGTGTCCCATCTTCCTAGGCAAAGGCTGAATCAAGGTGAATAATGACACAGCTTTGCACAGCTTTGTGCAGCTAATGGCCGGTTTGCCCTAGGTAAACGAGCTCTAGGTTCTCTTCCCTTCAGCTGTTAGATGGTAGATGCCGCCATATCTCGAACATGCAGAAATGTATATCGATCGTATTCAGGGCATTGCCCGGACTATGATCTCGCCTACCATGCATGCCGGGTACAAGGACGATTATTCCCAAAAATTTCTATTTCTCTCTTGCAAGAAAGGCGCCATGCCATCGAGGCAATATGCCATACCCTCCTCTGGTAATATACACACCCATTTAGCCCTTCCGCCCCTGCACTTACGAGCTCTTCTCCGCATCCAGCTCCTTCTCGGCCTGCTGGTAGTACTTGGCCGTATCAACGCCGTGCTGGTTGTGGTTCACAAAGTTGAACCAGGGAATTGTGCTGAGGAACAGGGCCGAGTATCGGCTCTGTCGAGCCGCAACACCCTGGAGATGGGGGCTCAGCCTGCTCTCGCCGTAAAGAGGCTCGCCCTTCTTAACCTTGTCAACCATCTCCCGCATGTCCATCTCAATCTCTCGGGCATTCTCAGTAGCGCCGTAGAATCGGACTGTCGCGCTGTGGTTAGCACCAGGTCGTGAAGCATCGTAGATAAATATTCCTCGGGGTCACGTACGGCATGATCGCTGGTAGAAGTAGAGGAATCCACCAATGGCACCAACAGCTCCGGCTAACCGCATAGCCTTAGCAAAACCGCCCTTGCCGACGTGCGAAGGGGCGAATCGTTCGAGGGTGAGGAGAGCAGTGGGAGCGAATGCAGCCCACAGACCGCCGTAGACATAATCGGAAGTGCGGGCGTAGCGAACGACTCGCTTGAAGTGACTATTGGGCTGTCAGTTACAGATCGAGAGCCGTCTGGACTGCAATTCTCATGGTGGGAGGGCATCGAAGCGGGACGGGTTGACGGAGCGAGCGATGGGGGTGGACGTACGGATCATTGTCGATGAGCTATATCCTCTTCATTAGCAGCGGGAATTGAGTCGTCAATTGCGCAAAAACCTACAGGATAGTCCGTCTGGACGACCTTGCTCATACCGACAAAGGTCGAGCTCGCCTGCTTGGTCGCGGTGTCAGCCATGGTGCAGTCCGTCGTCCAAGACAATTTCTCAATTGATCACCAAGACTGAAGTCGTTCGGTATATCGAAGTTGCTGCCGGAGGTGTTGGTGCCTCAGGATCGGACAAGAGTCACGTGCACGGTCAGCCTAACGAGATTGGAGGTGATTGGTCATAGGATGGTTGTGGGGTCAACTGATGGATGGAAGGGAGGATCAATTAAGCCCAAGCGCGTCGCGTCTCGAGGGCGCGTCTCTGAATATGAAAGGTTGGTTTCGAGTTGGCGATGCCTTTGAGTTGAGAAATAGACAATATTCCCACTAACATCAACTCTCTCAACTCTCTCGCAATGTCTTCCACCCTTGCATCTCGCCCTGCTGCCAATTCAAGACACGATGATCTTGACAACTACGACGTTGACGACTTCTCAGACGACCCTTTCGGATCGCCGCCACCAGACGAGTCCACCAAGAAGCGAAAAGAACCAGACTCGGGGCTGGGGATTGACGAGGAAGTATCTGTACAGAAACGTGCTCGTGTTCCCAATGTCAAGCTCGATGAGGAAAGGTGAGGATATGTCCCAATAAGGCACTTATGCGGGCTCTTATAAATGGCAGATTGTTGGGTCCAGCTGGACTCCCAAAATTACGGAAACGAGCTGGAAACCTAAAGATTAAAGGCAAGGGACACGAGGTTTGTGAACGAGTCGTTCATTCTACTCGGCACTTATAAATTGACCTGCAAGAATAGTTCTCAGATGCCTCCCGCTTACTGTCATTCTACCAGCTCTGGCTCGATGACCTCTTCCCCAAAGCCAAATTTCTCGATGCCCTAGCAATGGTAGAGAAGGCCGGACACAAGAAGAGAGTCATGATTGCGCGGAATGACTTCATCAACGAAGGAAAGCTGAACGACAACGCCGAGGACCAGGCGGAGAACGATGAAGACTTCGACCCCTTCTCCGAGCCTCAACAACAACCAGCAGAACCAAGTACAGCTGCCCCCGCTGTCGAGAGACCAAAGACACCAACGCAAGATCCGGGTGTACCGGACAACGATGACCTCTACGATACCACGCCCCGGGCTTCTCGACCAGTAGTGCCCATTCGCAATGAGGCACCTGATGAAGATGACTTAGATGCTCTGATTGCCGAAGCCGAGGGTCGCGACCCAGCCAGAATTTCTGGACTGCCCGACCCTGAACCAGAGGAAGATGGCTTAGACGCTCTAATCGCGGAGGCAGAAGGCCAAGATCAACCTCGGCGACAGCCTCAAGCAGAACAGCAGCTGGGCACAGGCGGAGGGGACGATTTTGCGGATGAAGAAGCTGCCATGCAAGAGATGGAGGGACTTTGGTGAAAGAAACTTGAAGCCTTGCATAACTGAAATGATGTACGTATTTATATATGGATAGCAATGGCGTCTGGCGAAACATAGACAGCGGCGACTATAGTGCCTTTCTTGGGTTGGACATAGCTATAAGGAGATAGAGTCAAACAGAGCATTCATCACCACTTGCGAGTAGTCCAAGGTTTGGATATTAATGGTTAAAACTTATAACTTAGTTGATGAGGTCTACCTGAGCTGCTTACTGTTGATCATTCGACCAATCCGCCTCTATCATCCAACTCTCCGCAGGGATGACTCCCTTCTGCAGTCGCTACATTCATGGCGCCGCAAATTGAGCAACCATTCAAAGCAATGCCTCTTCTCATCTGCCCCATAGCAAACCTTAGGTCGACCCGTGCTACAGGAGAAATCAATGTACAAGAAATCATGCTTGGTTGGCATGTTATAATTCGATAAAAACAGCTAAGCAAGTCGAGCTCCGGCTCTCCGGTCCCCCGGTGGGACGATGCTTAGTTATATAGCTCCTTAAAACTCCGATGGACCATCCGTTACCAATGTCATACCAAATCATTCGTGATGGTCGCACCGCGCTGGACCGTTATTGGTGTGCGCTTATCGAGAATTACCATAATACGCCTATCCCCTGACTCCTTTAAAAATCAAGTCGCTTAGCCGGTCCGGTTCCCGAGATTGTTGGTCTTCCCCATTTCCTTCAACGTGTCACAATGCGCTACCTGAGATTCCAATACCTGAACGGGCTGAGGATCATTTCCCAACTGATAGTACCTATTCCTTGGAATCTTGTGTTGGTTTGTGACCGTCGCGCGTTATGCAGGGTTTCGCTCTCCCAGGTCCCGACCAAACAATCGCGTCTCTTCTAGAAATCAACCGCAAGGCTACCAACGTCGCATCCTAGAGTGGACGCGCCAGAAGGGGGCTGCGAGAAAAGATTTTCCGAAGACATTTGATTCTCAGAGTCAGGGTCCAAGGGGGCAAACCTGTAGTCCGCTGCGGCATCATCACCCTCCACCACAGATTCCATGGAGAAAGGATTGGCCTCCAGATTGAGGAAGTCGCCCAGGTCGAATGAAGAACCGGTCTGATTAAAACCGGTGGTAATGAAATCGCCATCGGAAGATATGACGGGCGAAGCGTGAGCCTCGTTTTCGTTGAAGAAGTGAGTAGTAGCGTCTAGGCCAGGAAGGCCATCGAAAGACTGGTCCCGAGACCGAACCTCATAAATGAGAGCATCTGCGCCACCCATGGCGGACTCAGTGCTCGCGCAGCTAGCAGTGACCGCGGTTTCTCCGCCGACATTTGACACGGCAGGTCAGACAACATCTCTGCAGGATGTTGTGTCAGATCGGGAGAGGAAACCGCAGACGACTCGCTAGACAACGCATTCTTTGAAGGTTGGTCAGGGACGGGGCTAAGCTGGGGAGATATTGAGGCAGGGTTGACGGTGGTGCTCTTTGGTGTAGGGAGATTGTCTACCATGGAGTTGGTTGAGGCGGGGGTAGATTTGTCTCCACCCTGTGAACCGAAGAGGGGCTGTGACAGGGTGATGGGCATGTTTCGAAGGGGTTCCAAAGAGGTTGAGGGAGTAGCTAGGCCACCAGCTCGGGTAATACGTTCAAGTTCAGCCATGAGAAGGAGGTTCTGCTCCTTGAGCTTTTCGACCTCGGTTACAAGTTCCTTGTTACTCAGCTCAAGCTTCTCAACCTCTTGTCTCTTTCGTTCCCGAGAAGACTGAGCAGCGCGGCGATTTCGGAGAACACGCTCGACGCGTCGTTGTTCCTTTTCATCCTCGGTCTTCGCTCGCTTTCTGATCATGTTGTTAGTAAACGGCGGGAGATTAGACCAGGGTTGGGCCAAATATTACCTAGGTGGCAGATTGGTCTTGGGCTCCGGGAGGACTTGACCCCACGACTTGCGCTTCTTGGTAGGCTTCTTGTCGGAGTTGGGGCCAGGTGATGGTGATGATGACTTTTCCTCAGGAATTGTGGCGAGGTTAGAATTTTGTTGCTCGTCAGTGAAGGACTCGGGAGTCATCATCTCCATGGGGTTCATGGTGCTGTCGGAGCATGGGGGAGTCATGTCGGCAAAGAGTGAAGGAAAACCATTGCCGTGGTACGACATCAAGGACTCGGCGGGAGAGTTCTCGAGCGAGGCGAACGAGTCGAATGAGTCGTCCAACGACTGCTCGAACTTCTCGAACTTGACCATGGGTGAGGCCTGTTGAGACGACATAGTGTATGTAATTTTTGATGGTGGGAATTTTAGTGATGCTCTCTGGGGTATGAGAAGCAGAGCTGTATTATTGATGATTTGAGTAGTGGTGCTTGTCGCTTATTTGTCTGTGAGGCGTCGAGCTCTGTCAAAGGTGCATGTACGTCAACACCATGGCATGTGGATAGCGTTAAGGTAGGCAACGGCCAGCGTCCCACGATAACCAGTCGGATCCAGGGATTAATGAGTCAGGCTGGACCGGGATGGGTGAGTCAGGTGAAGGACTCGACCAGAAGGTGACGAGGGAAGAGAGGACAAGTGTCTTCTTTGTTTCGCTGCCAGGCGGTGCTCTGGAATAGTGAATACGTATGTGATGAGAGGCCCGGGTGTGGGAGGTGCGGCGAGCTCTAGATATACTAAGAGGCCACGTTTAGAATTTGGGGGGCGTCAGTGCCTGAGGCATCAAGGAAAGGGGGCTCCTGGGCGTGGGGCTTGTGGGGTGGGGAATTCGTGGATGTGGTTCAGGGGGGCGGAGACATCGGCCCACGAACTCTTCTTGCCTCTTCAGGCCCTACTAAGCCTTCCCCTGCAGTCAGCCACGACCACTGGAGCAAGCCTCTGACAGCGCCCCTGACCCGCCTGTGACCCGCCTGAAGCAGCCCGACGCCCACTGGAAGCTTATGGGGTTATGGGAGCCTGCGCAATGTGCCCAGAGTGCTATTAATGTAGGGGGGGCTGAGCTGGGAAGGTCACATTTGCGTGTGATTGGCCGGTGGCGCTGTCGGCTTCAAAGGCCCGGGCATCCCTAGACGCTAAACGGGAGGATCCAGGTCCACCTGCGTTTGCGAGTTTCCAAATAAAGGGGGTTGTGAGGGGACCCTCGTACAGACGGAGAATCGTATCGTAACCTCGAATCTTCAAATTGAGGCAAGTGTAACATGCCCTCACGGGATCTAGTTTCGTCGAATGTTTGGCTGTGTGGTTGGTTGTATGCTTGTATGGGCGTGTGTGCGTGTGCTGTAGAGGTTGACGGCTAAATTAACTTATTATTTGGGAACTTTAAGGAAATGTACTCTAAGCAGAGAGTATCAGATCTCTTTCCTAGGCCTTCAAGGTTCCATTGTTGCTTTAAAAATATTGTGCAATCCAGCCGACATTTTGATTCCGGAAGGTCGCCTCCTAGGTTTCTCAACGCTCTATCAATTACACTCTTATAGTGGTGGAAGGGGGGGGAAGATTGTATGTTGTGATCATCGTATCCAAGTCTCATCACCAGGAAGATCATTCGGTTTGAGCTAAAGCCTCTGTAAATCTTCCCGTCTCCTATGCCATCATGCCGTCGCTCCATCTGCACAATGACGCGACTGACCGGTGCCAACATGTCTGAGCTGATGGATGAGGTGCCCTATTTTTGCCTTTGTTGGAAGAAGATGGGGCACAGTGCCTTAGCGCTCACGATGCCCACGCCAGCGCACAACGCCAAAGAACAAGCCTAGCCAGCTTACCTCTGTAAAACTTCACTCGGGAAAATGAACTCAAGACATCTCTGAAAGAAAAAAACCTTCTCGATCACGATTTCAGCTTTCCTGAACAGTTTAATCCGAGCTGCGGCGCAAAATACGAAGCAAACTTAGAAGCCCCTCTCTTCCGTCCTCGTGTCTCACACATTCAAAAGTCACACCTCTTGTGCCTGTCGCGCCCATGCCTCTGAGGGTACCTCTGCAGTAATCGTGATTTATGGGCTTGTTTTTTTCTTCTTCTCCTGCCGTGTGCTTACGACACTTTTCCCGCCCTTGTTTTCCCGTGTCGATCTCGAGGCGTACCAGGCTGGAATGGCTCCATCCACCCCGTAGCCCAGTCGTCCTCCGGCCGGCTTCGGGACTCCATCTTACTGCTGATGGATTATCTCCGTCCATAGGCTGATGCTTCACGAGACCTCACATCAGCCATCAGCCACCACCACACGCATGAAATTCATTGCGCCATTCCTTAGGTAACGTTAGAACAAACACCTTATGGGCTCTCCTGCAGCTCTCTCTCCACACATTCCATAGAAACTATCGCCGACCTTCCAAATCTTGGCTCCTCGCTGCCCATCGTCGGATCGTATCCCCGGCGTCGGAATGCTGCGCTAAACCCTGTCTTTACCCCTTTCTGCACATCGCCGACTGAAGCGAGCCCCGCTGGGAGATGATACTCAGAGTCTGACAGGAAAGGGGAGATGAAACCGTCTCGGCTCGGTCTTACTCTGTCTCACACAAAGATAAAACGATTTGACTAGCTCAATTGTGCCAAATTGCTGCCGATTCCTTCGTTTGAGAAAGAGTGTTTCCCCGTTGTTCGAACAACGCCAGGCGATCCCAGCGGGAAGGGCCTTAGATCACGCCCTCGCCGTTGCCGCCCCCGCTCCTGCTCCCGCTCCTGCTCCCGCTCCTTTTCAGGCCTAATAATTAATATGTAGTAATGTATCATGTATGAAAGCTCCTCCGATCTACGGTAAGGTCAGTACAATGATCTGACCATTATCAGATTGTCTCTTTGGGGTATCGATGCGCCAAAATGCCCGGACCCTTTTCCCGCCCCTGTTTATTGTCGTCCCACGCAGCAATTTCCTCGATACCCGGCCATCCCGTAACTTTTTGAATTGTCCGTCCATTCCAAATTCTAGCCCAATCCTATCCACCTTCATCGTAGTATCAACCGTCGCCGTCTAGTGTCCTGTTGTAGTTCTTCTCTTCGTGTCTCCAGCAGGAGAGCACCAGGGGGTTCCTTAGAATCTTGGATCGTTAGGACTGATCAAGCCGTCAAGTTCAGCTGTCACCCATCCTCCTTTCATATCCGATCGTTGAGGAACAACTCTCTCTCCGTCGACAAATATCTGCCACGGCCGCGCGGTGAAGGATAGATATCCCCGAATCTGTTCGTATAACGGATTCGGCGTTTCAAAGGACCAGACCTGGTTGGCCAAGACGATTCCGTCGGTGCCCGTAACGGAGTAGTATGTTGCTGTGCCCTTCCACTTGCACGGGATTGTGTACCCCGTAGCTGTCAGAGGGACCTTGACTGCATTTGCTGGGAGATAGTAAACTATATCACGACAAACTCTCTTGTTAGTAACCCATACGGTGCAGCATCCGCCTACTGGCCAAAAGAAAGGCACCCACCTGGTGGACGATGCTTCTCCAGAACCCAATATGCATCCTTCGTCTCCGCAATCTGCAGCCCATTCATCTCAATTCGGATGTATCGAGCCACCCTCTCTACGCGTGGCTGCTCTGGGAAGCTGTCAATGTTCACTCTGGGTCTTGGGGGCTTTGCCATCGCCATCTTGGAGCTCTTTCGGGGCCTCCTTTGGGAGTGCACTCGTCTAGCAGGGGCTGTCTGTAAGTTACCCATAAGGCAAGGGTAGTGTCATATAAGGTACAAATTAGGTAGTGTAATAGCTTGCATCAAAACCCCAACCTGAACGTAAATACAGATGGAGGGAGAGGGGAAACACAAAACGTCCCCTCCGCAGCTTCCCCGCTCCTCTCCCCTCTCCGTCTCCCCGTTATGTCTCTCTCGTCGCTCAAGTCTCTTCTCAAGATGCGATCTGGTTGGTGGCCTCGTCCAACCGGAGGCGTGTGGCGGTCCAGCGGTGACTTAGATCAGCCGCCAGCTGTCACCAGCCGCCGGAGCGCTTAAGGTTGCGTCACTGCCTGTGCAATGAAGGATGCGGGGCGCCACAGTCAGTGCTGGCTTGGGCAGCCTAAAGTCAGTCCTACTTACTCACATGACACTCCCTCTGGTATCACCAACCTATGAACCGTCAATTTTAGTCCCCCAACTCCGCTGAAGAGCCATTCGATCGTTCAACTAATACTCACGCCGCCGCCATCCCTCGAACCCGTCCAACCGCGACAATGTCGAACCGTCAGATGGCCCGCGACATGCAAGTCGAGTTCCAGGCTCGCTTCCAGGCCAAGCAAGCCCGTCGCGAGGCCCAAAAGGCTGCCAAGCAGGATCCCATCCTCAAGAAGCAGATCCAGGACCTCCTCAAAAAGGGCGAGACCCAAAAGGCGTATCAGAAGGCGAAGATGCTGCTGTCCAAGCAGGCACTTGCCCAACAGATGGACCAGATGGCCGACATGGCCGAACTATCCGCTGCCCAGATCCAGGCCAACAACTCCATGAATCGCATGACCCAGATGATGGCTTCGTCGTCGCGGACAATGAACGTTGCGCAGAAGAACACCAACCCCGAAAAGGTACCTCCTCTCTATCACTTAACCCTCTTATCTCGGGCAGGCACTCACACTCATGCGCCTACAGACGCTCGTCACCCTCGAGCAGTTCAAACAGCAAAACGAAGAATACGCCATGTCCAACGGCATCTACCAAGACGCAATCACCCAATCCACCTCCACTCAAGTCGGCGAAGACGCCGTACACGAACTCCTCGGCAAATTGGCCGACGACGCTGGTCTCGAGTTGAGCAAGGAACTAAACCAGGCAACCCCCGCAACCGCCGAACCAGCTCAAACCAACGAGCCCTCGGCTGAGGAGGAGGACAAGCTGCAGCAGAGACTACGTGCATTGCGCGCTTAGGTACCCTCAGGGGCTTTATCGATGATGATGGGATGTTGATGATGGAGTCATTTGGACATGGTACGGCGTTTCGGGTTTGGGGGGCGATATAGTCTTATGCCTATGCTTATGCTTAGAATCAATCATTTTGGGGCTTCTGCGCCATATCTATGGATATCGGCCAAGCCAGGGTGCTCTCTAACTCGAACATATAAACAAGCCATATTTTTCTTCCTCTTGGACAACTCTCATGCAAATGCCCAATGCTAAATCAACCCAGTATAATCGTAAAGAGTATCATGACCTCCATCATCAAATAGCCATCCCATAGGCAACCCAGTTACTCTACATGTAAAGACTTGCCACGGCTGTAATATCTCGCTTAATCATCTCCTGCGCCTGCTGCATCTTCTGATATAATTCAGGGTCTCCCACGATCCTAGCCGCGTTCTTCACTTCGCGGCATGTCTCGTCCAGCCTTGTGATTGTCCTCACGATGGTTCCCTCCAATACGTCTGTCAAGTCGGTAATGTTCTTAAAGCTCATCCCTCGAGCCCACTCATACACCACCTCCATCAATCCGAATCTCGGCCGCGAGGTAAAGTCATTCGAGTCGTCAGCAGACTGAATAACTTGCAGACGTGTCTGAACTTCGTTAATCTTTTCTGAAATCGCGATGATTGTATCCCGCCCCCTTTCAAGGTTGCCGGTCAATGCTGGCTCCGCATCAGTCTTCTCCTGGAATACAAAAGCCGATAGGAGAGCAGCAATCTCTGCGGGTTCGTAGTCGGCTAGGACGTTATCAAGGATGAGTTCAGTAAGGACAAGTTCGTCTCCAGAGTGGATCTCGCAGGCGACCTTCCCCTTGAGCTGGATACGAGTGGCTTCATCAATGAAACCGAGCTCCTTGAGGACCTGTACACGCTGCTCATAGTCAGGTAGGAGCTGGAGGTTCTGGTCCGACAGGGACTGCTTCAGCTGAGAGATATGCTCCTTGATCAGCCACTCGTCGTGACACATAGCAAACTATATCAAAACTCGGTTAACCACAAGATATCTAAAGTGGAAGGAAGGAAAGAACTTACATGTTTCAAGAAGCTGGGACACTGCGTGGCAGGCGAGTTTGCTATTGTATTTATTAACTCAACCCTTTTCTCCACAATCTCTTGCAGCTGCATCTGTTTGACCCGGCTAAGGTCCATCTCATCCCATCGATCATCCCAAGAGGCGCAGAGTTCCTGAAGCTGCTCCTTTGCTTGATGATAGCCATCACCGCCTTGGAAGATTTCAGGAATGACGCCCTTGGGAACCCATCTCGTCAAGCATTCAACATCGCTGAGGGGCACATGAAGAGTCTTCGTCTGCACACGCTTCTTTCCCTGAGGAAGGGCATGAAGATACTTCCGGAAGTTGGGAATGAATGGTAGTTGATCAGTGGCATCTCTTCGTTCTCTAAGAGACTTGATGGCGCAAATGTGAAGTGTCGGGTCTTCAGAAGACCCTTTCGCACTCATTCCATCAGAGAGCAAAATTCCGGCAGACCGAATGCCATCCCAGTTGAAGACGACCAAGCGATTTTGAGAGAACATTCTCCGACCGATGGGGATCATCAAAAGGCCCTTGTACAGCTCTGTCGTAAGTCGCTTGTAGTCCTGAGCGGCCTGGTGGCATTCATCCATAGCGACGTCGCAAATCTCGCAAGAGTCCCGCTTCACCTTGGCCAGATCTGCTTGGGCAAGCTTCACGTCTTTCTCGTGTTCTGGTAGTAGTTGTTGAGTCGCATGTTCCGAGAAGCTGCGCTTAATCATCTCCTCAATCTTCAGAGCTTCAACCCGAAGCAAGTTTAATATCATGTTGTACGTCAATCTGAATTGGGATCGGAGTTTGGATGGCTCGCCCAGTATCATATTTCGCAGATCTGCCACTGGAGGTGCGTCGTCAAGACCCCCAGGGGGCACAATGATAACCGATCCAACAGTGTCCAGACCACGTCGCCCAGCTCTTCCAGCCATTTGTGTGTATTCGCCAGGTAGGAGATTTCGAAATGAGTGTCCGTCGTGTTTCCGGTAACCAGAGAAGACCACCGTACGGGTTGGAAGGTTGAGGCCCATCGCGAACGTCTCCGTTGCAAACAGCACCTTCACCAGCGTTTGGGCGAATAGAATCTCTACCAACTCCTTGACTATTGGCAGAAGACCACCGTGATGCACAGCAATGCCCCTTCCCAGGAGCTCTCTCAGTCTAATAATCTGAGGGAGCACCCTGTCTTCGGGTTTCAACCGAGCGACAGACTTCTCAATGATCATATGAATATGACTCTTTTCGGTTGCGGTGCAGAAGTCCTGGTTGCTAAGCGCGTCCGCATTCTCCTCACAGCGCTTCTTTGAAAAGACGAAGATACAAGCGGGGAGAAGACTTTGCTTTCTGAGGAACTGCACAAGATGGACCCAGAGATTCTTGTCCTGAGCAACTGAGGTGAATCCACCGGGACGACCTGCGCGACCCATGTGTCCAGGGGTGTGGCTCGCTCTGGAAGGTCCTCCTCGACCTCTTTGTTGACCGCCTCCTCGTTGCTGGCCTCCTCCTCGACCACCACGCTGTTGTCCTCCTCGCTGAGCACCACCGCGTGGGTTTCCTCGTGAATTACCTCCACGCGTTGCAATCGTAGTCTCTGCAGGCTTCTGCTTATCTTTACCCTGGATAGCTACGTGGGTATCCTTCCAGCCCTTCTCGAGGAACTTCTTGTCGGAATCGACAATCTTGTGGATGTTCTTTCCAGCCCAGAGATAGTGCTCCAACGGTACCGGCCGCTTGGGGGTGGAGATGACATAGATGTCCTTTTGCTTCGTCCTTCCAACCCAGGAGGCGAATTCATAGGTGTTGGGGACTGTGGCAGACAGGAGAATGAGGGAGACATGCTCCGGCAGCATGATGATGACCTCCTCCCAGACAACGCCTCGTTCGTAGTCGTTCACGTAGTGGACTTCATCAAAGATGACGAACTCGACATCGCGAATCAAATCAGCTCCACGGTAAAGCATACTTCGTAAAATTTCCGTCGTCATGATCAAGCAGCTAGCTTCGGGGTTGATCTGGACATCGCCCGTCAGAATACCAACCTCATCGAAGGTCTGTCGGAAATCACGAAACTTCTGGTTACTCAAAGCTTTAATGGGCGAGGTATAGATGGCCTTGGTCATGTGTCTGGCCGCAAGCGCAATGGCATATTCTGCGACGACGGTTTTACCTGCGGATGTATGGGCGGCAACAAAGACGGAGTCACCGTTCTCGAGATGGTAAACTGCCTCCTTCTGGAAAGTGTCAAGCTCAAATGGCCAGTCCCTTGCCATATCGGGCACAAGTTCTCTAAAGTTGGTCATCTCTTGCCTGATATCAACCATGTGTGCCCACTCGCGACCAGCCTTTCTAGCGCTGGACGCTGCAAGAACCCCATGCGGCTCAAGGGCAGGGAACTCGACGGGCAGGATATCATCGATATCATCGCCGTCCTCAGCGCTATCGGTCGACAGATCGGGAGTGGCATTGTTGCGGGAACTGTCCTCGTCCACCGCGGTGGCCCGGGCCTCCTCTGGGTCCTCCTCAAGAACCTGTTTGATGACATTCGCATCTTCTTGGTCGACGTCTGTCTTCCTATGGGTAAATTCAATGCCTCTGCTTAGTCCTGGAGCAATCTCAAGCAGTCCTCCTTCACCCAGCTGTATGACCCTCTCCAGCTTGTTCCCCGCTACTCCATTCTCACCAACGTTCCCAGAGTGGATCTGGTCCTCAAACGCTGCGGTAGCCTCAATACCCTCGAGACCACCTGGAGCAAAAGGGAAGAAGCCCGCTGCACCTCTCACGAAGTCGGCCCTATTCGCCGGCTTCCGTAATAAGCTGGTAGAGTTCTTCGCCGTAGCACTGTTCGCTGGAACTGTAACATTCTTGTAGCCTGTCACCCGGCCCTCCAAGCCGTGCCTCAGAAACCTTGTGAGAGTACGAGTTTGCGTAGGGGCAATCTTGAAGAGCGACGTATAGTCGGCTTCGAAGTCCCATCGCTGCTGCAAGCGGTTGAGCCACTCGGGTGAGAACTCTGGTGAAGGTGAGAGCAATAAGTCCTCCAACCTTTGCTTTAGTTCGGCGGGGTCTTGTGGTTGGCGTTGAGCAGCCTCAGCTGGCTTGGCACCTCTGGTTTCTCCCAAGAGGAGAGCATCAATGCCGGCCATGCCGTATTCGAGGTTGCGAGTATGATCTTTATGACAGGTAAAGTGAGATGTTAGGGTGAAGAGTTGAAGTGCAAGCCATGAAATCCAAAGCGTGCCCCACCATTAAAGTCCGTTAGGTGACGTGTGGGATGCCTGACAGATCAGTTGCAAACATGCTACCCTGACCTGAACCCACGGTTCCAACTATAGCAAAGAGCAAATATTACATACGGTTGAATACACTTTGCATTTCACTTGAGCAGGACACTGTTGTGGAAATTTATTGCCGAGGACTCTTCAAGTGAAAAAGATTCATATTGACGCGTAGCCAGCTGTCCCGCGGAAGCATTAGGGCTCAAAATCCCTGAAGACAATGAGTGTATGTATGTATAAAGTTTTCCTCAGTTTAGTTACCCTCAGCCGTTCTATAACTTCAGTGTGTATCCATGGATATTTCAGTTGGATAGATCATCAAAGACGGTTGCCGAAGAATGATTGTATACATGGCAACATGAAATTAAAAATACAACCCTCCTTCCGTCCGTCTATCAAAGCGTCGAATAGGTACGCCAGTCTGAATGATGCTAATCATGCTACATCCAGGTTCTCATCCCTAGCAGCAGGACCCGTGTCCCATACAGTGCCTACTCAACTTGCTCACTCCCCCTTTAGATTCGAATTAACTGAGTGGTAAGCGAGCTAATCCCCTAATTGATTTCTCAGAACCCCCTTTACAACTTCAACAGCTTGGCGGCGTAGTTCTCGATCAACTGCTCATTAGGGAAGCTCATCTCCTCGAGCTTCTGAGCGTAGGGAGTGGGAACCTCGGCACCAGTTACTCGCTGGGCGGGAGCATCGAGGTAATCGAAGCCGTACTCCATGGTCAGGGCCAGGATCTCGGCACCAACACCGAAAGCAGGGAAACCAGACTCTACAGCCATGAGGCGGTGGGTCTTCTTAACGGACTGGATGATAGTCTCAATGTCAAGAGGCTTGATTGATCGCAGGTTGATGACCTCGACCTCGACACCGTATTTCTTCTTCAGGTTCTCGGCAGCGACCAGAGACTGGCCGACGCAGCGGGATAGAGTGACAATGGTCAGATCCTTACCGGATCGCTCAATCTTGGCCTTGCCGAAGGGGATAACGAAGTCGTCCTTCTGAGCAGCCTCGGACATGGGGAAGGACTGGCCGTACATCAACTCGTTCTCGAGGAAGACGACGGGGTTGGGGTCACGAATGGCAGCCTTGAGCAGACCCTTGGCATCCTCAGCGCTCCAGGGGTTGACAACTTTGAGGCCGGGAATGCTACCGTACCAAGCGGAGTAGTCCTGGGAGTGCTGGGCGGCGACACCGGAGGCAAAGCCGTTGGGGCCACGGAAGGTGATGTTGCAAGGCTGGATGCCGCCGGACATGTAGAGGGTCTTGGCGGCTGAGTTGATGACCTGGTCGATGGCCTGCATGGCGAAATTAAAGGTCATGAACTCGCACTAGAACACGCCGAATCAGTCAGACAATTCATAGAGGCATTGAGCTTTCAGAAGCGAGCACAAGACAATGCCGAAGCTTGCCTGCTCACATCTATGCTCGTATAGTACTCACCACAGGGTGGAGGCCGCTCAAGGCAGCGCCGACAGCCAGACCAGCGAAACCGCTCTCGGTGATGGGGGTATCAATAACGCGCTTCTCGCCAAATCGATCGAGAAGGCCCTTTGTGACCTTGTAGGCGCCGTTGTACTGGGCAACCTCCTCACCAAGGACGAAGACCTTGGGGTTGGCCTCGAGCTCCTCGGCGAGGGCCTCGTTGAGCGCATCTCGGACGGTGTACTCCTTGGTACCCTTGCCCTCCGCGTATGTTCGGGTCTGGCTGCCGAAGACGACAGGTCGGAAGCTGGCGCGCGAAGCAGTCTGGGCGAAGGAGGGAGCGACGGGAGCTGAAGCAGCTCGAGTCGAGGCAGCTAGACGAGCTGCTGGGCGAAGGAGGCGGGACATGGTTGGAGGTGGATTGAGGACGGTGGCCAATTGACCCGAATCAGCGAGATGAGGGATTGGAGACGAAGAGGACGGAGAGGAGCACAGGAAGGCGCGGACGGGGCAAAGACGATACAAGCGCGTCTTCCCGAGTCGTCGACGGCAAGTGGCTCACGAGAAGAGGATGAGGGTGAGATCGATTGGGTGATGAAGGACGGGGTTCGAGAGGGAATTTCACCGAGACGATGGAAGACTTTCTCACAGCTTTTTTTTGGGGCTTCGGGGGAGGAGTCGGTACGTAACTTGCACCGAGCAAACCTCCACTAGCGCCCTCGAGCTGGTGCTGTGCTGGGGAGTGTTTGCCCTCTGACGGCGTTGGAACACCGCGTTTTCCAGGGAGCTTCAGCGCCCAATCCCGTTGAGTTGCGGCGGCCGTTTCTTTCTGTTGGGGTGCCCTGAACTTTCCTTGAGGCTCCACTTCCCACAGGCGCGCGACCAGAGCATTGGCCAAGGGGAAGCTTGAATGCGTGACTAAGGCAAAGCTCGGGACCTATAATATCGAACACCGACAATCGCTCCGATGGTAATCGACGGGAGCCGAAGACGATAATGTCTAGGGTTCATATAAGATGACTCGCTATGATAAGATATCGCTCTTTTCCCCGCGCTGACGTGCTTTTTGAAGCCCAGTATAGCCTTGGTCAAGTCTTTTGATATTGTTTATCGTTGTTTGTCTGTTGAGAATGCTAGTAACTAAATAGACGCCGAATATATCTACAGATGTGTGGACGACGCCCCCTGAGTCGATCGCTCATCCCCTGACGTCTAC
Organism: Nectriaceae sp. PG4201; assembly: GCA_023628695.1. NCBI lineage: Eukaryota > Fungi > Ascomycota > Sordariomycetes > Hypocreales > Nectriaceae > Nectriaceae sp. PG4201. The sequence goes on along the minus strand of JAMAKE010000040.1, from coordinate 220,295 downwards.
CTAGTGAGATTACAATTATATATCTCTCCTTTTCATGATCCTTTTGAATCGTGCCCTGCATTCATCCGCTCTGACCCGCTCTCATGTCTATTGCTGGGCATCTATTCCAGATTCCTTGGCTCTTGTTTTCCGACACACGTGGCGAGATTTCGCTGTGCTTATACGGCAGGCTTCTTGGCTACCATCAGGTACATGGGGGTAAACAGCTTCTCCCGTCCACCAGCAACCAGGCAGTCGGCGGCAAGGGCTAAGCTGTCGGCGGTCTTCTTGGTTCCGGCAGGCGCCAGCTTCAGCGACTCCAGAAGGCCAGCCAGACCGTGCGCAATCGTTCGGCCCAAGGTAGTCATTCGCACGATGGTGAAGATGTCGCCCATCGACTGAATGTACTTGAGCTCGCCCGACAGAGGCCAGTACCAGGGAGAAGGATCGGGACGATCTGCCAGATCCTCGTGCCTCAGCATCTCGAAGCCTGACGCCTTGATGGCATCTAGTGCCTCGGATACCTTGCACATGTTGGAGATACCGTCACCCTGCTCGATACCCAGACGGATCTCACGGTGGTGTAGGTTGTCGTTGTCGTACTCGTCGGTCATCAACCACTCATAAACACCGAAGACGCCTCCGGGCTTCAGGACTCGGAAAATCTCGCTGTAAATACCCTCAAGAGTGGGGGCGTGCACAGTGGCCTCGATGGCGTAAACGGCATCGAAAGAGTTGTCAGGGAAGGACATTTGCTGATGACGATTAGTGCGATGCACCACCAAGTGGTCATTTTGGGGATTCTAGCTCACCATGAAATCTCCCTTGACGAACTGAACCTGATTTGACAGGCCCTCCTTATGGGCATAGTGGGTAGCACGCTCAATCTGATAGTCGTTGTTGTTCAAGCCGGTAATGTTCGCGCCTGTGAACTTGGCAATCTCGCGGGCAGGGCCGCCGACACCACAACCGACGTCCAGGACCTTCATGCCCTCTTGAATACCCATGCTAAGGGCCAAGTAATGCTCGTGGCGGGCAATTGCCTGGTAGAAGGGCTCGCCAACGGAGAAACGGCAGAAATGGAACGACTGGCCCCATCCATACTCGTACAGGTCGGTTGCAAGGTTGTAGTAGCTATGGAGCCATATCGTCAGAATATGATAACTGCAACGGAGGCAATCTTGGTGAAAGGGGAAAACTCACTGTCGGGTCAACGTCGCGTATTCGGCAGTTCGCGCCTAGATCTCTTCGGTCAGCCCAATTGGCTCATGGTTGTGTCCTCATACTCTTCGCCGCCTCTGATCTCAGGGGTTGGTGTTGGGGTTGAAGGCGGTGGGAGAGGAGGGCAGGGAGGGGGAGGGGTTCGCCATACCGCTCGCTCCTCAGCAGTCTCGTTCTCGGCGGGCTTGTTGTCCCAATGCTTGAAGTATTCGTCGACAGCGGCTTGCTTAGCAGAACCGCCCTTCTTGAACATGGCCGCGATACCGCCACGGGCCTGGGCCGAGTTGCCGTGCATGGCCTTGTTGAAGGCGGCATCACGACTGTGATCCTCACGCTCCAGGTTGGAGGCAGTTGATGAAGCAACCATGTTGAAGGTTGTGTGAAATTACGAATCGGGAGAGGAGATCAAGGGTGTGAGAGCGTCTTGGAGTGAAAAATGAAGCAATCGAGCAGCAGATCCGAGGTCAATGGCAACTGAGAGGCGGAGGGCAGACGAGTCCGTTTTATGAAATTATGGCGTCTGCTGCGTCGGCATCTAACAAATTTCAGGGCCCTCCCCTGACTGGGCGACGATCCCCAGTCCAACCTCAACCGTGCCCTCCAAACCAGGAGTACGAGCCGGGCGCTATGCCACCTAAGGTTTAGTGGGTAAACTGTACGCTGGGCCTGGGTAATGCCTCTCCACAAGCGAAAAGCGAGGCACATGCTCCGCGGTTTCTAAGGCAGGCGGTGAACCTTTGGCAAACGCAATGCGAGAATCTGATACGAATACGAAAGCGGGATCAATTATCTCAATGCTATCCTTCCCTGGGCAACCCAGTTCCCACTCTGGTGACGACGTCGGATCTAGAGCGGTATCATAGTGACGGGGACAATTCTGCAGCCAATTGGATTATTTCCAATTTTGGGGGGACAAGTGTATCCTAGGGGTACTCCGTAGTGAGGGTGCCCCCTGCTGATAGAATACATACCGAAGTACATAGGAAGTACTGCCTTGCAGGTTACGCAGACTCTTCAGGATAACTTCGCTCGTGTAAGTCAACAAACTCTTCATAAAAATCTGACAGCCGAGAAAGTCGTCATGGCGGCGTAATACTGTTGGGGGGGGCTTTCCAAAATTTTATCCTGCTTGTCCAAGTTTATTCGTATCTGAAACGAAGTGTCTCCCTATTCTCGTTGGGCCTATCCCGAACTCGAGCGAAACGCCTCGAAGAAGGAACAGAGGCGAAAACTAAACGCCTGCTTCCTTGCCTGCAGCTGGGCTGCGTTGGGTTGCCGCGGCCAATGCCGAGCTCTATCGATAAGATCATGCGCCACACACGCGGTCCCTGCCGGATTATGTAAGTGTGTCGAAAGTGGCGGGGCAGTGGACTGGGCGGTCTGAATTTCTTCCCAAGTCCCGCGACTCTCCAAAAGTCTCCCGCATTCTCACGACATCCTACCCGCCCACTTCCTCTCCATCAGCCCATCGTTCCACGATATGCCACCACAGATCAAGCAAGATCTCAACCGATCAGGATGGGAGTCGACCGACTTCCCTTCGGTCTGCGAGACTTGCCTGCCCGATAACCCGTACGTCAAGATGCTCAAGGAGGACTATGGCGCCGAGTGCAAATTGGTAAGTTCCTCTTTTTTTACCCTTTCCAGCTCCGGCATCCCGATAAGTCCAGTTGCTGACAATGTATTGATATACAGTGTACGAGACCATTCACAGTCTTCAGCTGGAATGCCGATCGAGCCCACGGCCGCAAGAAGCGAACCAATGTCTGCCTTACCTGCGCGCGCCTCAAGAACTGCTGTCAATGCTGCATGCTCGATCTATCCTTTGGCCTCCCAATTGTTGTACGAGATGCAGCCCTCAAGATGGTCGCCCCGGGCCCGCAGTCCGAGATCAACAGAGAATACTTCGCCCAGAACAACGAGAAGTTGATTGAAGAAGGCAAGGCTGGAACGGAGGAGTACGAGAAGACGGACGAGAAGGCGCGCGAGCTTCTACGCCGCCTTGCAAACAGCAAGCCCTATTTCCGTAAGGGCAGAGCAATTGAAGAGTCGGATGCGACCGAAGGCGCAAGAGGAGGAAACCCTGCTGTGGGTGCTGGAGTTGGAGGAGCAGGGCCGATTCGAACGCGCGACTCGAGGGCGGCCATTGCAGCTGGAGCTAGAGGTGGAGGCAAAGCTCGCCAGGCTTTCCCAAGTGCTGCTCAACTCCCGCCGAGTCCACGCGACTGGCTGCCGCCGCAGGACAAGAACATCATGTCCCTTTTCGTGACCGGAGTCGAGGACGATCTGCCCGAGTACAAGCTGCGCGAGTTCTTCAAGGCGCATGGAAAGATCAAGAGCTTGGTGTGTTCCCACATGTCGCACTGCGCCTTTGTCAACTACGAGACCAGGGAGGCTGCTGAGAAGGCTGCAGCGGCGTGTCAGGGTCGTGCTGTGATTGCGGGATGCCCCCTGCGGATACGGTGGGGAGTGCCCAAGGCCATTGGCACTATGGACAAGGAGCAGCGGTCGTCAATGCTTCAGGATGCTCGGAGGACCCACGGGATGTCGAGGACTCAAGGTACGCGAGCGATCGCGGATGGTAGCGCCAGTGCTGGAAACCGACTTCCTGCTCCTCGTGCTCCAGTCGTCGCAGCGCCTCCCGGAGCCGATGAGCCTAACTACGCAAGTCTTTCTGGAGACTAATTGTATTGTTTTTCTTCGGCAGCAAATTCTGTTCTTTTTGCGGCGTTGGCGTTTGGAGTTTGGCTAAGAAGGGGATATTTCCAACAGGCGAAGGTTTATGATTTAAAAGACGAGTAGAGCGAGGACCATGGCATTATTCGAAGGGTATCATGACAGTAAATTTTACATGTTGTACAAGATGGACGTTGTTCATTTACATCCGCAACCACCACCGACACTTCCCGTACCTGCGGTCTTGATAGATTCGTTGTCGCCTCGCTCGGTGTATTCATGTATACGTAGTTCTGCAAATATACCACGTCAATGGCAGCCCTACACTCAAGATGAATAAGAAAGACGTACTGTACGACTCTTCGCCTGATTCCGTCTTCTGGCCCTGGACAACATTCTCGCGCAAGACCTTGGCGACTGCCTCGGCATGTTGAATTCCAGCAGAGACGCTCTCATCGGAAGGATCTAGGGAGGCTTTTTGTCGAAATTCATTTCGAATCTGTGCTTGAGCAGCGGATAAGATAGGAGCGTCGCCTATAACTCGGCCCAGGTCAGCCATCTTCTACAGCAGCATCAGGTACTGGTCTCCGGTTCGTACCTTGAAAAGCGATTCTTGCCGCGCGCATAAGGTTTCGGTACGCAACGAGAGCCATGGTTGCTGCTGTGTATCCAATTGGACAGTTGACTGCTTTCGGAAATTCGGAACGCTTGGTCTTAATCGTTAAGGCGTTTGGATGTCGTCGTCGCTCTTCTATATACTCCGACTCTAGAGAGAAAAAAGTGTCCCGACTATTTAGCTCCAATGCAATTGGATTTCTTGATCAGCGGAATCCCGGTTCAGCCGGCCTCCGACTCCGTACCGCCGCGCCGCTCCAACCCCGCCACAGAGCTGGAGTTACCACAGATTTAGCGGCCAAACCCACTGAAACCCCCGCCATAAGTAGATTTCACAGCGACTTTTGTGGTGGAAGGCTAAAATAAAAAAAAGTTGTCGAGCCGACAAAACGTGGAAATTTCCCTCTTATCATCCAACAACAAAATCCCCAAGTTTTGGACAACAACACCGCTATCATGGGATCCCTTGCCGACGGCACTTTACCTGTTCCCTCTAGTGATTGGAGCGCAGAAAAGGACTTCAAGGCTATTGGTCAGCTCTCCGACGCTGTCCTGCGAAGCATCGAGCCCGTCGGCCCTCATTTCCTTGCCCACGCTCGTCGTGCCCGCCATAAGCGCACCTTCTCCGAAGATGATCGTATTCAGGCGCAGGAGAGCGCGAAGAAGGTTGAGGATGGCGATGAGAGTGACATGAGCGAGCCCGAGGATCCCATGCTTCTTCAGCTCCAGGCCAAGGACTGGAAGGTAAGAGCGATATCACTCACCCCTTGGGTTTATCTTTACTAAATCGGTTGCTTCTTCTTTAGACCCAGGATCACTACAAGGTCCTAGGTATCTCCAAGTACCGTTACAAGGCTACTGAGGACCAGATCAAGAAGGCCCACCGCAAGAAGGTTCTTAAGCACCACCCCGACAAGAAGGCTGCCCAGGGCCGCACCGAGGACGATCAGTTCTTCAAGTGTATCCAGAAGGCTACCGAGGTTCTCCTTGACCCCGTCAAACGCCGCCAGTACGACTCCGTTGACGAGGAGGCTGATGTGGACCCCCCTACCAAGAAGCAACTCCAGAAGGGCGACTACTATAAACTCTGGAGCAAGGTCTTCAAGTCGGAGGCCCGTTTCTCCAAGACCCACCCCGTGCCTACCTTTGGTGATGCCAATGCCACCAAGGAGCATGTCGAGGAGTTCTACAACTTCTGGTACAACTTCGACAGCTGGCGATCCTTCGAGTACCTCGACGAGGACGTCCCCGATGACAACGAGAACCGAGACCAGAAGCGACACATGGAGCGCAAGAACACCAACTCTCGTAAGAAGAAGAAGGCCGAGGACAACGCACGTCTTCGTAAGTTGCTAGACGATGCTTCCGCCGGTGATGAGCGTATCAAGCGCTTCCGACAGGAGGCCAACGCTGCCAAGAACAAGAAGCGCCTTGAAAAGGAGGCTGCCGAGAAGAAGGCTGCTGAGGAGGCCAAGGCTAAGAAGGAAGCTGAGGAGAAGGCCGCCAAGGAGGCTGAGGCTGCGGCCAAGAACAATCGTGAGGCTGCGAAAAAGGCCAAGGAGGCAGCCAAGAATGCTGTCAAGAAGAACAAGCGTGTTCTCAAGGGCTCTGTCAAGGACGCAAACTACTTTGCCTCCGGTGATGCCTCGGCCGCTCAGATCGACGGCGTTCTCAACGACGTCGATGCTATCCAGGCCAAAATTGACCCCGATGAGATTGCTGCTCTTGCTGGCAAGCTCAACGGCCTTAAGGTTGCCGATGAGATTAAGAGCGTATGGAGTGGTGAGGTTAAGCGATTGGTTGATGCCGGTAAGCTGAAGGACGGAGATGTCAAGGTCCTCGCTTAGACAGAAGACAATGACCGTAATGATCTCATGGGTTGGAAGTGATAGATGGCTCCAAGGGAAAAGTTGCACTCCTTTTTATTGAGCGACTGCTTTCTTACCATAGAGAGGGTGCTTATACGACGGATTGAGAGCAGATATACATAGATTTGTGCCATCTCTGGCCTACGGGCCTTTGATATGGACATGGCCATATAGAGAATGCCCAAGACACTTGTCTTTCTTATTTTCTAGACCCCCCTCTCATCGATTCTCTTCTCCTCGCATCAGATCTTATGCACGGTGGGCTGAGAGGATTCCTCATACAGCCACTCTATCCTCGAGTAGCTTAAGCTTCCCTATCGTTAGAAGAGGCTAAGTTGAAATTGACTAACTCTAGACTTGAGATTATGTAGGAGATTATCCTTGACTTAGGTTACAAGGTCGGATGAAACCTCAACCGAGAGTTTCCCTGCGATAGATTTTCTCCGTCAACTGGTCAAATTTCCACGCCTCTAGTTGCGAAAGCCCTGCCAAAGAAAGGAGAATGCCCATCTAAATAGAAATTTTGATGTCCCTACAAGTAGAACCATTGACTCATTTAATCAGAATCTGAGTTGCCGAATGCTTGACTTTGAACCCCTGATGGCCTTCCCAGATGCCCCCGCTCTCTTCGTCGTTGCGTCAATTCGTCAATCCTGAAGTACACCGCCTATGGCGCGCCTCTACCCAGAGATCGACCCAATACTATATCGTAACAATGCCCTCTCCCGGCAGCTGAATCGTTCAAGGTGCCCATCGCCGTGTTTTCCTCATCCGAAAACACAGTAATTGAACCTGCATCGGGATTGTGCTTAGTCGGTGAGCAATAGTAACTGTTGAATGAGCCTTGAAAGGGTTTTCTAGAGCCTCTTTAACCAGCTTCTCTAACTTCATGGCTGGTACGCTAGTGGCTTCGTCGAGAAGAAGGAGCATCGGCTTGCGGATTAGGCTCGTGCAAGGCGATGCGTTAACACCGATAACTGGATAGCTAGCGGCTTTATATACTATAAGGGGTGTTGAAGCCTTCTGAAAATAAATTCACGAAGCCAAATACAACTATCGGCAGGCAGAGATGATACCCCCGACCGACGGATTCTATCTCGAGACTAAGGGAGATGTTGTCATACCTAGATCCCAGCTGTACGAGATAATGAGAATCGCGCTGGAAAGCAGACTGACAATATTGGCTATAACTAAGACTAGGTTCTTCATTATAAACTCCTGGACGCCTGTGGGCTTAATGTTGGCCGCACCACAAGGGCTCTAGACTCGTGGTCTAGATTGTTAGAGAAGCTTGCATCTGTTACAGGGCAGTGTTGAACACCTCAGCACAGAAGATTTCGAAACGTAATAGAAGCTACGTCAGCCTCAGGCTAGTTTCTCAAACTTTCGCTCAGGCGACTCGTCTGGCTGACTTTATTGATCAGCCAGCAGCCTGCGACAGTACATCGGAGTAAGGCCCCAGGAGCTAGAATGCAGATTATGAGTATATATAAGTAGCTTTGTCAAAGCCAACCCTTTTCATATGCTCTCATAGTCCTTGAGAAGAGAATAGCAAACGCTGAGTGTTTACTATTAGTAATGAATGAATTAGCTCTATTCGTTTGTGGTGCTCTCAGGCTGAGCATCAGATATGCCCTCTGCTTTACTCGTAATCTATAAGTTTTGTGAAATACGTGGCAGTGTCAAAGACACCAATACCTTGATCATTAAACTCCTACAACGTCTCATAGTCTTATCGTAACTCGAGTCTTCATCACTCTCTTCAGTTTGGGTGTGATTTTGAGACGAGAACCCAGAGGAGCGACTCTGTGTGCCAGTTTTACGGACTCTTTACTTCCTAACTTGAGTTTCGCCAAACTTTTCAATAGCATCCCTCGAACCCCGGTGAAATAGTCTTTTCTTGGACTTAGGCCTTTCACCTCTATATCTTTGCTTTCATGCTGCCCATCTCCCAAGAAGGTGAAAATGTCCGCTATCAATACGTCGCTCTTCAGACTTAAGACATAACCCCTCGGCCAGGGCTTAGAATATGTATCCAGTTACATAAAAAATCAAATCCATGACACTTGTACGTATTTCTGGTCGCAGCATTAGGTGGCGCTCCGCGCTATTCAAAAGAGTCTGAGGATTATTCACCCCATCTAAGGATAATTCTTCCTTACGCACTCTATCGGAGGGATCTGCAGACATCCTCGTCTACTCTATCTGAATCTTTAAGTCCAGAGCATTGGATAATGGCGGGTATAATTACAAGCAGCGAAGGTTTGTCGTCAGATGAGGATCTCCTTTCCCTCATCAACACAGAGTGATTACTTCTGGGGGCTGGTCGTCTTTCATAGCCTCTCCATCCATAATTCCGTGCGCATAAGCTTCTCCGATAAGTCGTAGTCTGCCCTAAGCATCTGGGCTAAGAACATATGGAACCTGTACCCTGATGAGTATGTAGAGGAGGTCTCCCGGTGCCATTTCGCAAGGCCCAATACCGAAATAACCTTTCGATGTACAGAATGGCCGTCTGCCATAAGCAACATCCTGTAACTGATAGACGTAATCCCCTAGCCCCAACGAGACAAGAGTTTGTGTATCTGAAACTTCTAGATCCAGACTCCCCACTGCATTTTGTATCTCGTCAAGTCGACTTTCAGACAACCTCGGTTTCTCAGGTCCCTGTCTGATCTCTTGGTCTGCCACTGCAGTGCGCCAGACGGCTCTCGAGCAACCAGGCTCAACAGCGATTGAATCCGAGGAAGAGAACCCCCTGGGCTCTTGCAGCCATGTTCGGAGAGCCTGTTTTTCCCAAGTGGTGCCCACCTGCTTCACTTCGTCCACACACTTGGCATGCACTAGCAGAAATGAAAGGGACATTGGCATAAGCTCACAATAGACATTTGCATCTTTGTTATCCCACAAGCGTTAAACCTGGGCTGCAGAACGGTTGTGATGGGCACTTCTTTTCGCTTCTGGGCCCTTTGCTGAAGAGGTGCTCTCCGGCTTATGCTGGTGAAGTCAGAAACCCAGGAGGGAAGTTCCGGAATGCTGTGGTGGACGTTGCAGAGTGATAAAATGTCCACAAACCCGTTGCTGATCAGAGATATTGTGGCCTCGCGATAGACTTCCTTGCAGGATTTTTGATAATCTGGTTGGAGACCGAATGCCTCCCCATCTACAGCAAAGCTCAAGAGGGCGAAGATCCTATCCTGAGGGTCAGTTGCTTGGAAGTTTCGGAGGGTCCGAATCAAGTATATCAGTGGGAAGAGGCCTGAAGCCCTTCGAATCTTGAGGATATTGACAGGGTTACGAGGGTTAAGGGCGTTTGAACCCGAATCGATTGATTGTGGGTGTTGCGCTGATTTGGAGTCCTGGTTGTCCGAAGTTCCTTAGGAGCCTCAGTGAATGATGAAGGAATTCTTCCCGTACGGTCATGTTTCCGCACGCAAACTGTACGTCTTTTCCATGGACCAATTCTTGAACCACCCAAACCCGGCTCCAATACGCCTGTTCGAAGACTTTAGACAAGGCCGTGACAACGCTATCGCTGCCGCTCGTTCCTGACGACAGTTGCGTAGAGACCTCCCGAAGGAAATTGTTCAAGACCTTGGCAAGGTAGTTGGTCGGGATCGGACTCGAGTAATTGTAGGAGATGCCGAAGTTGCAGGTCCAGCTTTTTCCAATTTCGAAACCATAAGCAAGGGACACATAAATGCTGAATCCAGCGCATTGCGGTATCACTGTTTCCTGAAGCCGGACCCATCCAAGTTACCACAGACTCTGCCTGTGAATAAATTTGCTGCATTTTTCGCTCTTGTTCCGTTTTCTCAACTTCATCGTCCTGGTCAATGCAAATAGCATCGATCCAAAGTGTCAGTGGCTTATCTACTGGCCTCAAATGAAGAAGTGCAACCTCAAGGCCTTTCGTAGCGCTGACAGGAGTCTCGCCGACGACAATCTGACCTCGTTGGCTTGTATTGCACCAGGTGTAAGAAAGGGCGTAGTACGGAGGCGGCTGATCTAGGGAGACATGAGAGATAGTACACACTACAGGGACTTCGGCCTCAGGAACACCAGTGTCAGAGAGCTGTTGAGATGATGATGACTTGGACGGGAGCAGAGTACCTTTTGGTGAAAGATGGATGAGCCGGATCCTTCTTTTGTCGGGTGTTAGTGCCTGATAGACAAAGTATGACATGGCCAGTTGAGGAACGCAGTGCAGAAGTCTGAATCCCGACTAGCTCCTGATGTTAGTACTGTGCTGGAATGCACAAAGGGAAAGGATGTTTCTAATACAGAAACGTTTAAAGTCAATGGGGGGGGTGATACAAAAGATGAAGGTGAAGCTTTAGAAAGTCCAATGCGGTATTGACTACGATACTGAAGGAAGAAGAAACGAAGAATCCAAAAGGAAAGAGTACAGTAATTACATAAGTTTGGTTTGACGACGAGCGAGGTGATAACACGTGATTCGACTCCGATGTTTGGTCTTCGATCGACTACTACCTTTCGCAGTAATAGAAAATGCTTGTGATGAAAACCCGTTTACAAATACTAGAAAACACTCCTACGAGCAATTTCATTGACGATTTGTTCTATCTAACAACTACTAGTCTGCGACACACTAGACTGCACCTATCTGACTTTCCTTCCCCCTGCCAACGTCTTCAATTGTCGGCCTACCCTTATCTTCAATACAATTTTTGACTGGCTGAGTACCCATGTTCAGTGGCGTTCCCCTGCCAGAGGTGATTATCTCGCCACCTGTAGCTTCGTACCTAAAGCCTACTCATTGTGAGAGAAGCAGAGGCTAAGTACGTCTATAAACAGACAACTGATCGTCTAAGGAAAGAGGGCGCTTCCAACCAGATGTTGACTACCAGTAATAAGTGTATGCATGCCACCAGCTTCCGTTCCTATTCTTCTCGCGGAATCCAGGGCTTGTTGAATGTTCGGCTCGTAGAGAACACAAGAATATTGGTGCCGCCTCTTCCAGATCGCACCAAAGGCTTCTAGCGGAGTGGCCTCTGGTTTTGAAGGCATAGCTACATTGCAATTAGCGGATGGAGTCGCGGAAATGAGATTCACCTTCACCTTTTGCTGAATCAAAATCCTGCTTTGGATCATACAGAGTGAAAATAACATGATGAATGTAGACTGTGCAAAGAGCAGTGGCCAAGCAATCGAGCACATCTACCCCATCCCTTTGCTTCGACACTTGGCCGAAAATCAAGATTCGTGTGTGAGATATCCTATAAGTGCGTTAGTTACAGGAAGCGATATTCGACCAAGAAGACCAAGCACCTCTGTCCTTGCGAGCTCTCGATAAACCATTCTGCAGCCTTGCTGACGCTCATCTCATTATGCGCACCGTCCAGAAGCCAGTTGAAAGGTCCCTCGGCAAGAATTTGAAATCGCCCTGGCCAAGAGAACTGGCCTATGCCTTGCAGAATATCCAAGGACGATAATGGCGTAGCGTCTTTTGGGGTTTTCCCCTGGAGAAATCCTCGGACTGCTCCGAGTGCAACAGAACAATTCATCCGCTGGACATCTAGTTTCAGTTGTGGTGAGTCTTCTGGGAGATCCGTATCATTCTCCACGAACTGGACGCTGACACCCTTGTCAAATGCGCGGCTTCGAAGAATCTCAGCAGCAGAGGCCCCTTGAGGAGATGAGGTTGCATACGACCCGCACTTGAATATTCCTGCTTTGTGCCAGGCAATATTTTCAATGGTGGGCCCCAGCTGCTTGACATGATCCATCCCCAGTGAAGTGACGACAGTTACAACAGGTTGGCTGATCACATTGGTGGCGTCATACTCTCCTCCGTAATGAGTCTCGAAGATGGCTGCTTCCACACCTTCTTTGATGAAGGCATGAAACGAGACGAGAGTTAACAGCTGAAGACAACGAGGTAATGTCGGCGACCCCTTGTCATCCTTTGTTAAGGCATCCCACACTTCGAAGGAATATTTTGCGAAAAGGTCTCTGGCGATAGGTTGGAAATCAACGCGAATTCTCTCTTCCTGGAAGACAAGATGTGGCGAGGTGTAGAGGCCTGTCTTACGTGGGAAGCCGGTTCTTATTCCGAAAGCTCTGAGAAATGATTTAATGAATGCACATGTACTCCCTTTGCCCTTGGTCCCTGCGACGTGGATGATGTTGAGGTTGTTGATATCGGTAGTCTCATCTCCGTCAGTAAAGCTCTAGAGACTATTCAACCAGACACACACCGAGTGACCGATCTGGTGAAGCCATCGTCTCATTCCGACTATGCTTGGGCTTCCCCTCAGGTCTGGCGTTTCTCTCGTATTAATCATACCACTTATGCCTGGCAGATCGCTTCCCAAGTCCAAACTAGGTCTTTTCGGGCGCCGTCGGCTATTAAGGATGTCGATGGCGCACTTTACAGGGTTAGATAGTTAGATTATTTGGAGAAGGGTCTGGTTCACCTTGTAATTTCTCTCCATTGGATCAACGGCAGGACTATATTTATCTTGAGTACTTTGTGAGACGATAATTTGAATTGTTTGAGATGTCAGGATAGCCAAGACTTTTCATACGTGATGTTGTACCACCCACAAGCCCTTTGTTGTAACATCCGCACGTTTATGCCGTACCACCCTACACTTCTTTGTTGTAACGTGTCACAAATTTCAGCACCTACCGGCCTCTGGTCATAACTATACAAACTTCCTCAGTAGGGAGAAAATGATATAGGACTATTGCTCTATACACCTGTATAGGAATGGAATCTCTATATGCATGACCAGGGGTGCAACTTTTCAAAACATCAAGCAAGGTACCCGAGGCGGCCATGTCGACGAACGCAGCGCTGCTCATGAGCCATCCCGGAGAGTCGTTTAAGCAAAACCTCTGTGGGAAGAGCTTAGTATCAGCCTCGAAGTCTATTTAATTAGGACTAAGGTCAAACCAAAGAGTCAGAGAATTTCGAATGAACAGATTAGGCCGCCTGCCCCTCTCTTAGTTCACGATTTTTGCTTCTTTTTATCATTTGGAGAACTTACCAGGAAATTTTTGAAGCAGTCGTCCTGCTTTTGTCGGTAGAGTCCTCCTCAACTCCCTCAACAGCACCCCCATCCTCTATTCTCATGTATGAGGCCCTTCATTACAATGACTAAGGCCACCCTCAAAGCTACCATGAGTACTAGGCGCTTCATCATGTCTGCCTTGTTGAAGTGGCTGCGATGAAATTGACGGTTGCTGAACACTCATCCTATAGTCCACGATGGGGGATTAGAGGGGAAGGGAGAAAAACTGTCCTCATGGGAAACCTATAAGCACCAAAGTAGATGTATGGAGAATAAGAAGAGGCCGGCTATTTTATTAATGAGGATATCGAGATATTATTTGCGGAAAGGTTAGTGTTGTAGTTGAATATAAGAGTTCGACGTCCCGCCGTAGACCTCAGTCACCAAATTCATCTTGGCAGGCGCAGGCAAGAGCAAGTGAAGATGGAACAAAAAGGAAACAGTGAAATTGTCGGATCTCGGCATAGGGTCACTCCGGGCATCATTTTACCTCCACTCCAGACTGCATCTTCTTACCCTCGCCATCAACTTCGCCATTTCTTCAACACCAGGAATAGTCGTGAAGATAAATCCGCCCCGCTCTTCCACCCAAAAAGTCCGTGGGTTCCCCCGAAACCGCCTGAAGCGGAGCCGGTCCGTGATCTTGAACCTTCTTGGACCGCGCACGGGACCCGCGGGCCCCGATTCTCTTCTTCCTTATTGATGCCACCGGCTCACAAACCTCCATCGCCAAGTTGACTCAACCAAACAAAATCTCCCAAATTCCCACTTCATCACGATTCTGTGGCCCCTCGCCTCATTCCGCATGGATCGGCCGAGTCTCGGCCCTGTAGCAGGCCCCGCGGGCACCGACGACGCCAACATTCGTAGAGCTGTGAGTTCATCACGGATCCCTGTGTGTCTGGTACCATGGCTGCTTTGAATTGGTCCTGTTCTGGTTGGCTTGCTGCATGGCCAACTGTTTTGGGAGCCTTTATAGTCTCATTGCCTCCCGTTAGGAACCCTAGCTGACCGAGGATGGCCTTATAGTGTGATCAATGTCGGTTACGGAAGGTGAGCCAGCCCAACTTATAGCACACATGCACGTCCCTAGGTTGTTCACAGGGTATCGAATACGATCATGATGAATCGTTAATGATTCGAGTTGCTTTGTTCATAGATTCGATGCGATAAAGACTGGCCATGTTCCAACTGTCGGACCGCTAAACGAAACTGTACGTCGACAGGTGCTGGTCAACGCTCCAAGGAGCCTCGACAACGAGTTCTCATATCTTCTCAATAGTCGGTCCGCCCGTCCATACTTGATCCTTGTCTTTGACCTCTGTGTCTTCCTCTCCCTTTGCACCCACTGCATGACCATCATTATTCTACAGCCCCTAAATGAGACTCTTACTGACCTGGGGGGGGCTACTCATAGCGAGAGGAAGATCGATCAGATTGAGACCAGGCTTGCAAACATTGAGGGTCTTCTAAGGGACCTCTCATCTCGGAATGCATCGACAGCAGATAGTATCCGCTTCGCCCATACTCCTCAGAGCGGCGGTGGCGGCGCGAACATCCCTACGGCGACAGCATCAACAATCGGCTATGATAGTTCTGATGAAGAGTCGGTGTTTGGCGGCGATTCAACTCTTGCAGCACAAACAACCTTCGCCAGTGAGTTTCTCGAGCACGCCGTCCAGCGTACTTCGTTGCGCGATGTCAACCCACGGATGGAGGATGCGCTGGCAAATCTGAAACAGCTTGTCGAGCTGCAGAATCGACAATCCATCAGCCACGGTCCTCGATTTCCTCTCCAACAGCCGATACCCCCCGGCGGATTAGGGCAGCTAAGGATGCCTCCAATGGATGTTGTGGTATCCCTCCTGAAGCATATCAGAGGTAAATCCGTTTACAATATTTTTACCCCTAGTTTCAGCGTTTCTCATTGTCGCTAATGTCGACTCGACCGTCGAATTCTTGCTGACAACATCATTTAGCTGCCCCTCCTAGTTTGTTCACCTTTGTGTGTTACTTCGTAGGCGTGACCGACTTCTCTAACTTATGCCGTATCGTGTACTTTCCGACCGAAGACTTCTCCGACGCCACCTTCACCATCGTCAATGTCGGGCTCTATTACATGTTCTTGGAACAGCACTCCTTGACCGTTGATAAGGCAACGAAGGAGGAATATGAGCCCTACCTCCAGATGTGTCGGGTCAATGTCGAAACTGCCCTGGCAAACTTGCCTCTCTTCATGTCTGCCAAGGTCGAAAACGTCAAGGCTCTCTTCTTAGGGGTAATTGAGACCTGTAGACTCCAAAGACTGTCATCGACGTTGACTAAATGTGAATAGACTATATACGCCATTGACGTTTCGAGACCCTCCGTTGCCTGGAACCTCAATAGTGCAGCTGCGCAGCTTTGCCAAACAGGTGGTTTCCACCGTCTAGACTCCTCCAACGCAGACCCAACCGTTTTCAACGTCAAAACTGTGTTATTCTGGAACATCTATACGATAGATAAAGCTCTTGGTCTGCGATTAGGTCGTGCGTCCATGGTTCAGGATTGGGATATCAGTATTCCCCGTGTTTTCAACTTTGATGGCCTGATGGGCTATGAGGTATCCGGCGTACCCACCATGTGGCTCAAGACCGGAACCCTCCAAGGCCAGGTCTACGAACAACTGTTCGACTCTCCAACTGGTGTCCCCTCGGCAAATGGCACACTGACTCCTTTACAGGTTTAGTCCAGCCGCTCTAGCACGGCCACAAGCTGAGCTAGTCGAACGAGCGCGTGTCCTTGCAGCTGAGTGTCGGAAAATTGAGGTTGAGGCCGCGGAGTGCCGAGATAGGGCCCTAGCATCACTCGAAAGAATGAAAGCGTCACACCTGGTTGACATTCATGTTAAGGGCGACGAGGTACAGCTGCTTTCGACCTTGACACTCATCTACCGTGCTATCCCAGCGCCCGAAGGTTCCATTAGCAGATTCTGTAATGAATGCGTCGACTCCGCACGTCGGGCGGTGGTAAAACACCAGGCATGTATGCAGCTGGTAAGCCAGGAGGCTTACGTCAAGACCATCTATCTTCATTGGTACGTAGAGAAATTCTATCCTTGTATAGAGGATGCTTTAGAGAAGCCGATAGCTAACTTCGTCCAGGAACTTGCTGCTGACACCTTTTGCTCCCTTCTTTGTCCTGTTCTGCTATGTCATCGAGACATCGTCGCGTGAAGATCTTCAGCTCCTTCAAGACTTTTGCACCACTCTAGGAGCGTCATACGGCTCATCCGAAACAGCGGAAAAGTTATGGAGGCTATGCCATGTTATGTGCGACGTAGCCACGTTGTATGTTGAGGCTAAGTTGCAACAACAGGAGGACCAAGCAATGATCCCTATTGGAGATGAGTTCGACATGTACTTAAGTCAGCTCGGGTTTATTCCAAACGAGGACCCAGTGGCTGTGGCGGCTTCAGGCGATCCTAGCGGAGCGACATTTGGGAACCAACAAGTGGCCCAGATGGCAGACTGGTTCTCAGGGAGCAAGAATCTGATGGGTCTGCTAGAACAAGACCTATCACAGATTGGCGGATCCGAGTGGCCGCAGGGGGGACCGATATAGATGGGGGCCAGAACTCGGATAGATAGAAGTGCTCTCAACTCCATTGTGGTACCCATTGCGAGAGTCATCGTAATTTCTTCAAGGCCTCAATCGGTGGGAAACCTAGGGTCATACATCTCGTAGCCTTCGTCTTCAGTATCGCTCTCGCCGGAAGTCGCTTTCTGCAGTGCTGGATTCACGGGAGTCTCGAGCACATTGGTTGGCTTCGGGGCCTTCTCTGCCGATGTCGTAGTGCCGTCGACGCGAGTGAAAGCGCTCTTGAACCCGCTCTTCTTGAATCCACCCTTTTTGAACCCTCCTCCTGCCCCGATTGGAGCATCCTGCGTTGCGAGCTTGATACTAACCAACCCCTCAGCCCTGGCTTCCGCCTTTCGTGCACGAGCTCCAGCATTAGGATCGCGAACCATGGCCTTCATGTCCTTGAGGCGCTGCTTATGGCTATGGTCGTAGCTGCTTAGGTGGGCTTCATAGTCGTTCATTCTGGAATACCCCTTAGAGCAGAGGTTGCAGTAGAACGATTTCTGTGCCTCGCGCGCGGCAGCGGTTTGTGCAGGAGGGAGGGTTTGGTGTCGCTATGAAGCGGGCTATCAACGGAATGCTCAAAAGGACAACATGCGAGTGGAATAAGGGCCCTTACTGGAGGCATCGTGGAATTCTATGACGTGGATGTCTCGCTGTGTTGTGGATGAGGATGATGTCTTGTCGTTGCGACAAGATTGGAGAATGAGGTTGGAGGATGCAAATGGGAGGTGGCTGCCAGCTCCAGAGCCTCGGATCTATTCAGCTGGCATCATTAGTGGACCTAACCCCCTAACCAATCCAGTTTCAGGGGTTGTGCTGACCATATTTAGTGGGGTATCAAGGTGATAGACCCTGGCAACCGTTAACGTCACTGCGACGATGACCGCTGGAGCCAGTAGTCCCAACACTTCAAGGCTCTTCCGAGGTTCCCCAAACGTCCAACCTTGAATTCTCCCCGCATTTTTGATCTAGGCTTGAATCTTGAATCTTGAAACATTGAGTCTCGCGTGCCTGGCGTTTCTGCTGCGCTTGGTTACACCATGGATACCGATTGGCCGCTCGATCGTCGAGAATCACGGGCGTCGTCTATTTCGCTCCAACAGCTCGATCCCTCGCCGATAGCATCACCATCTTCAGCCTACGAGAAGAGTCTCTCGCCGTGGGAAGAGGAGGGCATCGATGGTAGTGTGGGCACAATCAAGAGCGGCGGCTCGACAGGGGCCGTAGGCTTAAGTGGCAGTGGGATTAGCAATGGCTCTGGAACTGGTCCTGGAGCCATATTCTATCGTTTGTCTCCCTAAGGCCATCCCGCAATTGCGAGAAGCGAGATGTATGCTAACATCATACAGTCATGCGCATTCAAAAGTTCTCCAGTTACGCTATCGGCCTCTTCACATCCCTCCATCTCGTCAACGTCTCGCTCATCCCCGCCGTCACTCGTTCCGTGGCCGGTTCCGAGACGTACCTCCTCATGACCCGCGAGATCTACCAAACCTCTCTCACCGAGCCAATTCTAGTTGCGCTGCCAGTTATTGCCCATGTGGGTTCGGGAATTCTCCTACGCTTGTTGAGGAGGTCGCAGAACACAAAGAGATATGGAGGGGACGCGCCAGGGATGTATGCGCTGCATCGATCAAGGACGGAAATAACCGCATCGTCGGGACGTAAAGCTTCCTCTCTATGGCCGCCGCTGAGTTATATCTCAATCTCTGGATACGTCTTCTCCGCCTTCTTTGCCGCCCATGTCTTCGTCAACCGAATATTACCGCTCGAAGTCGAAGGTGACAGCTCCAACATCGGTCTCGCCTACGTGGCCCACAGCTTCGCTCGACACCCCTTCGTCGCCAGTATCGCCTACGTCGGACTATTAGCAGCTGGCTGCAGCCACATGATCTGGGGACAAGCCAAGTGGCTAGGCATTGCACCATCGACGAAGGGTTGGTTTGGTCTAGAGAGTGCAGCGGTAGATAAGAGGACGAAGAGACAACGAAGACGCAAGTGGCTTGGTATTCACGGCGCTGGAATCACCTTCGCCGCGTTGTGGGCGGTTGGGGGTCTCGGGGTTGTGGCTCGTGGAGGGCTCACGGATGGGTGGATTGGCAAGGTGTACGATAACATGTTTGCGACCGTTGGCTTATAAGGATCGTTGGAAAGATGACGGAGCGGCATTGTCAAATGGAGTTGGGCTTCGATTACGGAGTATCTATATGGGATTATATATGTGCGTCAAGGTGTATACCAATATCGGACAAAGGGGTAGTAGGGTGTGCATCATACAAAGAACATAGAATGAATCGACGGGATTTCAACACCCACAACTACGCGTTCAGAGCAACTTTATTGAGGTCCTTCTATACGAGGCTCCCTAGGCTATTAACAGCAAGTAATTATAGTTGGGTTATTTTCTCAGCGAACAAGGCAAAAAGAGTCATCTTAAGTAAAAATCTTGGTATAGGGTAGTCTCGGAGCTCTGTCGGTCAGCACTTACGGTACGGTTTCCTCGATTGCCACCGACATTTCCATTTTACAACCTATAACCCGCAGCTCCAACTCACCAATATAGCTTTCCCAGGTGCTCGCGCAGGTTCGTCCTGCCCACCTCACAAGAACCGCCAAGATGGCTTCGAAGCGAAAGCTCTCCTACGTCTCCAGCGACACCGAAGCACCCTCCAAGCGCTCCAGACCCTCCCCGCCTCTCGCTGCAAACCCACCAACCCGCGACATTATCTCTACGCTCTCCGACGAACTCCTCATTCGCATCTTCTCCTTCCTCAGCGAAACGACGCTGCTTTACATATCGCCTGTATCGCACCGTTTCCGCCGTATAACCTCGGACTCGCAGCTATGGCGGGCACATTACTACACGCGCTTTGTCCTCCCCCGGGCGTTGCGCATCCCAGGCTTCAGGGTTGGCGGCGCAGCGCAGAGTGGGAGTAAGCTACACTACTCTGCACGGAGGGCTGTATGGGCAGATGGCGGATGGGGACGGAGAGGCGGGCTTGTGGATGTGAGGCAATCTAACGGGGAAGTTGCATCTCAGAGAGCGCGGGTGGACTGGAAGAGGCAGTATAAGCTACGCCACAACTGGGCGAGGGGGAAGTGCGCTGTCGAGGAAGTCAGTGTGAGGGATGCCGTGGGAGACACTGCTGCACAAAGGACATTGGTCAAGGTTGTGGAGGGATTCGCGGTAACGGCAGACTCGGCCTCCGGACTGAGGGCTTGGGATCTACGAACTCGACGACCGATCGCACAAATAGCCATGCCGCAGGGCATCGCAGAGGAGGCCGAACCGATGTGTTTAGCGGTAGACGAACAGGGACTGCCGAACGACGTGATGGACGTGATAGTAGGTTTTGGAGACGGTGGATTCGGAATCTGGAGGCTGGACCTCGAGAAGAGAGAATTGACCCTGAGATACCGGCATGAAAAGAGCAGCAACGGAGAGCTGGTTTCAGTGGCGTACAGCCATCCCTATGCACTAACAGCAATCACCGCGGGTTTGATATCGCTTTACACCTTCGATCGGCTAGCCCCTGAGCAAAGAGACGAGGAACCCGACGATACCGAGAGAGCAGATTCCGAAAGCGTTGGCAGCGATTCAACTATGAAGGCAGAGAGCTTAGACGCAGGCAAAGCAGGGATCTCGCCGCCTTATCTCCTCACCTCTCTCAAGTCGCATACGACGCGGCCACCGCTCGCCCTCTCCATCCGCAAGCTGTTCGCCTCTGTCAGCGCCTCAATAGCATACACGTTCGACAGCCGTGACGGCTGGAGCATCGGCATCCAAGACATCAACATCAAGCCTTCCTCAACCTCAGGCCCCGAAGTTCTCTCGTCCCGCCTCGCCTACTCACTCCCCATCAAGACTGGTAGCTTAACTCCGGAATCATCGCCATCACGATCCCACCCATCGGGTGACTCACCGACAACTGGTCCCACTACGCTTTGCTACAGCCACCCGTACCTACTCGCCACGCTCCCCGACAACACACTGATCCTACACTTGTGCACTTCAACCTCAACCTCCCTGTCGCTTTCCCCTGGCATCCGCCTCTGGGGCCACACCTCGGGCATCTCGGATGCGGAGATCACGCCGCGGGGCAAGGCTGTCAGCGTCAGCACGCGCGGGGACGAGATCCGGGTGTGGGAACTCGAGGGCCGCGTTGGAGGCAACAGTATCGAAGTGAGGCCAAGGCAGCACGTTGATGACGCGGAGGGCGGGAGTGGCAACGACAAGATGCTAGGACTGGGTCTGGACCGACCGGAGTGGGAAGATAGAAGGAATTGGGTTGGATTTGACGATGAGATGGTCATTGTCCTGAAAGAGGCGCGGGATGGTCGGGAAAGTCTGATGGTTTACGATTTTACATGAACGAGATTATGGCACTTCCGCATTGGAAGCCACCCTAGAACCCCCACGGGCCCAAGCCTTCACAACGGCGCAGATCATCACGATATGCCAATCTTCTGGTCAACTGATTGGGTCTTTCGCCGCAAAATCCGGCCGGAGGCTGTCATCAGCGGCGAAGCAAGAATACGGTGTTTCAGTTCTCTTGATGCAGCCTTCCTACGCCAATTGAAAGAACAGCTCGCTGCCTTGGCAACACTGAAGGCGACGAGATCAGGGAACATTGCCTTGGGAACAACCTGGGATCCTGGCTACCTGGTAATGGTGTCTAAGTGACATTGGGCACCCATTGGCAGAGAATAGCTTGACTGCTAGGCAGCTCGCCGCCATTGCAGAGAAGGACTACCAAATCAACAAAGCCTCGAATCGCTTCACTAGTTTATGCATTTTAAATGCACCGGAACAAGGCGGGCGAGGACAGGGCAGTTGGCATTTCAGCATTGCTGTCGAATCCCCAAAGTCTTACACATTCGGTATCAATGCCTCATATCAATAGGTCATCATTGGATTATTCTGCGGCAGGCTGAAGCGATGGACAGGGATTCCTGTTCACACTCAATCAGGCGAGACACTTTGGCGTTCTTAGCTCTCTAACAGGCCAATTCAAGGATGTTGAGGCTGGCATTTAGGAATAAGTTTTACGGCTGAAAGCTAGGCAGCCGGAGGTAGCACAGCCATCATGGCACATTCTGCGAATAAGATGTCTGCAGGACGAGTCCTAGACAGGGCGTGCGAATGAAGAGGAAGGCATTGACGAAGGATCTGGGGTCAATGAAAACAGAGAGTGTGCCGGACGTGTAGAGGAAGGGAATCCTCGTACAATAGCCGATCCTGTAACAAGCAATGGCTGCCTCGTCAAGCCAAGGCATAGCCGGTAGATCTGATGAGAAACAAAGTCGATGCTGCGCAACGGGAGTAGTAGAGGAGTATCGCCAATATCTGCCCACCCCTCTCGAGACCCCGAACTCTGTAACGTGAGCCTGAAGCGGGAAACTGGGGCCTCTGAAACGACTCACCGAGCCGTGGGAGTCGATCGACTGGCGCAGGGACGGCGTCGGAGGCGGGATGGTGGGCGACTAGGCCCTCTCGACCCTGAGATTGCGCATCATGCACATGGGTCCACGGCATGGCATCCGGTGGTCGTACTGACAGCGCATCAACTCAAACCCTCTCCAGATTGCCAGGACAAGGGCTGAAGAGAGCCAACGTGGGAAATTCATGATGGCTCTCGCCCGTCCAGCGGGGCCGGAGACAGGCCCAAGCAGAAGGCGACACGCGCCGAATTGAGCCCTAAGATTTGTAGAGAAGACCCACGAAGCGCGACGGCTACGCAACGCAATGCGACGCAGGTTGAATTGGAATTGAAGCGTGTGCGCCAATACGCGGCTGTCGACGTTGCTGGCGCTGCGTTGACCGCCTAGCCTGCGTCTGGGCCGTCTCACCGTCTCTTGCGACTCCAGTCCATTGGCATCCAATGCATGATACTGATCCCAACTGTCTCTACTACCCCTCGCCGGCGCCATAGCCACGGCTTTCGCACCTCAACCTCCAAGCTTACTTTTCGGGGGTGGGGCCGTCGCCGTCGGTGGATGGGGTGGCTCCGGCCAGCGGGGCTGATCCTGCATCTTGCGTGAGAGCGTGGGAGGGGGAGGGGAGTGAGATTATCACCTTTCGACCTCAGCAGGGAGAGAGGGGGGAGCATCATCTCATCGTTACATGCCTATATCGGTCGTCTTCGTGAGCCACAGGAGGAGACAGCGGAAACAGTGGGTAAATCCAGTCGGTCTCATAATGCATTGCGAACTTCCCCTCCGGAATTGAGGGGCCGTCGCAGTCGCAATGGTGAGCTGGAGAGGGCCGCTGGAGGTTGCCCGAAGGAGGTGACGGGAACGAAGTCAATTGGCTTGCGTCTCCTCGTTCGACTGGTGGTCGCGTGGGCGGGCGGTTGAGCCTCTGGCGGCGGCGGCGAGGGGGGGACTGTCACTACTACTGAAGAGGGGAGAGGGGAGACTGAGGGTGGGAAAGTGGGAAAGTGGGAAAGTGGATGGCGGATGCGCAATGGCTTCATGATGGAGTCTGATCTGGAGATGGGATGATTGAAGTGACGGGTGATGCATCCAGTGGATCGATGATGGTTCGTGGTTGGATGCCAAGTAGAGGCAGGGAGTCGGTGCTTCTAGTTGGTGCTTCAACCCTTCAGAAGGGGCCCTAACCCTGAAGCCGGATCCCTGGATGTTGGGGGAAGGAAGCGAGGAAGCATATGGAACAGTCGAAGGGACCACCTACCTGCCCTGACACCCGTGGGTTGGGCAACGACTGCGATGGGAAGGAGGGGTGATAAGCTGATAAGCTGATGGCGATTCGGTAGCGCCGAGAAGTCTTGGGGCGGGGGGATATCATGTCGCGAGTCGAGACACAAGACAAAGACACAAGGTCAGATGCAAGTCACAGGGTAAGCGCAGGATGCGGTGGGGGAAGCATCTCATCGCGGGGGGCGGTCCCAATGAGTGAAGGATCCATTCAAAACATTGGACATGACGTCGGCGTCCTTCGAACTTACACGGCGCATCCCTAGATGCTCCGACAAACACCACCAGGAGAGGGGAGAGATGCCCTTAGCATGCGCAAGTTTACTCAAAAAACCGGCGGGTAGAGCGTAGATATTCAAAGGTTACTGGCACAAACCCTCCCTTGTCTCAGACAAAGGCGGTCAACTGACAGCTACTGGCCATCACCCGTCACCGTCATCCGTCAACGATCTAGGACTTTTTGGCTGTCTTGTGGCCGGTAGCCGTTCATTAGCCACCGCCGAAAACTCTAGAGGGTGCGCGAGCGGGCCGTTTCACAAGATTGGAACGAAGGAGAGTGTGGTTATCCTGCTGACTCCGACACGAATCAAGTTCGCGAGAGTCAATTGCACATGCAAAGTAGCTCTGAGGAATACTTCTAGTCTCACAAGAGGACGGAGCTTGGGAAAGAGGGGTCAGGTGTTAAGCGCTTGCACCCCCCGTAGGACCTCTGTGAAGGAGGGCCGCGTGGGACGGGAGCGAGTGATAAGATAGGGCTAGACGAGATAGAGGGTTGAATCGTCGAAGTGGACGAGGACTCGTTGCTCCGCCTCTGGGTGCACCTCACGATAATGGGGAACATGTTCGTTGGCGGGCTTATCCTTTGTCCAACCTCGTACGTGTAATTAACTGGCTGCTGTGCGACTCCTAAGGTGCGCATTTCATGTTAGTAGTGGTAGTAGTGTAGTAGATGGTCGCTTTCGCTCGCTCGTACTCTCTCGGTGGTAGCTCGATTCGGATAACGTTGCTGATGAATCATGGAATAATCCCCAACGGTTTCCCTCTCTTTCGTCCTCCTTGGGCTCGGATGGTTCGGATAGACCAAGGTTATTGTATTCGGCACGGAATAGAGAGCGAGCGGACGGGGTAATTAGTCCGGCTCAAGTCCGAGCAAGAGGGCGGTGTTTGCGGAGGATGATAGTGACGATGCTTCCCCTGGAGTCCTGGACTTGTTGTTCCGAAATGCGACACCAAAAACACGCAAGTCTGGACTGCCAATTGGAAACGCAAACCTGACGAATTTCTGACCCATTGATGACAATTCCGATGCCGGACTGATTGAACTGGCCCAGGCATCTTCCGAGCCAAGTTAAGGCCACGCCCCCAAGAGCTCAATCTCATCTCATCGTCGGCACTGGATGACGTTGGCAATTGGTAAATGGTAAAATGCAATCCCAATCGTCCACGGCGCAACTGCTGGCGACGGTGACGTCTAGGTCTTATCGATAGCCCACGCCCCCAATTCGGTAGACGCACGCTTTGCCGTAAGAGGAGTAGTGTCAGGCCTTGTTTCGGTTTTAGTGCGTCTGAGGCAGACCCAGCCTGTTTCTCCATAATCCTGTGACTCACATCATTTGGAGCGGTGCAATGCGACGGCTCCAACAGATTCCAAAGACCCCAGAGCCTAAAATTGGCTTGAATTAGCAGTCAGGCTGTGAGTGAGAGTCCTTTCGCCGGGCGAGTCACGCGGGGGAATTGGGATGGATGGGAGATGAGACTTTGTCTCAATGGATTGCGACACTTATCCAAAGCCGACAATTGCGACTTGAAGAGGGCGACAGCTGATTCAATTGACAGGGCTTCTAATAAGTCGCGATCGCGGGCGTGGAGAGCGCGAGCATGGACCGTTTTGGGGGTCCTCCTCGCCTGGCTCTGGGGATCCGCTGCTGGGGGCTGGACAAAAGGTTTAAGGGTCTGTCTGGTTCTGGAGCCAGGCCCCCGATTGACAAGGTTAGGTGCAGCAGTGCAGCAACAGCGCGCCAAGCGGTGGGCGATTACTTACGCCAGGGAAATCAGACCTGTGAGGAGGAGAGAGCACCGAAATCTGTACCTCAGCGTTTTGATGAGAGCTTAACACGAGGGGCTACTACGTAGTAGGAAAATTACTCCTCCCACTTGGATTGGCAGAGGCGAGCAGAGGGGGGTGGGAATGGAGAGTGATGAGAGACACTTCGCGAGACAGTGAGACGGTGATGCTGGAAGAAAGAGAATTGGTTGGCGCCCAGCATCTCCGTCCATTGGGCATTGGGCAGCGAGAGAGAAGAGACTAAGACATAATTGTCACACGCTGAGGCCACACGCCCCCCCTTTTCTGGGATGGACGATGTTTTTGAAGGAGGAGAAGGAGGAGGCTGTGGGAGTTCTGGGTTACGTTAAGCTGAGAAGGAAGAGGGGGCAAGATGCGAAAGCATGTGAAAAAAGTACTTGACAGAGATGCTCTGCGCAGTTTGGCGCCATGAACCAGCGCAAAATGGTTAAATCAATTCCAAATGTTCGGAGTGCGATTATCAATCGTTTACCGGTGGTGCTGAATGGGTTAATGTAGAGACGCGCATCTGCCGCCACGATGGCAGATGGCACGGCCGATCACCATCAATCTTGGTCCTAGTCCTCCCAACCTGGAAAGCAAGATTGGCGCCAGCGTCAGGGTCCTCGTGGACGTTGCCGTCCTGACCCAAGCCACGAGCGCCTCCCCATTCAATAAGATGTCATCGGTAAGCTGTGATCTGGGGTGTCTTGACAATAAACAGCCTTCATCACTGTTTAGACCCGGGCGAGTTCTGTATGATTTTACGAGGTGGGTTAAGTGTCGAAGCATTGATGCCATGGCACCCCCGTGTTAGTCGGTCACTTCATCGGCCACTAATGCGCAGCAATTGCCCTGGCATGGCCAAGTTGGTTCGTTAGCCGTGGGACGCTGCGCTGCTTTCTCCTTTGTCACTGGTTCGCCGCCTGGGTCCTTTGTTGCCTTTCTCCTTCTCTCGCTCTCTTTGGCATTCTCCGCCTCTCCTCATCAATGCTTTGCGCGCTCCACTTGTCGGCGTACACAAGCAGAGTCTGACGCACAGTCGCAGTACGAGACAGCGAACGACCGATGCGCCCCCTCATTCGCAACAATTGTGCCTAAAAGCCTAAAGTTGCTGGGTTGCCCATTGACCGGCCGCTGAACGCCAGCAGAAGTAATCAGCGACACATTGTTCGCCAATTGGAGTTGGGGGGACTGCAATTGGGGCTATTGCACGGCGCGTTCCCTCTCTAATTCTTATTTCTAAGGCGGACGGTGATAGAGAACAGCCACACTTGGATGTGTATTTTTGGAGGGGTCAGCCTGTCACAACGAATCAGAGCGAATCACACCCCGTGGCTGACCCGTCGCCCGAATGATCAGGGAGGGCATTGACCACCTGCCAGGGAAATATAAATTGAGGGGCGTGGATGTAGAGCTACCTTCTCAAAGAAGCAGTCTTCTGGCAGCCTTCGTGCCCCCTGTAGCCTAGCGGCTCAGGCCCCGTCAAAGCCCGTGAACTGTCCCCTCCAAGGCCCCCAACCTGGCTGCGTTGTTGCAGGCCTCCACCCCAGCAGTGGCAGCAGTCAGCCAGCCAGTCTGCTCCCTGGCCGCTGGCGCAAGGGGAAATGGGCCTAGCCAGGATGGGAGGAGGGGGTGTGTAGATATCGCGTATCGCATTGTCTTTGTCGACTTGGTCGCACTTGCGAGGAGCCCAACCCACGTTTCCCGCCCGCTCCCCACTCTACACACGCCCCCTCCCAGTCCTTCCCCGTCCCGCTGCCCTCAGCGAAGGAAGGAGGACGCCCAGTTGCTCTGCCGTGTGCGCAAAGAAACGGGAAAGCAAAAGCCCAGCACTCACGGCTTTGTGCTTGCCCATTGAGTTATCAGTCATCCATTCTCCTGCTTCTTGCCCGCCCTGGCCTCCTCTGCTCTTCTCTTCCTTCTCTTCACCTTTACACCTGTTGGGAAACTCTGTCCTGCCGTCTCCTATCCTTAACCTCTCGCGCAAACGCAGCAGCAGTACGAGCGCGAAACGCAGCAGCGATTATCGGCCTCATTCAGCAGCAGAATCAATCGATATCTCGTTCCACCGCCCCCCACCAACCCCTCTCTCACTATTACGAGTGCTAGCCATCTGTCGAGAGAGACGCACGCACCGCAGAGCCGTCTTCTCACCTCAGTTCGACATTGCGACCCAATTCAAATCCCACTTTTAGGGTCTCCTTTTATTTTCTCACTTTCCTGAGTATTGTTATTGTCCTTTCCAGACAAACACAAAAAAGAGTGGATCATTTCACTCGTCAGGGCTCCTTCTTCTCCCCGCCTCGTGTGTTGTCTATGCGCACACGCGCGCAGAAGTTTAGGACCACCGCACAAAACATTACTGTGTGTCTTGTTCAAGGTTCCCAGTGAATCAAATCAGGGCTTTTTTGGTCAAATAAAAACCAAACCAGATCAATACTGCCACCTCATCAGTTCACCATACACGCCTTTGCCTGCGGCCAAAAGCAGCCGTCAGGTATCAACCAAACTAACTGCCTGGACGTCTGGCTCAACAGTCAACGTCGTCCAAGAAGTCATACGGTCTCGTCGCACCCCCCTGACACCCTGGTCGCCACGCACTCTTCCAGCTCTGGGACTCCATCACTTTAAATTGTCGCCTGTTCGTACCATTTACGCCTCCCGCCTGTCAACAGTGGCCATTATTCGTCCGTGGCACAATCGGATGTCCTGTTGCGACAATTGCACCTCGCCCTGTCATACGGTCCTTGCCCATTGAAAGGGATTACCCCCGCCTATTCAGCCCCCCAGACAATCACATCACACCATCCAACAGCCATTGTCAACCTACTAAAGCATCAACAAAGGCACCGCATTGTCTGTTCGGCCTGCTCGCTTTCTTCTCTTACCTTTTACCCTGAAAGCTAATTTCCATTGGAGCCTGCATCAACTCTAAACTCCGACCGACGTCTTAACCTTAACGGAGATTGGAGCTTTAAACTGCGCCAGTCTTATAAATCCGTCGCCTCTGCTGCCTACTCCGACTTACACCCGCTTACACGCAATCTGGTCACTGGCCACACTTCACCCAAAGGAGTACTAAAGAGAGAGTTTCCCTCCCATTTTCTGGCCTTCTTCTGCCTGAACGAATTGCGACTATTCAGCAAAGCTTCGCCACCCATCCACGTCAGTCAATGCGACTGCTCTTTCATGGCTGACAAACCACCATCTGCTCCCGCCATGCAACATTCCACGACTTTCGACAAGAGCAAGTCGTCCTTTATTCCTGCTGCCTCAACTCAATCCAATTCCTCTCTCTTCCCCTACAATTCAACCTTTCCTTCCTCTCATCAAAATTTGGCAAACACAATGGCTGCCAATTCCCCTAACAATGAGCGCTCGCTCGCCACAATGGCTCCTCCAACTTCGAAGGGTACCAAGAAGCTCGACATCAACAGCTTGATGTCACCACCCGACCCCGTCATGGATAGCTTCAGCCAGAGTCAAGAATCCAACATGGTCAAGGAGGCGTCGGACAATGGGCGACGTGAACATCCTATGCCAATGTCGCCTCCCATCTCCCCATACAGCAAAGTCGTCTCTACGGATGCCCCGGCCACTCCCCCCAGCCAGACTCTCAAAGATCCCGTTCTCTATCCTGCTGAGGAGGGTACGACCTCTAGTCCTGCGCAGCTGCCCCTGTTCGCTCCCGCTGAGGTGGAAGAGCACCAGCGGATTGTCGACGACCATCTTCGAGCTCGATCACCAACCTCATTCGCCAAGGTGTCGCCTCCGAAGCGGGAAGACTATGAGCTCGTCCTGCACTTCCAGGCGCAGGTGGTTAAGCTCTACGAGAAGAACCCTAAGGCATGGCTACGACGGGAGCGTGCATTTCTCAAGGCCGATAGTGCCCACCGATACCAGAACATTTTGCCAGCGGCGACGAAGCCTATCGCCACCAAACCTCAACGCACCCATCGCGCCGACCGAGTCTCTAAGCCTGCGGCCCCACGACCGATCCGTACCCACCCCGGCCAGACACCTCCCAGACCCGCCGCGCGCCGCGTTAGTGCTACGCCCGAACCCTCTCGCCGGGTTGTTGCTCCTAATCGCGAAGACAAGGACTTCCAGTCTATCAGCGATTATTGCCCACCTCTAGATTCTCTTCCTAGTCGACCCAATAGCCTCAAGGTGGATTGGAAGGGACAGCCAATTGACCTTTCCGGCGATCCCAACGCCTCGCTCCTCCACCCTGACGAGCTCACCCTAGCCGGCAACCTGAGACTGGACTGCGCCACGTACCTGACGAGCAAGCGTCGCATCTTCGAGCGGCGGCTCCAATGCCTGCGGAACGGAAAGGAATTCCGCAAGACAGATGCGCAGCAGGCGTGCAAGATCGACGTTAACAAGGCATCGAAGCTGTGGACTGCCTTTGAGAAGGTTGGCTGGTTGGATGTCAAGTGGATGCAGAGGCACGTCTAAATGGGACACGCTGCCCGCGACCCAGACATCAATGAGACAACAGGCATGCCATTACGTCTCTCTCGAATTCACAACTTGTCGCCGATGATTCCAACGGCTGGCAATAACCCATCTCTACTCACGACTTTACGGATACGAGACACCATATATGCATCTGAACGTGTCCTTTGCATGATGTTTCCCTTCATTTCAGACTTGCGCTCACCAATGCCGAGACTGGCATGGGAGCTTAGCGTTCTTGGGCTATTCCCTTTCTTTTTTTTGGTTAGGTCTACGGATCGACCAGTCTTGTCTTTTCCTTTTCTGCTTCATCATGATATCATGAGCACCATTGGCATCACGGCACAGTTTTCGGACGATACACCACAGCATTAGGGAATTCTCACCATGATACCCGGAGTGCGATATACACCTGACCCCTTGCGCGATCACGTCACACCACTCCACCCTTTCCTTCTTCTCTTTTCCTATCACTTACCCCTTAACGAGAGTATCTGGGCTTTGGGCTTTGGGCTTCAGGCTTACGGTTATGGATGGACGGTGCATGCATGTACGGCGTTTGTCTTTGATATGGCACCCTATTCGCAGATTGAGCGAAAGAGGGGAAACCACTCGTTCCTCTGGCTTGGACAACGAGCCGAGGAGAGGATACATTTTTGAGTCTGATGGGGGAGCAATTAGGCGAGTCTGTCCATGAAGGACGGCGGTCTTGATAGCGGTGGTTTATTTGGTTGTGCTAATTTCTCTGGGTTGGCACAGTCCAGTGGGCGGTTTGAGTCGCCGATGAGCACCTCGAGCCGTTCGGTGTGCCCACGCTAGGGAAGAGTATAATTTACAAGACAACTAGGCGATATTTTTGTCTTTTAAACACCATGCCTTTCCATGAAACTGTGACGAATTGATGTGAGCCAAATTGTGATAGTCCTGGTGATAGAATCGGAAGCCTGCGATGGGCGATGAAGTACACCATGACGACAGACGCTCGGATGAATGGAGGGTTGAATGCTGCACCCCAGATTCTGTACGATGCTGTTTTCCCTAAGAGCCACATGTTCTGGAAGTTATTCTGGGAACCTCCCGCCGATTGACCCTGGGCTTGCCCATTGGCGATTCAGCCCTACGAAGCTATCTTAGAGTGTACTGGTGCATCTCGGGGGGAGCGTTGCAGCAGCAGAAGCAAAGAAGCAGCAGGGGGGTAAACGGGGAGGGGGGGGTTATCAATCCACGGTGAGTCTAGAGATGTACTCTGCTTGCCGAGGATGGTGGTGAGGTACTTTATCTCAGCGGGTCCCCTGGTCACACTCCCCCCTTGTAGCCCTTGTTGGGGTTCGGTCAGATCTGTTTTCCCTACGGTGAGAGGTGGGGACGAAGCCACAAGCCACAGCCGGGCGAGGGGGGGAGTGGAGGTGAGGATCGGGACGGGACGGGAGGAGACGGGATGGAGTTTTTTTTTCCTCGGGAGAGATCGAGGGTGCTAATGTATAGATCCGTAGAGAATCTGGGGAAGGCTATGGGGGGAGTGATTGGTGATGGAAGGCAGGGGTTGAGGTTATTCTGATACTTTTAGGATGGGGACTTGGTAGGGGTTTGGTTGGAGGGTTGGTGTTGCAAGAGGTGATGGTGGAAGAAGGTGAAGGTGAGATGTTTCGGTGAGTGCATGGTCAGCACTAACATCGATTGAGTATTAAGCATGTTGAAGGGGATTAGATTTTACGGACCGCAATTTAGGGTCGTCGTTTTTCCTTCGTATATTCCTTAGTAGTACTTGGTATCTACCTTTGTACTTCTCCCAAGAGTATCACTTATTCTAAGATCCACTAGCCTCTTGGTGAAGACACCGCACGCACCTTCCCACCGAACTATCGCGAAGTCAACGTACCTTCCTTTTGGTCAGGTTAAGCACAATGCGCGGCTGTTTCGCGCTTGTTAGTCGACAGACGCGCACAAAATCGACCGCATTCTCTCTCCTGCGGCCTCACCTTTGAACCGAATCGCCTCTTCTGGTTCAATGGCTGTGACAATTGGGTTTGTTCTCAATTCGAAGCGCGACGGTAAAGATGGGCCAGATGATCAGGGTTTACGATAAGCTTTCGAAAATCCTTCTGTCAGCTATTTTGTTGTACTTTCTTCATTCATCAGCCCATCAGTGAGCAACTAATTTACAAGCTCCAGCCCCCTACAGTCCCGCGGCCACAGTATACCCTCCATCGACCGCCAACGTCTGTCCCTGTAGATACTGATTCGTCGCAAAGAACAGCACCGCACCCGCCATATCGTCATCCTTGCCCGGTCGCCCCGCGGGCACCTTTTCCGCGTACTTCTCCTTAGGGATGAAGCTCTTTTGCGACTCGTCGCTGCCTTCTGTGGTCATCTCGCTGGGGAACACGCCAGGCGCAATGCTGTTAACTCGGATCTTGAGGTTGTTGGATGTGATTTCGGAGGAGAGCATGCGAGTCAAGTGGATTGTTGCCGCTTTGGATGCGTTGTAGGCAGGGTGGTGCTGGGAGATTTTGACCATGCCGCTGATGGAGCTGATGTTGATGACAGTTGACGACCAGCCTTCGTGAGTCTCGCTGCTCGTTTGCAACAGTGGCAAGAATGCCGTCGTCATGAAGTAAGTAGCCGTCACGTTGGTGTTGTACGTCTCGTTCCAGTCCTCGAAAGTCGCCTCTTCCTTGTCAAACAAATTCTGCTTCATCTCATCCGCGCTCTTGCTCTCAGTCTGGAACGTCTCGCCAGAGATGCCTGCGTTGTTGACCAAGATGCACAGGCACTTCTCTCGGCTAGAGTACTCCTCGTACAACTTACGAACACCCTCCTTGTTGCCAATGTCGGCAGGGATGGCGATAATTTCACCGGGAATGTTTTTGCCGTATTGCTCGACTACGCGGTCGAGCTTCTCCTTGGTTCGACCGGTGATGTAGACTTTGGCGCCGTTGGAAGCGAGGGCTTGGGTGGCCATGAGGCCGATACCTGAACCACCGCCTAGGACTGTTAGTTCATGATGTCATATACTAGGATTGATGGGTATACGCACCAGTCACAAGAGCAACCTTGCCCGAGAGATCAAAAAGACTCTCTCGGGAGAAGTTCTTCTGGGTGCCACCGCTGGCCTTTTGTGTGGTTGACATAATGGAGGTAGTCGTAAAGGGTCGAAGTTGGTTAACGGTTCTAGCAGATGGCTTCTTCTGATTTGCAGAGGCCGAAGAAAATTGAGAGCTGTATCTTGCTGAGAGTGAAGCTGTTACAGTTGATTTTGGTGCTGCTTTTGATGCTGAATATCTCAATCCACCACTGCGTAAGCTCCGAAGACTGCGCGATGAAATCATGTTTGCGAGCCGATACTTATAACGAAGCCCTTAGAGCCACAAATAAACAGCAAGTTAAACGGCAAAAGAAATAGAAAAGGTAACCAATCACCCCATCTTCTCCTCTTCATGCCCGAGCAATGACGCCTCGATGTAGAAAGGATGAGGTCAAAGGGCGGGCATTTCGGCCGAAATCCATGACGAAATCGACGCTCATGTCGATCAATTCGGGAAAACCCACTGAAGCCCAGGGAGCTGGAGAGCCTCAATTGAGCGCAATGGGCAGGACGTACCTGGCGCTAGGGGTCTCAGGGCCGGAGCAAACCATCCTGGCTTGGCTTGTTGACGCTTTGTGAGGTATGACGTTGAGTATAGATCAGCGTGATCTCAAGAACAGCAAACTGTCTCCCGGGTTCTCATATCGACCTCAGAGCATTTCATAGTGCTATTAGCAACTCGCCAGCATTACAGTAGCAGACACAAGCAGTGTCGCGGTTTCCCAATATTGAAATACTTTCGGCATGGACCACATCTGCAAATTGTGGCTTGTATACTGCTAGTGCAAGCCCAAATGTACTGCGACGTACTTCTGTCAATTGAACACTCATGTTTTCGCCCGGCTTTATTTGATAAAGATGCCGCTGTCAATGGGCCTGGAAATCGTACTAAAACTACATGTCACTGTAGTCTCCCAAGACCCCTGCATATTCCTCCATTCAGAATGTATACAGAGAAGGGCAATCCAGTCGCGGTTTTTGCAAACGAGCCTCTAGGAATGAAGTTGGCTCTTGATGGTTTTCATGATTTTGGAAGTATTGGCTTGTAAGAAGCATGCTCATGGCATCGTCTGATACTACTGCGGGCCACGGAGTGAGAAATAGATCGAGGAGACGGATAACTGATTTCGACGATTATATCAATATATACATATATATATTCTCTAATATCTATTTCAGACCAATAACCTCGATGAAAAAGTTGCCCTTCCCTGAGATATATGAGGCGCATAGGGTGGTGGCATTCCAATATAGCCCGTCCGCGCCACTTCGGGCCACATGTTATGCTTATCAGGGCTGCGTATCCCTTTGACTGCTTGTCCATCCATAATGTTGCGAATATAAGCAGGACATACAACGATGAAAGCGGGTCCAGCACGACGAAGGATCATGAGTCCTGGACATCCAAATAATATCCATGCCTCATCGCCTTCCTTGACCGCCGCCTTGCCTTCAGTTATTCTCAAATGTAATGAAATTGACATGAGACATGCGGAAGTGAGAGTCTGGCTTAGCAACGTGATGAAGTGCCCGAATCGTTGGCCTTGGTCGAGGCTTTGAGGAACTGAGGCCGAAGGTTTCTCGAGGTCAAGCATGCGTAAGACCGAGGGAAGTAAACCATGGAAGCTGTGTAGATGCTTCATCGCACCAGTCCATTCCCGCTGTGACTGAGGGTAGATATTGGTTCCGTATGGAAGGATGTCAGTTATGCGAAGTCCGGGGGTGACAAAGGCATAGTGGTGAAGGATGTAAAGATATAATATCTTTTCAGTCTTCCTAAAGTAATCCTGAGACTGATTCATCTCGAACAGGGAAGGTTCAGTAAAGGGCTGAAGCAACGCCATCGATGTATTCCGGAACATCGACGCAAGAGTTGAGGATTGAAGCCGAAAAGGTGAATAGCTGAGAAAGTGGACAGCGTGAGTTGTCTCTAGTCGTCAAGGTTTCATGCACTGTGCCATACTGGAATCCTCGTGCATGCATTACCCCTTCATTCACCTCTTCTCCTGATAATGGGTAAGGAAACATAGGGATATTACCTACTGCGCGAAAGGAAGCGTGGAAGTAATCCGCATTCCCTAGAGAATTCCAGTTTGGGACCCAGGAAGGCAAACCACTCACAGTAGGGTCATGTTTCTCGGTGAGTTTAAGATCAGCAAAGAACCGTAGACCATTACACTTGGAAATCAGCAACCTGGCTATGCGGGTGTACTTTTTTGCGAGGCTCATCTCGTAGTTCTAGATTTCTCTGTCCTCCTCGTAGTCGATAACAAGACCCAGTGTAGCGTGAATCCGATCCTTTGGATCTGTCACCTTCAGGTTTCGAACATGTCTCAATGCTCCTAACAAGTATATTGGGCTTACGCTCAACCAGGATCCCCACTTGTTAGGATCAAGCTGCCACGTCGCCCGTGGCTTGTGTAGGGAATAGTTTGGTGTGAGACTGCCTGGATCCACTGGCACCTTGCACTCCAGCATCTTCCTCCAGCCAAGCAAGTGTCGGGAAGAGAACTTGCGGATAGATGCTCACTTCCCAAAGATCTCTCTCCCAGTCACTGATGGGACTGAAAGGTCTTCGGGGGGGGGGGGGGGAGATGATTTTTGAAATACTAAATGTTGGAAGGTCATCATGCTGCTACCTGGAATGGTAACTCCGTGACAGTGGAATTCCAGTTTGGTTGCAAAGAGTAGCTCTTGCTGTATCCAAAGCCTGTCCCAGTACGGACTTTGGAATAATGGGATAAGAGGCTCCCAGAAGGCAGGATCCTCTCCGAGATCGTCCAATGTTGAGCGGGAGGAAAAGGAGAGTAGTTTTCGGATAGCAGCGTTATCAAGAGACAGGTTGGCATCGATCCACACTCTGACAGTTCCGGCCCTCGAGTATATGTCTTTCATCAGGGCAACCTGGTGACTGCGTTCCTTGAAATCACTTTGGTTGATACATACTGCATCAACCCATAGATGCCGTACCTGGCTTGGCAATCGAAGATGGCGCAGGGCACCGTGAAGTGATGCAGTTACTTGGAACGATTCGTTGCTGTCGACGGTAATAGGTTGGGTGACGGATGGATTTCCCCACATGTATGATAGAGCATCGTATTGAACATGTTCCAGTTCGAGTGGCTCCACGGTCAATCCGCATCGGATGGGATCATTGAACAATCCCGGTAGAAGCGAAAGGAGGTGGATATCTCCCGTAATTTCCATGTCATATTGCTCGGTTGAAGCTGTCATAGCTGGGGTGTTCTTAGGCAAATCGGTAGGGGGAAATGAACCATCTCTCTTATAAAATCTCCTCGTCCCTTCTCTGAGTGGTTCATACTGGTGGTTCCCAGGGTGTTGATCGATATTAGGCAAAGTAAGATGGTTGATAGATGAACCCAAGAAGTTATTGAGAGAGTTCTTAGACTTAGGCAGGCAGAACAAAATCCCACCCTGACCACTGGGTCAGCAACGTATCGGTATGGCTGCTGCGTGCCCTATCAAGATGATTGGTATCAAAGAATGCCACGTTTCAACTACACCCGTCAATCAGCTGTTCGCTCTTTTGTCCTTCACCCTCTCCAACAGAAGATCCAACCTACGTGTAGGCACCGTGATTCAGGTTTCTTGATGGCATTTTAGGTCGGTTGAAGGTTGTTATATCGGAGCTGTGACGGTCGTGTCTCTAGAGGCTTCGATAATAATGCAATTTCGGAATCATAGGCATGTAATTAGCATACAAGCAACAGGTGTCCTGCGATCAAGCTCAGCATAAGGAACGCGAGGAGGGGGTAACGCCTAAGCGCCAGCCTTGTGCGGCGAAGTGCAACACTGCCATCCATACACCTCAACCTGCATCACCACTGCGTCAGTGACCTGCTGAATAGACAATTCTGTGGCAACTGGAGGTGGCCAAGGGATGCGGCCTTAGGTATGCCGATGAGGCAGATGATGATGCTTCTTGCGACCAGGAAAGGCGAGTTTCGCTTGGCTTGATGGCTGCGCCGACACTCTTTGTGGTCACTATTGTAATAACACGCCTATCAAATAAAGATGCATTATCGGGGTGTATGTGTGTATATGATTAGCTATCGTTCATACACTAGTTCCTAAGGTATGCCGTCCCACCGTCGCCATGTTAGTTCCTGCTCGCTATATCACAGACTTCGATAATCCTACACTCCCTCGTCTAAGTCGCGCCGGCTATTATTTCACTTCAATGTGCTGCACTGCCTTCAACCATTTTTGCTCATCGGATCTAATAAATAGTTAGCACCATGTTCCAGCACTCATACATATAGAGCGTAGAGCACCACTTACTTGTCAAACTTCAAAAGCTTCCCCAGCACAGGCACCAACTGCCGCCGTAGATTGCCATCCTTCTGCTCCAAGAACTGCAATAGGATCGTCTTCAGATACATCGTATCCGAAGGTTGCCCAGCACCAGCCTGCGAGCCATTCAACCCGCTACGTGTCGAGTCCAGGGAACTGCGGCTGGAGCTGGCCACAAGCTTCATCTGGGCCGATTTGAGATCCTTGCTGAGTTTCTCGTAGCGTTGGCGCATGTCGTCAAGCATCTTGCGGGCCTCGGCGCGTCCCTTCTCGGCATCGCGGACTTGGTTCTCTGAAGCATCGAGAGCGGATCGTAGTTGCGATACTGTCGTCCGCATCTCCGCCGTCTCGGCCTCAGCCTTTTCTTCGACGGACTCCAACTCCTCCCTCCTCCGCCTCCACTCCTTCTCCCGCTGCTCCAGCTCGTCCCTCTCGTGGCTCAGCGTCTTGACCTCTCGCTCCAACTCTCGGATCTTCTGCCTCAGTTCCTCCGTCTCCCGCGACTTTCTCCTTGCCAAGGTGCTCGATTCATCCTCGATACGGTCTCGCTCCTCGATTGCTGCCTCCATCCGTGCCCGCATATCCCGCACCTTGTTGTCCGCACGCTCATCCACATCAGCAAGAAGACGTCTCATCGTCTCGCCTTCTCGTGTGCGCTCCTGGAGTAGGCGTTGAACCTCGGCGAGTTCTTCATCCAGCGACTCTGCCTGCGACTTGGACTCCTTAAGTTGCACCGACATCTCCGTCGTCTGATCTCGCATACTACTCAGCAGACCTTGGGCGTTAACGTACTGTTGTGCCTTGAAGTCTGCCTCCTCTTGCACTGCCGTCTTCTCTCGCTTCAGTTTGGCCAGCTGCTCCTCCAGCTCCTTGACGCGTGGTCGTAGTTGATTCAGCTCCTCCTGAACCTTCTGCAGCTCTCGCTCCGCCTTCTCTGCCTTGGCGCTCAACTCAATCTTCTCGGCCTCTGAGCGTCGAAGATCGCGTCCAGATACCCGCTGTGCAGCTTCCAGGCTTAGTTTCGCGCTAGTCTCTGTAGTGAGCTTCTCCTGAAGGTTCTTGATATCCGTCTCGCGATCAGACGAGACTTGCTGAGCCCTACTCAACTCTCGCTTAGCGTCCTTCTCCCTCTGCTCCATAGCCTTCAGCTCCTTGACCTTGGCCGCCAGTTCATCCTTGGTGGTCTTGAGCGTAGCCGAATCTTGTCGGAGGCTCTTCAGTTCTGGCTGAGCTCTCTGCAGCACGTCTCGCAGCTCGGTAAGCTCCTTATATCGGTTCTGCGCCAGCTGCTGCGCTGCTCCGAGGTCTGATCGCAGCGTAGCCGTCTTGTCCTTGAGGTCTTCATATTCCCTCTGTAGGGAGTCCATCTCATCCTGAAGCTTAGAGTTCGCCTTTGCATCTGAAGCCGAAGCATTGATGTGCTTCTCCAAGCCCGCAATCTGGGTCTTAAGCTTGGCCTTCTCGGTCTCCAGAGCCTTAATCTTCTCCTTCGCCTCAACGTGATCTTGTCCAATTGTGAGGAGATTCTCCTGCAGTGACTCAATCTCTTCTCGAAGGTCCTCCTCCGTCTTGCGTTTGTTCGATAGGCGCTCGATCTGAGCATCCTTCTCGACTACCTCTTCCTTGAGCTTAGCAATCTCTGCTTCAAGAGCTGCATTGGCGGGAGGTTCTAAAGGAGAGGGCGGTGCCTGCTCAGTAGTCACACTGACTGCGTCCTCGGCCACCGGGCTTGACACAGCGGGCGCAGTAGTGGCTGCACCTCCCTTGCCCTTCTTCTTCTTGTTCTTCTTCTTGGAGCCACCCGCAGCAGATGTAGTGCTCGGTGGTGCTAGAGTAGCCGGAGCTGGTGCAGGCGCAGAAGCAGAACCAGTAGCTGGCTGAGACTCCAATTTCTTGGTCAATTCCTCAATCCTGCCCTGACTTGTAGCCTTCTCCTTCTTCAGCGTATCAATCTGAGTGTTGAGGTCGTCAATGAGCTTCTTGGAGAAAGTTCTCGCGTTATTGGCCTTGGTTAGCTCGACATCCAACTCATTCGCCCGCTTGTCTGAAGATGCAAGCGATGCCTCCATCTCCTTCACCTTGACTGAGTTGATGCCTCTCTCCTCTTCAAGCTCCTTGAGTTGCGCTTGTGCCTTCTCTAGTTTCTCGTTAAGACTCGAGATCTCCTTAATTCGGGCATCGAGTTGTGTCTGGAGGGATTCTTGTGCAGTGGATGCATCCCTTGACTCGCTTAGCTCGCGCGTCGCATTCTCCAAGCTCTCGACCAGACCAGTACTATTCTCCTTGACTGTTGCCAACTCCTTCTGCAAGCTATCTACCTCAGACTTCAGGTTCTCAATTTCCTCTGTTTTGGAGGTAACCTCCGCCTGAAGCTGAGGAATCTCGTCGTCGAAAGAGAAGAACTCGCTGGAGTCCTTGGTCTCGGCGTCTGTAGACGCAGACTTTGATGCTTTGTGCTTGGGAGAGAACATGCCAATGACAGAAGCGACAGGAGACTTGGCCTTCTCAGGGGCTTCCTCAGTCTTGTCTTGTACGACCTCCTTCTGCTTGTCCTCGTCGTTGGTGTTAGACTCGGCAGGCTTAGCGGACTTCGCAGTCTCGAGTTCCTCCTCCAGCTTCTTCACCTTCTCTTCGGCCTGGTCGTGCTTCTTCTTAAGATCCTCCTTTTCTGCGGAGACCCTCTTCAGCTCGTCCATGACCATGTCGCCGCGTAGGTTAAGCTGGTTCAAGTATTCGGTCAAAGCATCGGGGTCGCTGATAGAGGTGAGAGGCGTATTTTCGCGGAGGGCCTTTTCGAAGGGTTCGATAGCCGTGGCTCGTTTATGAGCCACCCTGTAAGACCGGAGGAGCTCTAAAATGACCGTCAGTCTTCGTTCGTCTGATCACCGAGTGCAAGCTGATCATACCAGGGTACGTAGCCTCAAGCTTCTCCAACTTGCGCAACCTTTGTCGAATCTCTGGAGATAATTCCGCCGTCGGGGTAGGAGTTGTGACAGAGGGCTTCTTGGCGTGACCTGCTGCGCCTTCTCCAGTAACATCCTGCTTTTTCTCAGTTGCACCTTCATCTTTGGCGTCTTGAGTCTCTGGTTTCTCCTCACTCCCGTTGATTTGTATAGTCGGCTTGTTGCCCTTGGCATCCTCATCCCCTGACGCACTTGGAGGCTTCGGGGTCCCAGCTCGACTCGGCTCAGCTTCGCTATCGTCGATCACGAAGGCGGCCTCGAACACGGCGGGGTCGGGGTTCGCAGCGTCTCCTACATCTGAGACTTGCCTCTTGGGGCGAGGGCGAGTTCCATCGTTTCTTCGCGACGAGGTAGATGCGGTTCGTGATGGGGGGGTCGGGTCTGATAAGGACTTTTGTTGCCGGGCCTGTTCCTCGGCGATGGTCCGGTCGATTGCGCCTCTGATTCTCTATAGTAAACAATGTCGCGTGAGTTACCAGAACTCGAAGTCGAACCTTAACGTAGACAAGGTAGACAAGGAATAGGATTGAGGGGACTGACTTGAAACATCGTGGCTCCTTCCTAACGCAACCACTACAATCTGGAGCTTACGAAGCTGCGATAGTGGTATCGTTTGCGCATTCAGGAGGAACGAACAAGAAGGCCAGTCTAAGAAATCAAAATCACAGCCAAAGGACAGAAGGGAACGCTAATAAAGCAACCCAGCTGTCATCGCGCTCAACTTTCACCTCCCTTGAGAAAAGAAAGTTTCGCTGATTGGCAAACGTTGTTGAAAGGAGATGCATGCAACTTCTAGCCGGCGAAGCCAACTAATAAACTCTTGGCCGAACGCAGCGCCCCCAAAGGTCTTTCCCCAGGGGAGACAGGGGACAGATTGTGTGGCTGATGCGCTATTGCATTTACACGTGGAGGACCTCGAATTGTGGCTTAACTGTTGGTGCAGGTACGTACCGCTTTAGGTACTAAGCTCTCCGTCTCTTCCTGATGAGGTCACGTCCACCTTGGATGTGTGCATCTCCACGACTGGCCATGAATTCTTCTTCTACTTGTCACTTTCACGTCACGAAAATCTGACGGCATAGACCTTAGGGTGTTTCGCCTTCTCGTCCCTCATTCCTCTTCAGTACCGTTCTCGGTTCCTTTTGTTATTTTCTATGCTTTCTCTGTAAACACCAAGAAACCAAAAGAGCTTCCCTCCACCGCAGCTCCAAAATGGTGGCCTTTTGGCCCTGGAAGGTT
Source organism: Nectriaceae sp. PG4201 (assembly GCA_023628695.1). Taxonomy (NCBI): domain Eukaryota; kingdom Fungi; phylum Ascomycota; class Sordariomycetes; order Hypocreales; family Nectriaceae; species Nectriaceae sp. PG4201. Next base: position 178,425 of record JAMAKE010000040.1, on the reverse strand, counting down.
CGTTGACATCAGACTCCCAAATCTCACCTGTCCTCTTTACTAACATTCCTCTCTTCAGGGCGACTCCTCCTCCACGGCCTCCTTCGAAAAGACACTCTCTACCCTCTCTACCAAAATCACCGACACGCAAGCCCGCCTCGATAAGGTCCGCGCCAGCTCCCGCCGAGCCAAAGTCCTCTGGACACTCTACCTCTCATTCGCATATCTCGTCTACGCTATCGTCCTCCTCCTTGTCGTCGGGTATAAGAACCTCGGCGCATATGAATGGACGGGATTAGCTGGAGGGCCAGTGCTGTAAGTCGCCTCCGAGGCCCCAAACCAGTCGACCCAAACCTAACCTTTGCGATAACAGCATCTACGTCACACGCACCGTCCTCACAGCATTTTACAATTTCCGAATCGAAAGTCTTTCTGCCAGGCTCAAGGATCAGCAGCAAGAAAGGGCCAAAACTATCCAGAAACTTAAAGATGCCACCAAGTACGACTCCACCATGGAGTTGATTGAGAAGTACGGCGGGGCAGATGGCAAGCCCAAGGGAAAGAAGGACTCTCAGGCCGATAATGGGCAGAACACCAGGAATAGGACGGAGGGACCAAGCAATGCCCCCCAGGGCGGTCCGGGTCGTACCCACATGCCTCCACCTCCAACAGCGAACATCCAACGCCGCCCTGGTACTCCTCAACTCCCGAACCCATTGGAACCAGGAGCAGAGTTCGCCCCCAACGCCGACTTTACTCCCACAGCTTTTACACAACCTCCCCCACCGCCACCACCGCCCTCCCACTACAACGGCACCATAGAATCGCACTGGTACGATCGCATCTTCGACGTCCTCCTCGGCGAGGACGAAGCCGCTCCCAAGAACCGCATCGTCCTTATATGCAAGTCCTGCCGTCTCGTCAACGGACAAGCACCCCCTGGAACCAAGACACTTTCTGAAGTTGGTGCGTGGAGGTGTATGTCCTGTAACGCCATGAATGGGGAGCTGGACGAGGGCAAGAGGATTGTGAACGAGGTGTTGGCGGCTGCTGAGGAGGACAAGGATGATAAGGAGGAGGCGAGTGAAGAGGGCTCGAGCGATGCTGTTGAGGTAAGCAAGGAGGACGTCGAGGAACTAGAGGGGCCGGCTGCGAGCGTGAGGAAGCGAGAGGGAAAGGGGAAGAAGTAGGATACTTTCTTCATCTAATGCTGCCAGCTCCTTCTAGCACTAAATCAAATGCCCTTTCAACTACATGGAATGATGATCGTTTCTGTATAACCTGCTCGTCCCCCTTCTACCTTGGACAAAGTTCTTTCTAGCATCAAACTTGTAAGACACCGAATTTCTTTTCAACGCCAAGTCCAATAATCAAGCATCAGAAACCGCATGTTCTCGAGGTCGAGGCTAGCACTTTCATTGACTGGTATCTTTTATCCACAAGGAGACGAGACGAGACAGCAAGATCTAGTCAAACCCTCCTTGTTTCTTCGCTGTGATAGTATCCTATCCAATACGCTAAGCCATCACAACAAGTATGACCTCCCTGTCAACATCCTCCGCCGCTTTTCCCTCCCGATCATCCATGTACTGGTGTGCTGCAGAGAGTGAATAATCATGCCGCCTAGTCTATCTATAACCTGCGTTCCCTCCAAAAAAAATCATTTCCGCAGTGTCCTATGTTGCTCATCCCACCTCTGAGGCCCTGTAGTCCATCATTATATAAAATGGCACAGCATGGCCAAAATGTGTTTCGCTGTACAATTCAAGAAAGACATTAGGAGGCAGTGGCATCCCAAAATCAGACACCGAGATGCAGACAGGTACGACGCAAAAAGTGGCTGAGAGAGAACTTCAAATTCTCCTTTGTCCATGAGTCTTGTTTCCGTATGTGAGATGTCCAAGCCTTTATCGCTTTCTCACTTCTGTGGCCCATCCGTCAATGCCTTCTCCCCGGCCACCCACCTCAAGGCCTTCGATCTTGAGGCCCTTCATCCCCGGTGTATCCTCTAACCACAGGTGCCCTGCCATGCCCCCGGCGTTTGCCCGTCTATCGGGTATGAGCTCTAGCATTGGGGTTAGGAAGTCGGCGATGCGCTTAGCCTCCTCCTCCTTGAAGTGATATTTCTCCCTCAAGACGTCTGGTAAAGCCCAGTGTCTAAGCCGATGAATATTACGCAGCTCGCCCTTACGGTTGAATATTTCTTGGCTCCATTTACCACTGAGGCAGAGTGACTTCGGGAAGGGGCCTAGAAGCTCAATGATCTGGGCGATGTGATCGTCATCCTTCCCATACTTAGTACCTGATTGAGGATCAAATAGGTAGTCGCCAGTAATTAGCTCGAATACCTAATAGAAGGGTCAGTACACGGTCAACGATACGAAAGTGAAATCACCTACCATAGCCGCCATACTCCAGACATCAGTACTCGCCCCCCATTTGGACCCCAAGATGACTTCAGGAGACCGGTACTGTCTAGTCTGGATGTCGTTGGTGAAGTGGTGGTTGACCCAGCAGGCATTGCCAAGGTCCGCAATCTTGACACTAATAATGTCGAAGGCGTGCTCCTCGGCCTTGCGCTTCTCACCCGTTGAAGCTGACGGGCTGTTTGCTTTATCAAGGGAGATTCCCGAAACTTCTCGGCTCAGAAGATCTCTGCATGAATCCGTTAGCTATCGAGCCCTGGTGGAGGGTGTTTATTCAGACGACACTTACGCAGACTTCTCTCGCTGCTTCTGACTATCGTCGGAGGGCTTCGGTGATGATTCGCTCGACTTGCTGTTTACTATTGGGAGACCATTAGTCACATGTTCGCATCCCCCTTCCCCAGTGATCCCATCAACTTACCTTCGTTAAGCATACCAGCAAGGCTGGAATGTGACCCTGGGGTAGGGAAAAGGTTGGAATGGTTGAAGCTGGTGTTGAGGGGTGACGGCAATGGTTGACTGCCTGTGATAAGAGTGCGCCTCCTGCGTCGTCCATTACGGTTGTTCTCTTTCTCGTTCGTCTCAGGCTTGACGACCTTCTTAACAATCTGCTCAACATCGCCAATCTCAATGAGAACGTTTTCGGGCTTGAGGTCGGTGTGGATGATGCCGCATTCGCGATGGAGATAGTCGAGGCCCAGGAGAACCTGCTTGGTGATCTGCTTGACGAGGGGCATGGGGATGCCACGGTGGTTCCACCTCTTGATCAGGCCGAGCAAATTCTCGCCGAGCACCTCGAACACCATGCACACGTGTGTTCCATTGGGGCCCTTGTGCTCGAAAGAGTCGAGGAGGCTGACGACGTGTTTCCGGCCGGGGTGGTCAGGCTTAGCCTGCACAATCTTGTTGAGAAGTTTGATCTCATCGATGGCGGTCTCGGTGTAATGGGCGGCGGAGCGAACGACTTTGAGGGCGACATGCTTGCCGTTGGAATTGTCTCGCGAGAGCCAGACAGTGGAGAAGTGACCCCAGCCAAGCTTGCGCACGACGGTGTACTTGCCATCCTTGAACTTCTCGCCGACCTGAACGGGATGGTAACCGCCCTTGCAGTAATCCTCAGAATCCTCCTCATCGGCAGTATTATCGGCGGGGTCGTCGACGGACGAGGACGAAGGGGAATGTGTCATGGCTGACAATTGATGCGATCTAGACATGTGCGGAAAACACGAAGCGTCAGCAAAGTAGATTTCCTTCGGCGATGTTCAATTAATGAAGCAGCGAAGCCGATCCATGGGCGTGGGGGGAGGTGAGCAGCATTTGCGACTGATCGAAAATGGCGGGGATCCATCAAACAGGTGGGCGGGCGGCAAGCACTAGCAGGACTGGAGCCAGAGTGCTAAAAGGTGAAGACTATAGCGTAGGGGGAGGTGAGGGGAACCTTGTCTTGAGGAAGCTCATCGCGTCTTGCACATGGCGCAGCTCGCGCGCTGGCAACGAATTCGTTTGAAGACGCTAAGGTAGTCGAGAGGGCGACGAAGGAGATGAGGCGGCGGGGTGAGAATCAAGAAGACTCGGTAGAGGGCGTTGCAGCAGGTAGGAGGCGAAAGATGCTCCCTAAGCGGCAGGGCGCGCAACGACGCAGAGCGACAGGCCGTTGGGGGAGGTGAGGGGGGGAGGAAAGGGACGAAGGAGAAGGGAAGATTCAAGAGGGACGAGGAGGAAGAGAAGAACACGAGGCAGAGGGAATGTGAGGAGAGACGAGGTGGGTTTGCTGAGCTAGACGATGCCCGGGCAAACGACAGGAATCCAGCGCCCAGCAGCGTCTCAGTGCGCCCAAGGTGTAGCGGCAGCCAGAGCGGCAGCGGCAGCGGCAGTAGTAGCAGCAGTAGTAGCAGCAGCAACAAGTCAGGTGGTGGGTGTCAGAGCACTCAGAATAGTAGGTAGCCAGAGCATCAGCAGCCAGAAAGAGCCCACAGTCCAGTAGTCCAGTAGTGAACTTCACAGACCATCCCAGGACCGGTACCAGCCCATCCAAAGACGGGAACGAGGGCGTCGAGAGGAGGACCAGTCAAATGCTCCAGTCTGATGCCCAGTCAAGGCCCAAGCCCAAGCCCAAGCCCAAGCCCACGCCCACGCCCATGCCCACGTCCAAGAGACGGTCCGTCCCTGTCAGTCCAGAATGACGAGCGCGTCACAGTCTGGTCTCAGAACTTGCTGAGTGGCGGGCGTGGCAGCAGCCCACCTTGCACCTTGCTGCTTTAGAACCACTTGCTGGGGGTGCTGGAGATTCGAGCCGCTACTTGCTCGGAAACAAGACCTTGCACGTCTCATCCACTCAGTTGCCTGCGATGCGAAGCGATGTTCTTTCCCGTGGGCCCGCCCTGCGAGGTAAGGGAGTGCCCGTGGAGTTGCCGGGGGCCATAGTGTTTTTATGCTTGATATCCAGCATGTGCTATACCCCATCATCCAGAGGGCTTCTCTGGATGGGGTCACCACTTGGCAGGACGTGGGTGACATACTCTTTCTGACCATGTGTGCAAACAAACCCAAACAAAAAAAAAACACGTAAATGGAAGGATAATCAGGGGTAAGTAGAATCGTTCATGTACGTACCCGGCTGACTGTGGTCCTGCTCCCTCCATGGTGATGATGGGCTTCAGCCCGTCCTTCTTGCGCTTCTTGGTTGTAAGGCTGCTGGTGCTGTTCCCATTAGTGCTGGTTGACGATGCAGGAGGTGGTTTCTGCGGTTCCGAGGGTTGTTCGCCGTTCATCACGTCGTCTTTGCTTCCTTCGCCGGAGGGTTTTCTCAATATCTCGTAATAGTATTCGGATCCTGTATCCCAGCACAGTGAATTTGGGGTCCAGAGTTCCCGTGCTGCTTTGCGCGGTTACGGACAAGGTGGGGGATTTTGGTGTAGTAAACAACCCAGATTCAGCGCCTAAAACAACAGTCTAGACAACAAAACAAGTTCTCTCGGTCCAGTATTTCGTCTTCAAAATGCGATAGACAAGAAAGGAGCCACTAAGGCGATTGGTAGTAACGCAATTCGGCGGCGAGTCGAAGGCGTCGTTTCGCAAGTCGTGGCGGCGCAAAGAAAGGTTCGGTCCGCTTCAGGTACTTTTTTTTGGTGGCGGTGGAAGGGGCGGGACGGCGAGAAGGTGATGGAAGGTAATGTTGATCGTCGCAAGTCGAGTTCTTCTTGAACGCAAAGGTCAGCTCAATGTGGCTCTCGGCATGGCACTTGGGAAGCCAGTGTCGTTCCGTTACATCGAAGATCTTCTGGTAAGGCTGGTGTTTCGATAAGAGACAAGGTGGGGTGGAGGGAAAAGAGAACGGGTTCAGATGAGCGCTTGCAGGTGAAGTATGATTTCTTTCGGGACGGAAGGATGGTTCAGACGAGTGAATATCGGATGCGCCCAAACATCTCATGCCATGGCCGAGCATCGCATAGAACAACACATGCAAATCATAAGCGCGTCCGCAGGGTAGAGACCTCCAACTGGCAGGGCGTTTCGAATTCTGGGCGTGCGCGGCTTTTGCGACGCCCAGCCAGCATGTGTCCAGCGAGAGACCGCAAACAGGGAAGACAAGAAACAAGGCTGGATGCTCACCTAAAGAATGGTCTCACTTCGGCGCAGGGACGCTTCGGATAGCAATGGCCCAGGCTTTAAAGTACAGAGGGAGGTGGGAGGTCAAGATGGTTGTAGAATGGGGATGAAATGAAGATGAAGATGGTCGGTTGCGATCTGCTACCTTAGCCAAAGACCCCGTCGTTGATGCTAATCGAGGTACGTACTGTATCGTGACAGTGACAGTTCAGGTTGGGCAGGAAGCAAGAATGGCAATGCATGGGTAAGGGGACGGAAGAAGCAAAGAGGAAAATCCGCCTGGCCATGACGCATTCGGACCTTCTTTCATATTCCGATCCCTGATTTGTCCAACGCACTGCATCTTTGATCTCAAGACAACTCATTCTCCAATGCCTCTCAAAGACTCTCTTGTTTGAAATGTTTCTACATGGACTTTCATCATATCCTACTACTAGTACCTAGCTTGGAGGTTGCCAGGGCACGGCCGCGGGCTTCAGGGGTCCATCACCCGCCGGGTTGCCGGTACTTTAGCGCCATGGCACCAGGCCGATACCGTATCACCTACATTCGGCTAATGTGCCTCAAAATCTACCAGCCATGTGTTGAGACTCTGCGTCCAAGAGAAACTCATCATGATGACTAGAGTCTCCGTCGTACCATCAGGTTCAGGTTTATTTTCGCCTATCCCGTATACTCGGGTCCATGTCCCTACCCGGCCTGCAGCCAGCCTTGTGTACCCCCCCTGGAATTACAAAGCATAACATGTCTAGATCCGGACTGCTACCAGCATTAGAGAGCTTCAACTGACGTCACCGTTTTCGAAGCCCGTCCATCTCCCCATCCTGATCTGTCCCAGTTCCTTGTCCTCAGAGACAAGGCAAGCTAAACAACACAATCCCTCGGCATTCCTAAGTAGCCAGTTTCCCAGCAACGAAGATGCAATATGTTAGTAGCTGCTTTTCTCTCTCACCTTGTAGTTCTTTATCAAGGTCCCCAGGTCTCTCTACCTTTCTTTCTTGTCCATACCTCTCTCTGTTGCCATTGTAACACTAAAGTGGCTTCTCTTGCTCAACCCCTCCAAATCCCTACCTTACCTTAGCTTAGACAACCACAACCCATCCGTGCCCTCTAACTCGTCACATGCAGTATGATGAAGGCTAGAGACCGGCTCTAGATTTGGGCACATAGTGACTGCACCACAACTATGTTACATTATACTCCATCGGCATTAAGAAGATACCATATCAGAGGGAAAAACAATTGTTCTCCTTTTGATAGGTCACCAGGTTGTCACACGGCCAGAGAGCGCTGCATCTCCTCCGTCACCACAATCATTGGTTCGTAATGTCTCACTTCTTGGATGACCCCGATTCCGCTCACCCACGCACGCGGGGTCCTCTGAGGAAGTCCAAACCAACCATGTGATTGAAGGTATATCCCACGGCCCTCGAGAATCTTCCTATTGGAAACTCTTATTTTTTTTTTTTTTCAATATCATCATTGCCTTCTCAGCTCCGGTCACACGAGACGAGACCGAGGCTCAACTTACACGTAGGTTCCAGGATCAGCTTGTGATGTACCGTCGACATACTACTATTTTCACATGATCTCTGCTGGACGGCAAAGTAGAAACACCTGTGATGTTAGAGAATAGCCAGCTCACCTGAATCAGTAACAACTAAGTGTGATGATATCTGGAACTAGTTATGCTCCCTAAGCCCAACTTGACGCCACATTCACCAAGATACAAGCTCCAGATCCATTAGAAGGTCTCATCATTCAATCTCGATAATCTTTCTAACCAGATTTAACTCAGTCCGTGGAAAATATTACTTTCTTTTTATTGGAACTCCGTTGTACGCCGATACGCCGATTCCTAGGTACCCTACCTACCGACATCCAGTTTCTGAAGTTCTTTGCTGATAAAATACACGCCTCCACAAGTTCAGCGAATGATCAAGGCTATCCTTAATTTCCTCTTCCTTGATGCAGTTTCTTCTTGTTCGTCTTTGACTGAAATTCCTCCCGGCCTCCATCGTCTCCCGCTCAATTAAGCAGCCCTCTTCTTGTTCTTTTGCGTCATCTTGCGGAAGGCTTCCATGCCACCAGCACCCAGGGGTCGATGTTCGTTGCCTCGGATGCCTTCGAACGTACTCTTGGGTGCAATCGTGTAGCTAGACGGGAGGTTCGACATGCGAGCATTGTTATTAGATCGGGAAGGAGCCAAGAAGCGCTCGCGCTCCGCATCCCGAGCATTTTGCGCAGGGCGCTGTGTGAGGCTGAACTGCGAGTTCGTCTTTTGCCTTTGTGCAAGTTTGGCAGCCCTGGAAAACATTAGTTGGCAAGCAAAAGAAGGGTGCATTAGAGGGAAGGCATACGCATAGTCAAACTCCCTGGTCTCAATCTGCCGCTTCTTGTAGTCATCAGTTCGCTTCAGGATCGGCCGGCTCCACTCTCCCAACAGCCGCTGCGCCATCCGCTTAATGCTTGGCTCAGGCTTCTTGCTTCGGGTGTAAAAGAACACGACTTTGCCGATTCCACTACTAAGGAGGGCCTCCTTTTCCACATTCAGCTTTGTAAGGGCCAGAAAGATGTCGCGTTGAATGTTGTAGGCTGGAAGGGACCCATCGTTCAGAGGCTCGAGGAAGAACTTGACGTGTTGCAAAAAGTTTGTATCGGGATCAAGCACTGCATGCTGTACGTTGTTTCGATTTAATATTCCAGTGACTTCAGGAAGTAGCTTCAGCTTGTGGAGAGCAGGTTGACCAGCCTCGCGAGCCTGGTTATCAGCCTGACATGCGCGTTCCATCTGCACCTTCAGGTGGGCAAGCTGTTCGTCAATCTCGTCTTCAAGATCCTATGAGGGAAAGAGATTAGCTCATGCATAGTTCAAGGCGAATGTTGGCAGCCCACAATCTCATCCTTCTTTCTGCGCTTAGAACCGCTAGGCTTCTTGATAGCAGCATCAAGGGCGCGGTCAATAGCTCGTTTTCGTCGCTCCTCCGGGGTTAAATGGTCCTCATTCTCTGGCTCTGGCGTGGGTGGCTTTGCTCGAGGGCGTCGTTCTCCCTCGGCCTGGCGCCTCGATCGACGAGATTTCTTGGCTCCATCATCGCCGTCATCCATCGGTACATCCTCATCCCGATCGCGGCGTTTCTTTTCCCTTCTACCCTCTCTTGGCTTTTTCACAATATCTCCATCAGCGCGCTTTCTCTTTGTGGCCTTCAATGTACGCGCAATGTCTTCGTCAATGTCGACTGGGCGATCCTCAATATTTGCAGTTTCAGGGTCGTAATCCTCGAACTGGTTCTCATCGACTTCGGATAGAAGATCTGAATCGTGATCAGAGTCTGCAGCCGCCTGTTCGTCCTGGAAGTCCTGCTCCTGGCCGTCGTCGACAGGCTCTTTGGCTGGTGACCCAACCGGGGATTCGTTGTCGGACATGGTGGCAGAGAACGATATGACGAATGTGGAGATATCAAACAGGAAAGAAAGACCACGGGTTCAGTGCTCTATTGCAGCAAGCTGTTTTTATACGAGGAAGTGGATGTTTCTTGCGACGTGGAAGATTGATTGATCACGTCGCTTTACGTTTCTTAACTTTCTTTGACTTCGGTTGGGTTGATGCGCGGCTGAAGTTAGCTGCACCCCTGCAGCTGACATAATCACCTCCCGGCTACTTCTCTGCGGCCTTAGGCATAAAGTGCTTTGTTTACTTTGGCACTGGTTGCCACTGACGATTATGCATGCCAACAGTCCAGCGACGACTTTCAATAGGGCTTCAGTGGGACCTCGACCTGCTCTCGCGGAACCATCGACGTTTGCGATTACAATAGCTGCCAAAGCCCATTGCTACCATGAATCGCAGGACTTTTGAAGGACCCATGGATTGGGAGTATCAGGACAGTGGTCCATTTGATCCCACAAGCCCATTCACACATGCTGCGAAGAGTGGCTCGCAAAATGGTCAGTCTTTTCCTTGGACAGCTTCCATCGCAACTCAACAGCTAGCTAACACTCTCAATAGTATTTGGCTCCCCTTCAAAGCCTTTGGCACGACAAAATCCCTTCGCAAACATAAGCACGCCGTCAAAATCACAAGTTCCTCCACCTCCGCAGACCTCCATCTTCACCCCTCAAATACCATCCCGCACTGCGGCTCCTCCATTTCGAAATCCCGCCTTTACAACGCCCAGAAGACCTTTCGACGAGCCGGCCTTGTCCGAGGCATCTGGGGCCGAAGATAGTCCAGCGCTCACCGAAGCATCCGACTTCCCAAACGATACACCAGAAGTTGACCATATGAGCGACGTCCATATGGGAGGTGCAATAACTCCAACAAAGGTGGATAAGTCATTTCGGTACGGAAAGGCTGCCCTGTCAGCCAAGAAACATGCCTCTGGCAGAGGAGAGATCAGAGGCAATAGGGATCTTTCAGTGACGGATCTAGTGAGGAAGCGCAAGAGACATAACCTCGACAAAGACGTCAGCAGCGTGGCCCGGTATCAGGGTCGAGGATGGGATGATTCAGATGCAGACTCGGATGATAGCATGGCACCGCGTCTACAGAACCGATCGCGCAACAGGAAGAAGAAAGCTCAGCAGCAGGGTTTCTTGGGGAGGCTCTTCCACATGCTCGATGAACACCCAAACGCCCCGGACAACCTATACCGGTGGATACAACTTCTGGTCAACTTCTTTCTCGTCTTCATTTTTGTCTACATCGGCTGGGCAATTGTAGACACAGTGCGGACTGACATCCACAACGCCAACGACGCTGCTCGTTTGGAACTGATGAGCAAGATGACCGAGTGCCGGAATCAGTACACGATGAATGAGTGCTCAAAGAAGAACCTACCAGCGTTGAAGACGCTATGCGACAAATGGTTCGACTGCATGACGCAGAACCCAGAATCGATTATGAGGGTCAAGGTCACGGCAAAGCAAATCGCAGAGATCATCAACGAGTTTTCGGAGGCGATGAACCTCAAGGCCTGGGTAAGTCACATTTCCATTTTGGGAGGTGTAGTAAATAGTATTTGTTTGTCTAACATTCACATCAGGGTTTCTTCTTTGCCGTCCTCGTTTTCTGCGCCTTTGCCAACAATGTTACACTTGGCCGATACAACGCTACCAAGGCGGCTCCATCTGTGCCCTCACAGTCTGCCTTCCATGATCCAACTATCCCACCGGAGAGCACGCCTGGATTCATGTGGGTTCCTGTTCAGACCCCGATGAGAAATCGGCATACTCTTCTAGATGAGGGCACAGATACGGATAGCTCACCACCGAAGATGAAGCCATTGCTTGAGGCCCCCTACACGCCTTCGAGGAGTCGTCCAAGCAAAGTTGAAAGGTCACGAAGCCCAGTAAAGTACAACCGCAGTCCCAGCAAGGGGGGCTAGGATGAGCGAAGTCACCGCGATGAATGATGGGAAGATGTACAACAGGATGAAAATATATTATTTGGATGCATTCACGGGTTACATGGCACAGGACGTTGCCTGTAAAAGCTATTGGGAGTTTGGTGGCCAGCATGTGACAATGGTGGGAGAGCAACATTAGATACTAGATGATCGGCAGATTGGTCTGAAGCCCAGGACCAGGGGTTTACAACTTTTGTCGGAGAATTTTGGGCCTTCACGAGTGATAGAAGCCAGACTTCTCATTACAGTACCTTCTCTTAAAGTAATCTAGAGGACCCTACATGCATCTCTCTCGACTCCCGATCTCCCCGCTTAAAGTCATGCAACGTTGGGGCGACGGCTGAACAGAAGTCAACGCATCGAGACAGCGATCCTTGGAAGCAACCCCAGAGTGGACGGCTTTCGACGTCATAGTTGAGAATCTGCCAAATTGAGGGGCGCGGAGGTGATGCCGGTCAGCGGGGCAGCACGAGGGACTACTAGCAAGCAATCTTTGCATCGCGGGCCTTGGCTCTAGAGGTGGCTATCAATGGATGGTTTGTGGATTATGACGTATATTTACTGGCACGACGTCGGTACCCTAGGGCTTCTACCTGACGGTTCCTCGCCTACAATCAGGTATCGCATGCGCGTAGTTGTGGGCTCGGCCGCGAAGATGCTCGCGATGATGGCCTCAAGGCTCATACTATGGTGACGTAGTGGGGATATATTGGGCAATTTCGTCCGTCCGGGCTCCCTTTTTTTGGGCTCTGAGACTTCGTGCAACCAATGCCTTGATACCCTCTATTGCTTCAAGCATAGTTGGCAAGGGCATTAATTAGTAAACAAGTCCACTCGCATGAGACAGTACATGGACCTCTTCCAAGCACTAACGAGGCACCTAAACGAATAGCTTCGGCCCCACCCCTGGGCCAGGAAGTTGGCATTGCAGAGCTCGCGAGGCATGCGGAGAAGGTAGCGCAGGTATCCATGAGGTATAGAAGATAGAGAACGAAGACAAAAGGAATTCCAAGTGAGAAAATAGTACCGATGGGGAAAAAAGAATTTTGTTCATAGACAAGATCAGCAAAGATGGTCTATGTATTAACAGCATAGTATGATGCATGGTGACGGTATTGCCTCAATGTTTTATTACATGTACCTTAATCCGACTCCATTCATACTCGCCTTCACACCTCACTTCAACAACATGCCAGTCTGGATCTGCACTTCAATTTCTCCCAACGCAACGATAATAGACACTTCGTCGCCCTCAGGCAATTAAGTAGCAGGATAATCTACTTCACCGGCTATCGCGGCGGCCCTCGTCTTCCCATTGTCTCGCGTAGCGTCTCAGCCTGGGGCCTTTGCAGAACAGGAAGAAGCAAGAAAGGACATTGATCGAGAAGCTTCGCTGCAGCTCCACGCCTCGTCAGTCCATTTCCTCGACGACTCGGGGCCTAAAACGGACGGCCAAGTCGGCATCTGGATCGCGCGCACCATCGTCGCAACCTTCATCCAAATTTTTAACTTTTCTCTTCTTCTCTTCTTCCTCTCCCTTGCGCGCGCGGCTGACTGACCCCTCCCGCTCTTCCCATGCCTCCTCCACAGCATCTACGATACAGACGACGCAGACCCTAGAGGAGAATCGAGACAGTCCATCAACCCACCGCCTGCTTCACTTCCGACTACCCGACCCCCCATATAATATTTTACTTCACCACGACCATTCCTTGGTGATAGCGGCAACCGCTACCGCCGCTGCTACTCCTGCTGCTGCTGCTGCTGCTCCAGCTGCAAAGAGCAAGACGGATAGCTCCATCTAGCTCGCCTCATCTGCAGCATGTTAGCTTGCGCCGTTGCTACCCCGTTCCGACCTGCTCGTACCCTCTCAAGCTGAAGAAACGCAAGCGACCGCCATCTTCTAGCGACCCCCGGCCGGGCGTGGGCGCGATGGACGAAGACTCGGGCTCTGGCCACAACCAGCCCAGCTCCAGCAACACCCCTCAGGCCTACCAAGGAGCTTCCGGGGCTGCAGGGGCTCAATCGCAAGGGAATCCGACACCCTCCTCGATCCAATCCTCCAGCACCGCGTCAGCACCTCTCAGTGCTTCCTCCGCCTTGAACAACCCCCACTCTAAGCGACGGCGAGGGCTTGGTGTTGTCACTCCCAATGCCTGCACCGAATGTCGCAAGAAACGCGCAAAGGTACAATACTATCCTAGGCCCTGAGCCGTAGCTGCGGGACTCTTTTCTCTACTTCCCTATATATCCTTCTGCCACCTTCTTCGTAGATTTTATACGTGGATTTTATAAATCCCATGGCTGACCGCTTTTGTGCCCCCCTCAGTGCGACGGCCACAGACCTTGCGGACGATGCAAGACTCAGAAGGATGTCGAATGCGTCTACGAAATCCCCGTACGCCAATCGAAAGAGCATCTACGCAGCGAAATCGAAAGCCTCCGTCAACGGCAGCGCTCCAGTGACCAGGTCTTCGCCGCCCTTGTCCGCCCTGAGCTCTGGGAAGAGGTTCTGACCCGGCTCAGGGGAGGTCAATCCATTGACAGCATATCTGAATGGCTGGCCGGAAACCTGACCTCGGGGGGAGGCACTGTACCCGGCTTCGTTCAGCGGCCAGATGGAAATCCTAATATGACGGCCATGACCGGCTTTTCAGGTGGTAGTATTGGCTCGCTAGCTGCCATGACCCTTGGAGTCAACTCCGTGGCACCCCAGGGACCGCAGTTGAGGCCCGAACTTAACCAGAACAGCCCCTGGCACTTTTCGTCCCACAGCCAGGGCGGGTCGACGAGGAGCAATTCTCATCCAGATGTCATGAGCTGGACCCCCGAGCTACGAGGACCGCCACAGTCTCGAGTAGGGGCTTGGGCTGAGAGCCTACAACCAGATCACATGTCGGACGGTGTGCCCAGGTTTCGTGGACTCGAGCAGGTCCTATCACCCTTGAACGAACCCGAAATGCGGGCTCCGTCCACAACCTGGACGAATATCACCAACGACATAAATCTAGTTCAGCACCTTCTAGGGTTGTATTTCTGTTGGGAGTATCCCACCTTTGCATCCCTGAGCAAAGAACACTTCCTACGAGACTTCCAGGACGGACGGCATCGATATTGCTCGCCGATACTAATCAATGCTCTACTTGCCCTTGGTTGCCGTTTCTCCACGCAACCCATGACCCGGGCAAATCCAAATGATCCTTACACATCTGGCGACCATTTCTTCAAGGAGTCGCAACGGCTCTTTACTCAAGAGACAGACCACCACTCACTGACCACCATCCAAGCGCTTGGAATCATGTCCATAAGAGAGGCCAGCTGCGGGCGAGACTCGGAGAGTTGGTACTATGCGGGTCAAAGTATAAGGCTCGCTATTGAGATGGGGTTGCATCGAATTCAGGATGACGGGGATGAAGATGAGCTGGCAGTGCAATCGGCGACCTTCTGGGGGGCGTTCGCGTTAGATCAGTACGTCAAAAAACCCCTGATGAAGGCTATCTAGTTACTTACACGGCGCCAGTGCATGGTCTTTAGCTACTGGCTCCCTGCCGCAATGTTCTTGCTTTCCTCACTTACCGCCTAAGCCCGCGATAATAGGTGACATTGAGGCATCATTATGGTTACCTTATACAGACGATGGTAAGTTAGTCCCGCTCTGATACGAGTTTTGCGCACTAATGTCGCATAGGTGCCCCTTTACAGCGATCTTGTGAACAACCTTCTAATGTTCGGTCCGTTTATAAATGCTTTTGCGAACTTAGCGAGCTCGTTCACCAGTCTTTGTATATTTTGCATTCGCCAGGGAGGCCCCTCACCTCGAGAGACCTCCTAAGCATTTATACGCAATACCTGAACTGGTATGATCGGATACCGGAGGTGTTGCGCCTAGGGCACAATTTCACTCCAGCCGTACTATTCGCTCAGTAAGTCTAGCAGACGAGGTATCATCGCTAAAAGGCACGACTCTAACCCTGACCAGCATGTACTATCACTTTGCCATACTACTTTTATTCCGACCTCTAATCAAACTACGGATCATCGGCTCCAAGGTTCTACCACGAGACGTCTGCTCGCAAGCCGCGGATGCCATCCAGGGTTTGCTCCGATCATACTCCCAGCTATACACGCTACGAAGAACTCCGTCTTTCGTGCCATACTTCGTCCTAACGTCGGCCATCATGCACCTTGCTATCGGCGCCGCCAACATCAAGTCCCCTCCGCATGTTTCCACCAGTGAGGACATGGAGACCGCCGCGAAGATAGACCCTCACGTCACTGAATCCATCAGCCAGGGCATCGCGGATCTTACGGAGATGGCACCCTGCCATCACTTCGCCGAACAAGCCCTCAATATTCTACGCTACCTTGCCCAGAAATGGAACATCGAGGTCGACATCGATGGCGACAAATTAACCGCAGAGGAATACGACAGACTCGTGAAACCACACACGGGTAGTTTGAACTTTTTTGTGCCCAATATCCGAGACGAGGATTTCATGTGCCACTGGGGCACTGGGCGGCGAGCAGCAGGCAGAGATGAGCCTCCAATGGTTCAGCAGACGGCGGAAAGTATGGAGAATCCTCTCTTCTGGCCATTTCCTATGCAGGGGCGGCCAATATTGCCCAGCGGGAAGGAATTAGAGCGGGCAGGCTTTGCAATCCTATGATGGGATTCCAAGGTTCTCAAATTATGTTAATGCTACCACCGGATACACGGAACGGTGGGATGAAAGAAGGCGGTGGGTGCCGAGCGAGTCGGCCTGATAAACCCCGATTCTCGAGGTGCTAGGGAGGGTCTGCGGCAGACGTTGACCAGACGCTATATAAGTTCATCTTCTCTTGCGAAGCAGGCGGACCAGCTCCTATCTCGTTTCGAATAAACTTGCGGAGGTTACAACGTGTTCACTCCATTCTTGGATCTCAAGATCCCAAGGAAATAGAGGCGAGCGGCTCAGGCTTAGGTTGTAATGAGATTTGTGAGGGAAGTTGAACTGGGGGCACAGGCATAGACCACCTGTTGTGTATATACGATGCAGTTGGTTGATACAAGATACCACGCAGTTGAATTGAAGTGTCAAGATGCTATTTGTCCCTCTGGGGAGTCACGTTTTATCGCGGGCTACGGGCTTTGTGGTGTACTATATGGTGATATCTTTGATGCAGGTCTCGAGCGAGAGTTATATTATGGATTCTCACGTACACTCGACTAGTATTATATCACAAGAGTAATAAACATTAGAAGCAACCGAACAAAATGCGATCTTGAGAGGTTGTAGTTCATCCACACGAATATCAGTTACTCCAAATCCACACCAAAGTTTCTCTAGAGTAACTAAAGTGTTCAATATTCATATGTAAATCTACCCTTACAAAGCTACTAGGTCGTGATGGTGTAGGGTAGGTTACTCTGAGAAAACACAGCACAGGCTTACCTTACCTAAGGCACAAGCCACCTCCAGCCGGTGCAGTGACGTGCCTCGGCTTTCGGACCGGCAGCAGCTCTCCAGCCATGCATGCCAAGGTCAAAGACAACCTCTAGAATCCATCAATCGTTCCAACATCATCATCGACTTGACGCTGCGCCTTCACGACACGACATGCTACTGAGCGAGGATCGGCCAGCAGAGCATTATCCCGACGACTGAGAAGCCGTCTTCTCGCTTCATCTCCAGTTCCGACGCGATGCCGACTTCCTTTTCTACCCCAAAACCCTCGAGGCCATCGCGACGGACGATCGGTCAGACTCTATCGCTTCCGGCGCAATGGATCTCTATGTACGATGAATTCATAACGAAGAATGCGGGACAGGTGTCCCAAATTGAAAGTGCTCTGCGGAGTCTGACGTATATCATTCCGGGTAGGTGGTGCTGGTCTGATGAGCTCGGTGATGATTTCATAGCTAACACGAGGTGTCGCACCTAGGCCGCTTTCGCGATGCTGAGATTGCCTCGGAATCCATTCATTCGGGCGTACAGCTGCTCTCTCTTTACCATGATTCGTTGCTAAGGCGCGCTGTTTCGCGCCTGCCCGTAGCGTCTATACCCTCGGCCCATGCCCGCTACACGCGCTTTTGGACGCAGAAGAGTGCCGCCTACCGCAGAATAGCGATGCTCCTACAAATGGTCATCTACACCGAAATGCTATGGGAAATGTCTGCGAAGCGCAAGGGTGGCGAGAAGTCGAGGTGGAAGGTTGTGGTAATATTAGAAGCTATCAAAGCCATCTGCCGCCTGCTGCTTCTGCGCATCACACGATCACGGCCCCTGGTCACGCCAGTGCTACCGGAAAGGGAGCCTATCCCGGAGGAAAGTGCCGAGGAGGAAGAGGAAGCGGCCCGCAGCGAGAGCGAGCTGATGGACGAAGTGTCTCCAGATGCCTCCGTTGTTGGTATTGATGGATCGGAGCTGAACGGTGGGACGCAGAGTCTGAAACCGCCGCACGAACGCGAGTGGAACATGCCGAGAACGGGCATGAGTCTGCCTTCTCTACCGGAAGCTGGGGATATCAGCTCGTATCTGCTGGGACGTGTGCTGACTGCCGACGACATCAAGCCCGCGACCAAGCTCCTCAATCAACTGCAAGGAAGCGGTCAGGGCGCTGAGATCCTTCATATCCTCTCGCCCCTGATCTATGCAGCTGCCCTGGCGCGTAGCAAGAATAAGAAATCGTGGGCGCCATGGGTGGTCGGGCTCGCCGTTGAGTACGCCGCACGCCAGCTCCGAGACCGTAGCCTGCGCACTACGGCTCTAGAACGTGATGAGTGGAACAAGCGAGGCTGGTCGATGGCTTGGTGGGCGATGCGGGGAGCCTGCTACGAGAATATCACAAAGGGTGTTGTTGGTGGTGTCACCAAGCGGATGCCAGGATTCATTGCTGGTATTCTCGAAGACTACGAGTATCTCTGGGAAAACTACTACTTCAGCACTAGTGCGTGAGAATAACGCCACGGAGAACGACAGGTCGATCTGGTTGGAGTGTTCGACTAGGGGAGGCGGAACTGGCTGACCCCTTGACGATCTTAAAGAGTTCGTGCTTCCTGTCATCGGTTATAGTCAGGGGCGGTCAGTTTTATGAGCGGTGATCGATGAGATCATAGCTGGGCTTGCGTCAGTGTCAGTGAGAGCCTTCTTCTTAGTCAGTTCCTGGGACCCAAAACGGAGAGATGTCGCTAGTACAGACCCCGGAGGCCTTCGTGCTAAGAAAATAGAAGCGACGGAGGACGCTACGAGTGGCAGTGCTGAAGTGCTCGGCCGAAAAATAGCGGTGCTCTGCGGCGAGGCCTGTCTCTTCAACGACGATCGCGTGGGAACATGTATCGGAGCTTAGTGGGTGCACGGAGCTCACTCCTTTGCAGGGAAGGCGGAGCCGGAGGTTTTACATATGGCATGGAGTCAGGCTAAAGAGCCGCAGAACGAAGTTGGAGGAGTAGCTAGTGGGCTGTTATCGAGCATGGGGATCTGACGTGCATACTTTTTTGTTTTGGGGGGTGGGCTGTTGGTCGTTGCTTGCTTTGCTTTGCTCGTCGAGGTTTGATTTGGGTTTGGGGACAGAAAATGTCTCGGAAGATATTTGAGGAGCCGAGGCGGATAAAAGGTCCAAGAACCGAATGTTTCCCAGGGTTTTCTGGCTCAAACACGCAGCTAACGGAAGGAGGACACTCTTCACAGGGGTTGTGACCCCGTTCTCCCATGTCTTGGAGAGAGACATGGGAGGGATCGGGGCGATCCAGGAGGATCGGGGACCCCGTCATGTTGGTTGGTCGATGCTCAATGGATGGACTCAAGAGAGGCGAGAGGCAGGAGAGGGAAGCGTAGGGACGGAGTTTGTTGAAACGTGGGAACATTCTAGCGTCGTGTCGATCAAGAAGAAGTGCGAAAGAAGCCGGAGCAGATTCGGATATCGAAACGAAGAGAGACGGGAAGCAGCAGAAGCAAGGGGAGAGATTACAGACAAATGCACCTGACTATCTATTACATCTATTAATATCTACGGCACATGATAATCTTACTGCAAAAGATCAATGGCATTCTGGCTCTTCAATTCATCATGCATATGCATATCGAGCATTACACATTGCCAACTTGTACATGGAGTGAGTGCTGGTCAGAGCGCATTTAGCGGGAGTAACCCAGGCACCCTCTCAATCCTTCGTACTGCACATGTACATATGTAGCATAACTACGACTAGTACCTTGATCACCGGTTTCACAGTGGAGATTGACCTTCCAAAAAAAAGGCAATTGAGTTTATGGTTCTAGCCAATTGATAATCATGGCTCTGCAGCAGCGAACGACTCAGAACACGACAACAACAGCGCATAATACATACAGCGCATAATACATACAGCACAGCACAGCACAGCACAGCACAGCAGAGCATAGAGCATATAGCATAAGAAACCACAAGGACAGCGGAGTGATGGATATACGAAGTTACAGTACATATCATCATAATAATAACAACAACAACAACAACAACGACGACAAACATGATAGCTCTTGTTTGAGTGATCTGACAAGCGACTGAGCGATCCGACCAAGAAAAGAGAGAAAAGTGACGAACGACATGATTATCTCGTAGGCGAAATGAAACATTGCACGAACATGGCCGCCAGCAGCATCAGCACCAGGACGAGGAAATCAGCATTGCACAAGCACGGGAGCAAAACACGAAAGGGCAATTTCACTTGGACCTGGCGCCAGCCAATCGAGGCTAGGGATGGACGCAGGGATACATGTACCATGGATGATGATGGGCCCCCAGGTCGCCCATTTTATGCATTCCCTCGGCTTGCGAGACCCCTTTTTCTTTTGGCTTGGACCTTTAGGTGACTGGGGACGCTGGGAGACTGATTGCTTGATTGCAGAGCAGAGGTCGAAGAGCAGCAGCAGCAGCAGGAGGAGGAGGAGTAGGAGGAGAAAGAAGGCTGTGCAAAAAAGCGGCCACCCCCCTTGTTTAAGGCCAGGGATTAAGGATGATGAGATGGCTTGATGGAGGGATCCGGCAGATCTGCGTAGAGCACATTGGGAACGAAACGGCCAGCCACGTCGAAGCTACAGCAAGCAAGCAAGCAAGTAAGCCAAGCACAAGCTTCTCAAGCATGCATCGGTAATCGAGCCAGGTCCAATCCAACCATTTCATCAGCAAAGCCCCTCCTAAAAAAGAGGCGCACTTCTCGCGGCGGTCACATCATTAAGATGACGGGAAGCTTTAGCGTGCCATCTCGAGATCCTTCATTGGCGGGTTTGCTGACGAAAGCCCACCCCGTCTAACCCGTCAACCCGTTTCGAAACGCCCGGCGCGCCGGCGCGAACTTGGGCTCTTCCCCTCTGGACAATGCTGCGACTTATTAAGGCTGGGCCTGGGGGGGGCTTTGGGGCTTGAGAGGAGGAGGAGGAGGGGAGGGGGAGGATGTGATGGGGGGTCGTCGGGTGTGCCTTGACCCTGGGACATGTTTCAGGTACGGCAGTTCGTCGCAGATGCTGCAAGAGAGAGAAAGCTGTAAAAAGGCGCAGATAGAGTGATGGGGACGGGGAGTCTAGAGGCTTGAGGCGTGAAGAGTCACAGAGAGAGATAGAGAGAGAGAGAGAGAGAGATAGTGTGGTGGGAGGAGGAGAGGGTGAGAGATACACACGGACGGACGACCGGGTTAGCTGGGGGGGATGGCATGGGGTTCGGAGTCTGATGGGAAGACAGAGAGACAGACAGACAGACAGACATGTCAAGAGTCAGTCAGCCAGTCTGTCAAGCAAGACAAACAGACTCCAGCATAAGGGAAACAGGGACCAGGATGCCGGGGGGTTTCTTCTTCCTGTCTGCCTGCCTGCCTGTCTGTCTGTCTGTCTGTCTGTCTGTATGTATGTCTGCCTCTCTTGTCTTGTCTTGTCTCAAGACACCACACACCACAACGAGAAGCCACAATGACAGAGCCACAGCGAGAGGGGCACAATTGGACTGGCTGGCTGGCTGGCTGGCTTTCTTGCCGCTGATGAGAAGACCAACAAAAGCTCTCTCTCTCTCTCTGAAGCAGCACCAGCAGCACCAGCAGCCATGGATGACGCGCTGTGAGCTGGCCCCAGCCATGATCCATGCATCCATGCTCCCCGGGCACCTGGGATCCCATGCCCATGGCCCATGGCCTTGCTGCTGGCGTTGGACCCAACCCTGGTCGATCCAATGGATGGCCCGGATCCATTCGATTAAGTGAAAGTCAGTCGGTCTTTTTTTTCCCTTTCTTGTCTCTCTCCCCTGAGAGGCGCCCAGAGAGAGAGAGATGTCCTGTAGGTACACTCTCGCGGTGCGACCATAACCCCCATCCCATCCAAACGTTCGTTCCGTACTCGAACGGGGCATTTCCTTTCCCTTCCCTCTCGCATCGTCACACTCGCTACTCCTTCTCACGCCGTGCTACTATACTTACTACACGTTTCCCGATCGACTAGTGGCCAGTTTTTGGTTGCCAGAGCCCCAGAGCCCAGAACCCAGCCAGCTCAGCCCAGCCAAAGGAGGCAGACCAGAGAGGGAAAGAGAGAGAGAGCCAGCCCGCCGCCCAGATCTAATTATATTCGGAGAAATATCCCGGGCCTTCCTGAGCGCGACCTACTCTTCCTTACCCGCCTCTCCTCCTCTCTTCTTCTTCTCCTTACTACTACTCTCTGGTCTCTGTCCATCGTCCTGTCGTTCGCTTGTTCGTTTTGCTCCGTCGCTCGCTTCGTTCACCACACTCGCTTCAGCTTGGGGATAGCATCATAAACCACCACAACTACAACTACAACTACGCCATTACCGCTACGGTTACCATCACCACCCTCACCACCACTGCCATTGCTACCGCCGTTACACTTACCAAGCTTCTCGCCGCCTTCACTTAGTCGCTCGTTAAACTTCAATGTGAGGCCGGCCATGGATCAGAGTCAGAGTCATCGGCAGCAGCAACAGCAGCAACAACAGCAACTACAACAACAGCAACAGCAACAGCAAGTACAGATGATGTCGTCGCCGCTTCTACCACAGCAGCAGCAGCAGCAGCAGCAGCAGCAACAACATGATACGACAGCGCAGGATGTCCTGGCCGAAGCTAGGAAGAACCTCCAGGTCCTGATTGACGCCGGCCTGTCCAAGGACCTCCTCCATCAATGGGTCGACGGAAGCCAGTCGCTACCAATGGCCCTCGCAGCTCAGCCGTCTCTCGCTCAACAATCGAATCTTCTCCAGCAGCAGCAGCAGCAGCAGCAGCAGCAGCCGCCGCCGCCTCCTCTCGCTCAGCAACAATCTATCATCCCACCTCAGCCTACGATCGCTCCTCCGCCGCCCCCTCAATGCCCGCCCCCTCCTATCCCTACGATGACGACCCCGACCAGCAACAGCTCGGCCGCATCTACTCCCTCTCATACCGACGTCAAGCCCGAGGCTCTACCCGAGGACATCTCCAGTATGTGGGCCTCGACGGCCGCGTTACCAATGCGTGTGTTGACCAATGCCGCTAACGAGAATGAAGCCATCTTCCTCCCTCCTCAGGCCCCCTTTAGCCACCGGCCGCGGATATCCGTGTCTTCCACCAGCTCTGGATCTTCGGGCCATGCTTCCATCTGGTCGACCAATTCGGCTCAGTCGTCCGTCTCCTGGCAGTCCAACTCGACCTGCAATCGATCACAGGCGCCGCTCCCGCTCCCGCCGACTCCCCCGACTGGACCCCTGGGACCCCCTGTCGGCACTACCGGCAAGACCAACATCTACTGGTGCACATCCTGTGAGACGAGCTTCAAGCGCAAGTACGACTGGAAGCGCCACGAGGACGAGTTCCATGAGCGTTGGAGGAAGTACCCCTGCCCCGAGCCAGGATGCAACCGCAGCTTCTGGGGCTCCAACTCGTTCAACCAGCACCACAAGCAATGCCACGGCTGCAAGACGTGTCCCCACGCCGAGAAGGTCGTCAAGTTCCTCCGCAAGCGCAAGTACTGGGCCTGTGGCTTCTGCTCAGCTCTCCACCCGGCCCGCGAGCGACACGTCGAGCACGTTGCACGCCATTTCGAATCCGGCATGACCAAGGGCGACTGGATGCACTCGCGAGTCGTCTATGGGCTGCTCCACCAGCCGCTCATCCACGAAGCCTGGGATGCCCTCGTCGTCAGCAAGCAGTCCGAGTACAATGGCCGACGACCTCAGTTCAGCTGGCATCCGAGCAAGACGGGACGTGCCCAGGGCTTCCTGGAGAACGAGAACCCGGGACAGCTCCAGGATCTGCTGGAGTTCTTCTCGGGGGATGAGGGTGAGGCACAGTGGATCGTCAGCGTGGCCTACGACTTGGCCGACATTGTCCTGACCTCTGCACCCATTCCGTCGCCGCAGTACTCTCACGCGAGTATCGCTCCTCAGGCGTTCCCCCACGACCCTCGGATGTCGTTCATGACGCTCCCGACGCAGGCCCAGCACCAGTCGATGATGCCGTCTCCGGACCCGACGCAGCAGAACCCCTTCACGACGCCGTTCCGCAACACCATCCTCGTTCCATCGCAGCAATTTCCGCCTCCTCCCAGACCGTCACCCGATTCTGCATCTCACTCTCCTTTGACGGCGACCCATTCGCCTCTCACGGCAAACCACTCGCCCCTGATGCCCGCGCACTCACCACACGACAAGCGCGAACTCCCTCCTCCACCACCACAGCGACAAGATACTGGAGACGGCATGATGGACTTTGAGTATTCTCCCGCCCCGGTTGTCTTTGACGACTGGGAGAGCCTCACCAGTGCCGTCCTGGAGCAACCAGCTCAACACCCACAAACCACACAGGCACCCCCTGACTGGGGCATGGTGCAATTCTACGGTGACCCTCGTGTCACATCATGAGCTCCAGCCTCGAGTCTTTTCCAGTTTTATTTGTCGTAACGTCACCGAGACGTGTTTCCCTTTTGTCCTAGCATGCATGTATAACCGGGGGGACCACTATATAGCCCCTTTTATTACATCTCGACCGATTCGTCCGTCCGAGCAGATCGTGCGCTTGTTTGATTTTTCCTTTTTTCTTAGTAGATAATGATAATACCCCCTCGAGACGAAAGGTGAGGGCATCTGTCCTTTTCAGTCTTCTTTCATTATTAGTCATGGTAGGTTCGCGGGAATGGAAAGGATATTGGGCTTCTTCTTATGTCCTGGGAAAAATGGAGTTGGGAGGTATTTTGCGTCGCCATAGTCTACTTCCTGTTGTTGTGCGAGCTCGGTTTTTGTGATGAGAGGAAGGGATGTTGGTGATGTGATGTTGGATTTGTTTTTGGACTCATGATTTGAGGAGAGATGTATAGAGAGTGCGAAGGTGCTCGAATGGGGTAATGATGAAGCCCTGTAGGATAGCATATGTTAGGATAGGACGAGGAAGGAATAGAAAAATCCAAGAGGGATGATTGATTTCGACCAAGAGCTTTCCTTTCAAGTTGTGCTCTTGATTTCGAGTTGACCGCTGGCGGTGAGGCTAATAATACCTTGATATGTGTATGCAAGGGAGAAGATGGCTTGACTGCGTGGTGTCTTATTAGAATGCCATGACTGGCTATTAGACTGGAGACTGGCATGCAGATTGTGGGTATATCCTGCAGGTTTGGGATGTTGTCTTATTACTGAGGTTCACCAGACTCTTTAATGCGGTTAGGTTCGCTGGAGATAGTTAACTAGATTTAAGTTAGTGTCGTCAATTACCTAAAGCTTGAGGATACTGCTCGCCGTGTCTCTTGGTACCTAACCAACCATGCCTCCGAACTTTGGTAGCGATGTGTTGAATAGCAGTTTACTCACTGATATCTCG
Organism: Nectriaceae sp. PG4201; assembly: GCA_023628695.1. Classification (NCBI taxonomy): domain Eukaryota; kingdom Fungi; phylum Ascomycota; class Sordariomycetes; order Hypocreales; family Nectriaceae; species Nectriaceae sp. PG4201. The sequence continues at coordinate 153,205 of JAMAKE010000040.1, read as the reverse complement.
AAACACTAACCGTAGAGACAATGTAGATAGAAAAACCCGAGGTTGACATTGGGTAACCTAAACGATTGTTTCGGTATAGGCTAGACGACTCTGATCCATCGCACTATAAATTTGTAAGAGTTCTTCCATTGGTGATTAGACATTATTGTGCTCCTTGGTGCAACAAAACATTGTTCCATATCTGATGTTAGGGGCACTGGCCTCTAGCTCACCCACAATTAGGCGGTTCTGAACAAAGCGGTGGTTTGGCTGCGAGGAACTATTTTGATAGCTTCTGTCGTTTAGATCGTGGACAGTCCCGATGGATAGACGTTCTACATCTACTCGAGGGATTCTTTTCCCTGCTGAACATGTAGCTTGGGAAGTACTAGATCATTGTATCATTTACGACTGGGTTCCCGACTGCTTACCTGCCGCAAGAGAACAAAGATGTTATTCTCCTAGAATTAACTGGACTGTACTGCATATTTTTGTGCAAACGTAAAAATATACCTGCCTCAATAAGAACTCAGCTCCTTCGAGTTCCCATGTGCCATAAACTCGTTCAGTTAAACGGAATCATATAAGTAATTCCTCTTACTCCACCTCTCCCAGTGTACTTATTCTCTGTTCAACCGAGAGAGAACAAAGCGCCCTGTGAACTCGAGGCCCCGAACACTGCATTACCATGTTCATTCTCTCCATGTCTATAAGAACCCCTCAAAACCCTATCTCTTTCATCCCAATCTCACTTACAGCTCAAGCATAGCCTTACCTTTACACTCATCTTCACACTCACCTTCATTCTTAAACTCATGGCCAAAACTGCAACTGCAACTACAACCACACTCAAAACCACACTCAAAAACCCCAACCCCAAACAATCAACACCATGCCTAAGGGTGGCCCCGGATTCCTCGAAGCCCTTGCACTCACAATCGCAAATCCCAAGGAGAAAAAGGCCATGGGTGCCAAGTGGCGCCGAGGCGTCGAAGGATCGAGTCCCTCCTCCCGTCATTCATCTCATGGTTCTGGCAAGAGTAAGTCGTCTCACTGCAGCAGCAAGCGAAAACAGCAGGAGGAGGACGAAGAAGAAGAAGAAGAAGAAGAAGAAGAAGAAGAAGAAGAAGAAGAAGAAGAAGAAGAAGAAGAAGAAGAAGAAGA
>JAMAKE010000040.1:2985-151962 GCA_023628695.1 Nectriaceae sp. PG4201 | reverse complement strand
GAAGAAGAAGAAGAAGAAGAAGAAGAAGAAGAAGAAGAAGAAGAAGAAGAAGAAGAAGAAGAAGAAGAAGAAGAAGAAGACGGGGAGGACGAGGAGAGAGTGCCGGATGTGGAAGAGGAGGATGAGTTTGAGGTCACACGATCCGAGGTATCCCATAGCAAGCTTCTATCCGCTCCTCCATCTACCTATTCAAGCCACTCATCTTCGAAGAAATCATCTTCCTCGAAGGCATCCACAGCCCCCTCTATCTGCTCGGAACACTCTTCGATCTCAAAGAAATCCTCGGCGAAGGCATCCACAGCGCCCTCTGTTCGTTCCCATCACTCCTCATCATCGAAGAAATCCTCTATGTCGTTGCCCCCTCTGCCTCCTTCGGTCTGTTCGGGCCACTCCTCATCGTCAAAGGGGCCCTCTTCATCTTCTAAGGAGTCGTCTTCTAAGGGATCGTCTTCGCATCCCCCTTCCGTCCATTCAAAGCACTCTTCGTCTTCTAAGAAATCGGCATCATCGAAGTCTGCTCCGGCTGTCAGTTCAGAGACGTCTTCACGATCAGAGAAGTCCTCACGATCAGAGAAGTCCTCACGATCAGAGAAATCCTCGCGATCAGAGAAATTCTCATCGTCAAAGTCTTCAACCCCCAAACCCACAGGCGTCTCAAACTTCCTCAGTAAACTTGGCTCATCTAAGACCCCATCAGAGACGTCCAAGTCATCCAAGACCGCCAAATCATCCAAGTCGTCTCACTCCCACCAATCTTCCAAATCCAAGTCTTCCTCTACTCCTAAATCCACCACCCCTTCCACTCCAACCTCGCCTCGCACCAAACTCGACTACGTCGAATTCATTGATGCTGTCTTCGGAGAAAGACCCCGCGGAAACGGCAAAGGTGCCGGCCTCCCGAAGGTGAAGGAGGAGTACGATGCTGGTGATGATGAGAGCGTTGCTCCTGAAGATAGTCTTAGCTGCGTGTCTTCCCCATCACGCTCTAAGAGGCAACGTTAGTGCCCGGACGACTGCCTTGAGGGCACTACCATCCCAAACCAAGAAGCAGAGAAAGTCGACAAGGCGAATTGAGCAATGGGGTTGAGTCTTGAAAGGTGAATTGAAACTGAGAGTGCTGAAGATGTCCTAAATTAGAGGTCGAGGTCGATGCGCAAGGTAAGTGATTTTGCCCCTGGCCATATTCAATCCTCTGAGTAGCTAGCTATTCGCCTCGTTAGACTGAAGATAAGATTGCTTTTCGAGCATAGTCAATTTCTTGAATAAACAACCTCATTATGTACAAAGAAGTCCCCTGAATGTGATATATGAATATGTCTATGCTTACAGTCCCCAAGAACCATCAGCAACCAACGCTGCCTGAGAATGTCCAAGAGCAGTTCTTAACTCATACATGTAGCCCATCTAAGACGTAACCACCGCCGTGACATCGCTGCCAGCCCAACACCATATGATCGATGCTTTTCAAACTCCGAATCCCCCCGTCCATCGTACACGCCTAAGGACCTATGTGAACGCCCCAACACCGCGATACGAAGCCAAACCAACCTGTGATGATGCTCATTTCCAAATCAACAGTCAGGGACAATTAGCCGCTCGACACATTAATCTCATATCCGATCAACACCTCCGTACTCGTGCCCTCCCAGCCTCTCGTCCCGGCAGCACTGAGCATGAATCGACTTGTTGGGTCGATATACAGGCTTGAAATGACACCCGCTCTGGGGGGTCCGGGGATGATGAGAAAGGGAACGGACGAGTGTTTATAGGTGCGGGTATCGCGGAGGTCGTACAGTCGAAGAATATCATATGAAGCGCTGCGACAGCGTTAGCCATCATTATTAGTGGCATAGGAAGAAGGCCAAGAGAGAACTTACCAAACCAGATGTCTTCCATTCAACATAGGCCGTACAGCACTTACAGCACCACTGCCAGCAGGAAACTTCAACACCCTCTCAGGTTCCCATCCCCTTTTCGCCCTGCGGATGTCATACTCCTCCACAGTCCCATTCCTGCGTCCAGCGTAGATCATGTTGCCGTTAGGACTCCAACATGTTCCCATACACCATGGAGGCACGCCGGGCCTATTGCTAATCCTCGCGACAGGGTCTTGTACTCGCTTGTCCCAGACTCGGAGGTTGCCATCAAAGGCAGCGGAGAGAAAAGTCGTGTCTGATGTTTGTGATGGGTCAAGGGAGCGAGACGGTTCGGAGGTGAAGAGTGCTGGGGACTGGGACCTCTTCAAAGCAGCGACTTCTGCAGGGTCCACGGTTTGAGACGGATCTCCTTGCTGGCCAGCCTGGGATGGATCAGCCTGGCTGGCATCCATATCATTGCTCGGCGGGAAAGCAGGTTCAGACTCTACGCCCTGCGTTGGCGCATCGACGTCCATCGCGTCTCCATCAGGTAGTTGTATAGCGGGAACAGGCTCAGTCTCCGGATCCTTGCCAGTGCCGAGACTCGTCATGGCTAGATCTGCAGAGTGGTCCATCCCACCCTCATGTTCATGTCCCATGCTCATGCCCATACTCGCGCCGTACTGATCATCATCATCGTGTCCGAACGGTTGATCTCCGGCCGTCTCTCCAAACAGACTACCAGCGTCGCTGCCGCCGAACAAACTCTCATGAGCTGGTGATGCTTGAGCTTCCTCCCCAATGTTGGGATCAACTTGACCTTGGTCAAAGATACCGTCACCATTGATGCCGTTGGTAAAGTTCCCATTGACGGGCGGTAGTCCGTTGTTGGTAGCCATGGTGGTCGAAGGTAGAGGCTCATCCGCATACTCAGGGATAGGGTCTCCGTTGGCCGGTCGCAGCTCGATGGCGGAGATCTGTCCACCACTACCGTCAAATGACCTCTTGGTCTGGCCAGTGTTTAGATCCCAGTCCAATATACTCTTATCCCAACTTCCGCTGAGCACGCTCTTCTCGTCTTGTGCCAGTGTCAGCACGCTCACGGCATTGGTATGCTGCTGGAGGCAGTGAATGCGCTTCCCTTCGTCGTGCCGTACACTCTGCAGGTTGATGCCTCCAGATTCCAGACCTGATAATAGCCAGAGAGCTCGTGAGTGGACGGCCAAGGAGTAGACTGGTGAGAGGATGTGCTCCTGGTCACCCCTCCCTGGAGGAGCTGGCTCCTCGTTCTCCCAGTACGACATCAATATGCCCGCCTTCACGACGCTATCAACGAAAGGATGCCTCTGAGCCACAGTCAAAGGCAGCTTGCCGTTGATAGTGCTGGGCCCATCGTACTTGCGTATATAGCCATCTGATCCACCAGTTATCCAATATCGTAGGTCAGGCGTAATAGCCATTGCATTGACACTCGTCGATTGAGGGGCCGCCATCGTAGGCACGATATCGTAGAGACTAGCAGTCAGCACTTCTGGCCGCGGTATCGGTCGCAGATGCAGACCCCCAAGGGGTAGGGGCGTCGCCGACTTTTGGCGTGTGGTCTCATTGCTATTAATACTGTCGCCATTGGTGGTGAGTTCGGGCTTGACGTTTATAGTCGCATCGCCATTAGTGTCGGCAATATCGCGCTGGTCTTCGGTTGTGTCTCCGTCGCCTTCACCATCTCCCTCATTATCTCCTTCGGCGTCGGCATCGGGATCGGCGTCAGCATCACCGTCAGCGTCTCCGTCTCCGTCGCCGTCGCCGTCGCCATCACCGCCTTCGCCCTCGCCTTCAGCTTCACCTTCAGCTTCACCCTCGCCTTCAGCTTCACCTTCAGCTTCACCCTCGCCCTCACCCTCATCTTCCTCGTCTTCGTCGTTATTATCGTCGTCAGCGTCAGCATCGGCATCGTTGTCGCCACCCTCGTCGACATCCTCCATGACTTCATCCGCATCATGTCCTCCATCACCGTTGTGTCCAAGGAGTTCATTTTCATCGTCGTTGTCGTGGTCGGACTCGACTGAGCTCGCGGAGAGGCGGTCCTCATCCATCTTGTCGCAACCAGCGAGACTCGTCGCGTTCTACTCCAATGCGAGCGTAAACTATAGAAAGCTGTTCGGGTATAGCGCAGGCATCGATTCGAGGTCGCCGGAAGCTATTTTAAGTTGTCAAGGTCGAGTTTCCATGCTCCGAAGAACGGGGTGACAGCGGCTGTGGTTCTGCTGAGAAACCGCGATCCGGTGGCCCTCCTCCAAGAAGATTAGGTACAGCTGTTGCCAAATAACCAAAAAAAGAAGCCGGTGGAGTAATCCGGCCTTTAAAGTCAAAGGCTGGGGAGAAAATAATGACAACGTTCTTCAGCGGCGTTGGTGGTGTAAGAAAATATGGAAAGACAAGTTCAGTTCGCGACTGGGTTGAACCGTGTTGGAGTTGACATCCGAGCTTTCCCCACCAACCCGGACTACCTACATACCTCACCAACCTTACTCTTTACTACTAGTACTAGTATATGAAGCATGATGAAGGAAGAATATCCCCAATCACACCTTCACTGACACCATCAAAGTCACGCAGGAGTCAAATGCAGTGATAAATATTAGCATGTTTAATTAAAGCCCTCAACAAAAACCCAAAAACACTGCAAGCTGATTGACATATCTGATTCATGTCCTTCGGACCTTCATCCGATGTACAGTTCCCTAACCCTTTGGGTTAAATATGACCAGGTTCACCGTCACTTTAAGACCCGACCTTAGTCAAATGTAAGCAAATCCATGCTCGAATCAACAGCAACCTCCTCTTCCTCTGATGGAGGCTCACTAGCCACAATTGCAGCCGCCTTCTCTCCAGTGCCAGGCTGGAGAGGTGCAAACCCAAGCTCCATCTTGTGATAACCAGCAGCAGCGTCGAGCAACTGCTGCTTTCGACTCGGCGTCGGCGGATCACCACTGATCAAGTCGACGATAGGCTGCCGAATAGGCTCGCAATATGCTGGCAGCGTATACTCTGCTCGAATCACCCGGCTCATAGCCCGAGTCCCATCGGCGGCTGTAGTAACCTGCCGGAAGGTCTCTTGTACCTTTGTTGAAGAAACCGTCTTGGTCTGTATTATCTCAGCTTTGAGAGATCTTTCTAACGCCTCCTCGTTGGCGCGCAAGTTATGAATACTCCATTTGTCAGAGACTGATTCCTCCTCCGATGACACTCTCTCCAAACCCGGTGTCGTATCAATCAAAGCCATTTCGACCATGGAAGCACCAGCAATTCTCGTCGAGCGACCACCCCGTACATGCATTGACTCCTGCTTCGTAAGGTACGCATGATAGCCGTCACGCATCAAGTCTTCACTCATCGTCTCGCGCCTGTCGTGGACTGGTGGCTGTAGAGGAGCTGGCATCTGGGTGACCTGCTTCTTCTGCGCAGTAGGCTTCGCCCGAGTAGGGATTGTATTTTGGCCGTTCCCATGCCCTTTGGTCTTCTTACCGCCTCGTTGATTACCTCGGCCTCTGCTTGACCGTCCACCTCGATCAACTAGAGGAGCGTGTGCGGATTGAGGTGCTTGATGAGCTGGAGGAGCTTGCAACGCATGTTGAGTAGGAAGAGTAGCTTGAGCAGTGTTATGTGCTTGGGGGATTGCCTTGCGTTGAGAAGGTAAGTTGACTGGAAGCTTGACTCGCTGGGGTTCAGCACTGCGTAGTGCTGGTCTGTTGCAACCGCGAGGACATTCGCACACTTGGCTGCAAAGGGACTTGCACCCATGGCCGCATGATAGAGTCTTCTCACACGGATGTCTGCACTTGACGTGCGACTGGTCGTGGGGATGACATGTCAACTCACAAGGATGCCTGTTGGGGCATCTCTCGTCACAAGGTTTGGCGCATCCACCCCAGGATATCTTGTCCCAATCATCCGACTTCTTCACGTCAGTAATTCTGCCGTGTTTTTTGCAAACGATAGGGAGGCTGTATCCGATACTCTTCCTACGGACGAAGACATCGTAGACCTTTTGCCACGTCTCTCTGCTCTTCGGGGCATCGAGTAAGTGGTTGCTGTTTCCGAATACATACATGCCGCATCGCGCTCGACTGGTCGCCACAACTGCTCGGTTCTCGTTATCGACAAAGCCGACTCTGGCAGCATCGTAAGGGTTCTGGCGACTTCGGACTAGAGACAGGAGGATGATTTCGTTTTCCTCGCCTTGAAAACCGTCAACGGTCCTGACGTCCCACTGCTTGGTAGGGTTGAGGTTGCTGAGAACCGGGTTCCTTTTGAGCGTCTCGAGAATGAGATTGACTTGTCCCTTGTAGTAGGTCAAGATGGTGATTTGCGACGGGCGCATACCATTCTGAACGAGATACCTGACAAAGCCGACAATCATGTTTGCTTCGTACATGTTGGAGTAGGCGAATGTGTTAGCATCGTGCTGTTCCCCCCATTGATGTTGGAACCACCAGAGATTTTGACCGCCCATACCAGGGACTGGTGGACGTGCCTGGGAGTCCTTGACAATCTCGTGGTCTTCTAGCTTCGGGTAGAAAGCGTGAACAACCTCACGGAGAGCTGGGATCATGCGGCGTTGAACACAAAGTATGGCGTATGGAAGGTGCATACCCACGAGCCGCTCAAAAAGGGAGACATGTAAGTTGTATGGTGGATGTTCTAAGACATGGACGTCAACATGCGGCACCAGTTGCTGATGGTCGCCTATGAGCACAACCTGGTCGAGAGACGGGTAGAGAGCGGATGTGATGTTGGATTCTCGGGTCTCAGCGGCCTCCTCAATCATCAAGATGCGAGGCTTCAGTGCCGCAATCATCCCTCGGTACTTGGTTAGACCGGTGGTAGTGCATCCGACGATTTGAACACCCTCGTGTTGGAGTACCTTGATGTTGTTCTGCCAACGGCTAATTTTGAGGGTGTCGCATATCTTCTGGTGCTCGGTTAATAGCTTGGGGAATTCCCTAGAAGCTTTGTCGATAAGAGCCTTACGCAAGTAGCGATAGACCATGCCTCGCTGTGGTGGTTTGATCTTATAGAGGTCGGAAAACTTGCTAAGAAGTTTCTGTGCCTGAAAGCACCAGACTGCATCGTCATGAAGGTGGCTAGGGACAGTCCCAGTCCAGTAGAACTCAGTGCAAAGGAAGTCTCCTTTGAGGCGTTCTCTCTCGTCGTCGTCTGGTAGACAGTCTTCGCGATCGCAATCAGACTCTTCTGCTGCTGGGTTCTCAGTCTGGTTAAGAGGCGGGCGATAGACATAGGTTCGGTCCTCTTCAATGCATCCATCGAGCCATTTTGCCATGGAGCCGCTAAAGGAGTCATCTGAGTCCGCATCTACATTGACGGTATCAATAGACTCCCATTCGTCTTCCTCTAGGGAGCTGAATTGTTCTTGGGTAAGGAGCCCCTGGCGATGGAAATGCTCAGCAGAGATGATGCCGCCGGGAAAGCAGATGGATAGCGAGTCTTTGACCTTTTGTAAGATACTCTTACGTGAGACTTCTCCCTTGATATCAGTCCTGGTAGCTTTCGAGTTCCGTCGGATGTTAAAAAGGGATCGCTCATTGATAAAGTCAACTGTAGACCGGCCACCTAGACGAGCAATGTTGGCGTAACTTGAGCATCTCTCTAGGAGTTGATCGAGGGCGTGGTTTGTCTGGGCAGCGACAATGATTGGTACAGGTGGCTCGTCTTTGCCACGGCTGGCTTGCAGGGTATGAACGTAGCTCTCGATAGCGACAACTGAGGTGAACGTCTTGCCTGTGCCTGGAGGGCCTTGAACGATGGCGAGCTCCCGAGATGTCATGCGCTTAAAAGCTTCCATCTGCGAATGATCAAAAGTAGATGCAGTTTTCGGGACTATAACTGCCTGTCCTTGCTGAGTGTATTCCGCAGGGGGGTCCTTTATATGACCTTCGACAATGTATTTGTCGAACTTGGAGCTATGAGAGGATATGTTAGCTTCTTCTGACAATACGATACCGTGAACTCACTCAAAGAAGGCAGCATGCTGCAAGCCCACCATGGCATATCGAACAGTCTCATAATAGCCACCCTTTGCCTCCAGCATAACAAGCTCCATAGTCGGATCAACTATAGCATTGTCGGAATTGGCCCAAAAGATCTCGATACGAGGAGGAGTGTTCTCGTCCTCACCTGCTCGAGGGTCAGGCTCAAGGCCACCCACCAAATACCTCGCAGCAACAACCGCAACAAAACATTTTGTTTTAAAGTTATCCGAACGTGGCGATAAGGCGATTAATGTGCCTGCCGTCAGGCGTTTGGTTTGGCCCCAATTGACCTTGATTGGAGAGCGCTCGGTGGAGAATGAAATTCGACACGCTGCTCCTTGTCTGGCGAACACATACCCCTTGACATGAACCTGAGGGGGGGTTAGTTCAAGATCACTGTTTAAATGTAGCAGGACGAATCATACTTGGGTGTAAATATATGTGCTCGTCTCATCAGCTTCGCCTGGTGCCTGGCGATAGGTGTTAATGGCTTGCCGAAGGAGTTCAGTGCCTTCAAATCGCTGAAGGCGGTATTGCATCTCCAAATACGCGTCCTTCGTAGATTCATCATCCTTAGGGGCAGGCAGCTGAGGGGATTCTGCTGCCATCAGCTCGCCGGGTGTCGGGAGCTCGGGAAAGAGCTGCCAGCTAGCAAGCTGGGTTTGACCACCCGCGAGGTGCGGATTGAGTTGTTCCCGCATCACATGGGAGGTAATGGGGTCTGACATCTTCTAGTGATGAAGTTAGCAGATGCGTGATGGAGGAGAGACAGGATAATGCACAATAACGGAGGAGGGGAGAACACAAGACACAAGGCGCGAACAAGGCGCACACGAGGCCACCCAAGATGGGGATAGATGAAAGAGAGTGATCGAAAGATGAAAAGCAGATGAAAGAAGTCGAGGTTGGCGGAAAGGTGATTCAGTTCAGAAGCTTCTTCAGAGAAAAGATTCAGGTAGCAGAACTTCAGAAGGAAGCCACAAACCTCGACGTACTAAGGTAGGTACTTAGGTAAGGTAGGAACTTGGAAGGTACGGACGGGATCGCTGGATGTTAAAGGTTCGGAAGGAATGGAAGGTGCAGTCTGGTGTACTCTTACCACTGCAGGTACCTTTACCTTCCCTCGCCGAATAACAAACAGAGAATTCCCTGCCTCAGGTTAGCAAATAGTCATCATAAGTCAGGTATCGGATGAAAGCAACAGTGACAGAGGTAAATCTTAGTGAATCAACCAATCAAGAGCCCGATAAGTAGGGGAGAGGAGCCTTTTCGATCGCCCGACAGCTGCCGACCCGAACGATTTGACGACTCGCCTACTCACCGTTTGAGGGAGGATGTATCTTTGTCGGGCTTATGCCGGAGGTCGTCTGCCCGAGTGTATGTACGCGTGTGCGCGAAGGTTGGCTACAGCTGCAGCAGAACAACCGGAATGCGCTGCCCGCAAATACTGCAAAGGCAAGGCAGAGGCCGGTGAGAAGGAAAGGATTCGGGAGCCACGATGGGAAAGCCTTGTTTTCAACACCCTAAAGGGTTGTCCGTGGGAGTGTGAGTGTCTAATCTCCACGATGGAGTGATTTTGCGTTTGAAGGCAAAGGATAGGGCCTACGTTGGGTGGAAAGGGAGGAGGCAGCGTGAGGAATGAACTAAAGAAGTGTGATTAGGAGCAAAACTTTGAAATAGTGATTCTGACCACCGCTGAATGCAGGATGCCATTGATCCGGCTAGATGAGAAAATCGAATAACTCACAAAGTGGAAATTTTTCGATGATATGTGCCTATCCGTAGCGGTGACAAATGCCAATGACGATGGCCAGTAAGTTAGGCCAGTGACAGAGGTGCAAGTGAAAACTGTAGTATAATTGGAGAAAGGAAAGAAACCTACTAGTATGTAGGACGAGGGTGATGAAGAAGGTGAGGGAGAAGGTGAGGGAGTTGGCGAAGAGGAGAGAAGGAAGAAGAGGAATAGGTGTGGCAAGAGAACTTAAAAAGAAGAGAAGAGGTCGTGATTGCACCTTCTCGGGTATTGTCATCTCCTGAATGGCAGCTGAATCCCTCAATCAGGGTAATTCTCGCAATTGTTTGGTGACGTTTCCCTATAGGCTCAGTTTCCTTCTCAACTCGATTCGAAACGAGGCCGCCAAATTGCCCCAAATGGAGTTTCAGCCAACCAGAGCATAGAGAATGTTGGAATTCCCTTGACTAATTCTCAAGTACCACCATTGTGATAGGCTTGTCAATGGATGACCGCCGGTTCCTGGGCCAACAATGTAATCACGATCGATTCATGCTGTTCCTGAATCACGGCGGTGACTGAAGCGGGATACAACTCACTCGTGCCCCGCAAGAATTACTGTTGAACTGTCAATCACTAGCCCTTCATTGAAACTGATAGAACGTGTTCGTAGAATGACCTATGCAGGGGCTGTATGCGTTCGCTACCAGACCCCTAACAGTTAAAAGCCCTACCAGCTGAGGAGTCAAAGAAGTTGTGTATGCAGGAATGGTCGCCTCAAGCTGAAGGCAACATCAACATGAATAGCCCAGGGCCGGCACGTTCCTGTATCCTAACCCTTGGACGTAGTACCAAAGTTTCGTCACCGCGGTCAAGTCATGGCTGAGGGCGAAGTGTGGTATTTGAGAGGTTGTCCATGTATGCTGCCCCGTATGTCTTGGTCGAAAACATTTTGCACGTATTTGCGCGCACGAATGGAGTCTGATATGCTGACACTTGGGGCACTTGGGCGTGGGAGATTGTAAATGGGACAGCCGTATAGGTTTGGGCAATTTTCGAGGTCATCGTAGTCTCCTTTCGTATTTTGCTCAGAAGAGGCGGATAGACTACCGTCTAGCGAACACGATTGGTGCTGCTAGACTAAGAAGCGAATTCAGGGTGCCGCTTGAGGCATTCTCAGGGCTGGAGTCAGTTCAGTATTGATGCCGATTTGACTGACCACGCGTGTTTCGGCGGGTGACTCATGATGCTCTTCAATCGGGGTCGGCTGCATCGTCAAGCATCAAGGCTTGACCCAGACGAACCTTCTCATCCTTAAAATCCTCAGCCACCGCTCACGGAATCACTTACCTGGCATTCCTTTGCGCTACCTGCACTCTGGTTTACCGATCCATCATGCAACAAGCTGACTATAATGCATACCTACAATCAGTCTTGCCAAACACGATGTGGCAGCTGAACCAGCTATCTGGAAGAATCGTCAATACAACACTCCGAGCGATAAAGGTATCCGGCAGTTGTGAACACGAGTCACTCATTTTGAAGCATGCGCGCCAATACATCCAAATCGAAGGGCCAGAATGAAGCTTCTCCATCGAGCGCCAGGTAATACCGCAACCACAGGGGATTGCTATTGTCTCCAACGACGCTACAATAGGAGGTTGAGGCCACAATTCTTCACACGTGGGTAGAATCTGGGCCATTATTTGATATCAAGAAGTGTACCGACCTCTGGCACTGGCCTAGGTGCCTCCATCATGAAGAAGGGAAGGAGTTGACACTGAAGCTCACTAAAGAGGACCAAGAGGCATCGATTCTCATCTTGGACGACCTTGCAAATCTCACCAATATCTTGGATTTCCTAAGATTTCACTCTCAACGTCCGTGGAAAAATGTCGGGGACAAGGTTAAAGAACTTGGGAATTCATTTGGGAAAATTGTTGCTGCTGTGCATATCCTAGACACAGTCAAGAAGGTCAAGGCATGCCCTGACGCAGCCGAGAAGCTCACACACTCTCTTACCAAGGATATTATCTACATCGCTGCTGTCGAGCCCATTTTCGACAGGCTAAAGACTGCCGAATGCAGAACAACTGTACCGCCGCGTCGTAGACTACCAAAGCCCCAAGTACGACTATCCTTGGTCACTGACCGTAGGAGACTTCACCCAGGGGACTACCCTAATGGGAAAAGCGATGGTGAGCAGAGTTGGGTATCGGCCGTTGTGGATTGGGAATCTGGCCGGCTTGACGGCAGAGGAGTCAATGGAGACGTTGCGCAGTTCCTCGCTCACATTCACTGCGAGACGCTGGCCCAGGGAGAAATCGAGGCGCTTCATCAAGTACTCTCGCATTTCATGAGTCAATTCTGCAGTGGCTATGCAGAAACAGCGAGGCTTCGGTACGAGCGAGTTGGGAACAACAGGAATGTGCAACTGATGCGCTCGGCTTTCATCATGAATGGTCGGGAGATGGTGAACCAAGCGTGGGAGACATACGAGGGCCATGGCAGGTTCAACTATATCTTTCGCGTGGGTATCTAGCACCTAGAAAGGGCGGGAGACAATATCGAAGAGTTTCTGGCTGAGGAGAACTGGAACAAGCTTATGGACGCTGATATACAGGTAATACAGTCACTCTTTCGGGAAGCCTGAAGCCCAGATCTGGATCGATAGCTTTACCTGAGCGCGAGGCGTGACGTTGCGAATGAAAACAGAGCGAGGAATAGAGAGTCAAGGTGTCGGAAAAGGATCTCGTCAATACTTCGTACGAAGTAGGGAAGACGGATTGGACCTGAGGAGAGTGGCGGGACTGTTCTGTGTCGCTAGTGATCCGAAAGGGGAAAGAGGTGCGGCTTATTCTTGTGCCCCACATGAAGCCACACTGACAGCCCCACACAAGCCACAATACTCAGATCCCAAATTTCATATCAATATATCCCTCAATATGGACAGCGAGTTCAACAACACCACAGCGTAATTGGTTTAGTGGTAAAATTCTCCGTTGCCATCCAGGTAATAAGAGTCGGGGAGCCCTGGGTTCGATTCCCAGATTACGCAACGCAAGCGCGACCTTCAGACCTTCCTCCAGGAGATCTGAAGGTCAACTTTTTGCCAGTTCTATCCTCTGTCCAGTAGACGGACAGTGGTAGAATAGGATTTTATGATTTATGCGGAGCTTGGCTTTTACTGAGAGACGCTTCATGAGGAGAATGATAGCTTCTTCATTCCACCAGACCAAGCTAATGGATCTGGATATATATTGCTGATCGTGGAGGAGGGCGGAGGAAACGACGCCTTCACTTACTTGTTACGACTTTCACTAGCAGCAGGAGCAGAAATTACACCGGTTGGTGGACAAGAGACAGCAAATTTATGATGCTGCAGCCATGAATAGCCCAGCTTTTTTGAAGTTAGAGATGGATCAATGATCGCGGATTATCCAGCCGTTTGACAGGTACTGTTTGATTGGGAAGAAACAAATCGAGGGACTTGAATTGCGAGTAAATTTTGAGGCAACGGCAATGTCTAGATATAGTGATACGGGTAAGTCGACGAGGTGCTCATCTGAGTATCTCTTCCACCCTACTTCACATCTCAGGCATGCTCGCCTCCCGACCTTTGAGATCGACAAGCACCGGCATGCTTTCTTACATCGGTTCGCGATTCCGGTCCTCCCAGCCCGCTCTTTCACCATCGGGTGCCGTAAATCCGGGCATTCGAGTCTTTATCACCACACTCCGGGAACTCCGATTACCTATTTTGGAATATTCGGAGTCTCACATTGGCATAACTCTCTATCACGAACAGCAAAACTTGCCAAAATATGGAGATAATGGACTTAAGACGGTCTTTCAACACTGGGAATAACATCGCCTCGTAGAATGGAGTGAGATTCGAAAGGAATATAAACTGCCGAAGGCCGCACGGAATCTCATCATCCACCGTACCATTCAATCCTACTTAAAGTTGACCCAAGAACGCAATTTGCCCAGTGAAAATCTCTTCACTCTACAGTTCAAGCAACGGCAAGCACCATGAGAGTCCTCCTCACCGGCGGAAGCGGCTTCATTGCCTCCCACGTCCTCGACTCACTCCTGCGCCGAGGCCACTCTGTTGTGACAACTGTACGCTCAGCTCAGAAAGGCCAGCAGATCTTGGCGGCCCATCCGTCGCATTCTAAAGAGACGTTGGATTTCGCCATTGTGGAGGATATTGCTCGCGATGGAGATAACTTGAGGCGGTATCATGAATGTAGAAGATGCTAACCCATGATTGGCATTCGATCATGCTGTGGTATCGACTCCCCCGTTCGAAGCCGTCATTCATACAGCTAGTCCGTACCACTTTCGCTCCCAAGACAACAAGAAGGAGCTCCTTGAACCGGCCATCAACGGCACCCTCGGTATCCTGAATTCAGTCAAAGCTTTCGCCCCAACCGTCAAACGAGTTGTAATCACCTCCTCCTCTGCCGCAGTCCTGGACCAGTCAAATCCTACTAAGACCTACTCTGGAAAGGACTGGTGTCCTGTCACCGAGGAGGAGGCGATGGTTGGGCCGGCGAATGGGTATAGAGCTAGCAAGACGTTTGCTGTAAGTTAAACTGCTCTTTGTGGATGAGATGATGTGCTGATGAGGTATAGGAGCGAGCTGCTTGGGAGTTCGTCAAGGAGGAACAACCTTCTTTCACACTCACAGTTCTGAACCCTCCACTGGTTCTGGGGCCTGTAATCCACCATCTCCCTTCCCTCTCCTCCCTTAACACCTCCAACCTCCGCATCCGCGACATCCTCACCGGGGCTTCTAAAAGTGGCCTCCCATCAACAGGTAACCACCTCTTTATTGACGTTCGAGACCTAGCGCTCGGTCACGTCCTCGCCACTGAAATGCCCACCACAGCAGGCCAGCGTTTCTTCATGGTGAGCGGCAAGTTCTCAAACCGAGAAATTGCAGAGATCATCAGGGAGAATTATCCAGAGTTTCAGAAGAGATTGCCAACAACCGAGCAGGCGCTAAAGGGAGGGGACTATCCTGATGGTGATCCGGCGAAGACGTTTGGGTTTGATAGTTCCAAGGCTAAGAGGGTGTTTGGAATCGAGTTTAGGGGGCTGAGAGAGAGTATCGTTGATGCTGTCGAGAGCTTGAAGCCGTTCATCTGAGGTAGGTGCTTTGAACTAGCCTCGATCATCTAAACTGAACATGAGCAGGCTGCCTAACGTAGAGTTAGTGAAGGATCTGTTTGAGAGTCAGCGATTTATTTCAAGGTGTGTAGACCTAAGACCGCCACCATCACTTAGAAGATTCGGCATGCTTCCTAAGTTTCGAAGAGCAAAATAGATACAAAGTTGACAACGTAATAGGGACTAGAAGCACATTTGATAAAGCAAGCCTCAGAGGAGGTATCATTCTCGTATATCACATGCCATGTTGACCAGGCCACATGTCATAAAACTTATTCAATTTAACTCACAGCAACGTGCCCACTGCCTACTGCTGTTTTGACGCCTTTTATATCCCACAGTCCCAAAAGCCCAAAAGCTTGGCAATAGTATAAATCTGCTCGCTCGCTTGTCACAATCCTCCAGACGATGCTGTACCTACACTGTATCACTTACAACCCGGTATCTTCTCCTCTAACAAACTCCTCCCAGGATCGAGGCCGACTCAGAAATCGGTTGGCGGTGCCAGTCAAGTTTGCCGTCGGAACCCACCATGAAGGCCGCTATTTCTTCAACTAGTTCCCACTCTCCCGTTGCAGGGTTCTTCTGCGCTGATCGGAAGATGATGTTCGTGCCGAGGTCCTCGAATACCAACTCGCGTCGTCGTAGCCGCAGCCATTGGTCCTCCTCAGTGCCTTCCTCCTGTGTCTTCAGTTCCACTTCTTGATTCTTCAGCGCGATGGCTCGAAAGATGCGACTGTCGCGAAGCGCGTTGCGGATGGGATACTGCTGAAGTATTCGAATCGCATCGTCTCTAACCGCAGGGTCCCGACAGCCAAACGAGGATACGAAGAGCGGCCACGTCCAACCGGAATCCATGGCGAAGCCGCAATTAGGTCGAGTCGAGATAAGGATTTCGGCGATCTGGTTGAGTTCGCGATACTGTGGTGTAAGGGACCGTGCGTTTTCAAGGTCCGAGTATCGGGGAACGGCAGTGTAGATGTAGAGGATGAGGTACTCGAGTCTAAAGTTAAGGACCTGGAGGTATGGTTGTGGGCTGTTGTGTCGGTTGTTACAGGCGTTCTGGTACATGGGGTCGAAGGCTTGGACCCATCGCTGGAGCCAGTATCTTGATTCTTCGACGAATTTCGCGATTTTCGGGTTTTTTCTCACACTTGCGAGCTTCGCCTTGAGTTCCTCCCAGTCGGTGACCTTGATCAGCGAGAGCTGGGCGGTGGAAGCCGTCAAGATTGGGATGTACACGACCATCTGTCGCTGGAGTAGAGCCCAATATCCGGCCGCTTCATCGAAAGTCCTAAATATCGGGGGCATCTCTTCGAGCGTCGTGATGTTGGACTGCTTCGGTCGGAAGTACGGTGAATGCTTTGTAAAGGGGGCGATGCCAGGTGGTCTTCGCGGGGCCGCTCGAGGCGGTGACTGCTGGTCGGTTTGACTAGGAGGACTGCCCTGACTCTGCGGACTGGGTAGACCCGTTGGCCTCTCATTGTTATTATGAGGTCCTTGCCATGGTGAGCCTGGTTGACTTGGGGGACTCGGTGGCCTCTGAGTAGCAGGACCCGCGGGACTCGTTCCGGGAGGTCCTGGAGGTCCCGGAGGTTCGTCGGAGGACCGGGGAGGTTGTTGTTTCGGAGGGAAGAAGAACTTCTTGTATGAGCCCATGAATGACCGTGACTGTAACTCCAAGGGCTTGTAGCACTCCAAGATCTCCTGCACCAAGGCTGGTGGTGCCGGAGCAATGCTGACCAGATCTGGTGCCTTTTCGGTACACGCTGCCAGCTCGTTTAACATGGTGAACCCGTGAGTAACGTGCTTAAGCGCCGCTGGCATGTTTCCTCGCTGAGCTTCGAAGCAGATAAAGAGTAGTGACGACAGCATGGCAGTCCTTAAGCCTTCCCTGGTAGGCTTGGCCTTGGCCTGTAATCGCAGTGCCTCGCAATAGTAGATGATGGCGTTGAGGTAATGTTTGTTATTGTTCATTAGGTCCGACGTTGGCGTATCCACCTCGGCCTCTGAATTACAAGCTTTCCGTAAGGCTCCCACTGCCATTGCGCCATATCTTAAAGTTGTCTCCTGCAACGTCAACTGAGGCATTGTGGCGGTCCATAGTCGCGATTGGCCGAGGCCACCACTAAGGAAGCTGACTGACAAGTAGGACCATTCGTCGAAGTAGGCTCGTTCCTCACTATTGGCGAAGTGGATAGTGTTAACAGCGGGTTCGGTGAGGATCAAGGGCGCCTTTTTTGTGTGGATGAGCTTCGCTTTGGAGTTCGCGATTGCAGGCGTCTCGGAGCGCGTAGAGCGAGTGTCGGTGGATTCGGTGTAGCCATCACAATAGCCTCGCCATTTCATGCAGTTGAGGCAGGATGGCTTGGTCTCGTCGCATTTAACGTGTCGCTTTCTATGGGTCAAGTGTTAGTGAGTCCCCATCCGCTTCCACCTATATGTGAAAGTGGCGATCTTAATACTCACTTGCCTGGGTCCTTCTTGTTAGTCCTCAATTAAATCAACACAGCAGATATCATGGTACACTTACAAGTACTACACCCCGTACGCGCCCTCGTCGAGCTTCGGCGGGTATGTCTCGTCCTCGACTCAAGCGCAAAGCGATGAGTGCCTCCTCTGGCTGCTGCGGCCCCTGCCGACCTCCCAGTTGCGGCTGACGGGCTGAGGATGAAAATGCTGGTTAGTTTCACCGGTACATAAACCGCAGCCTCCACCAACAGACGGCAGATAAAGGTACACAACCAACAGCAAAAAAACAGTAGACAACTCACTCCGCGGAACCGCTGCTGCTGCCACTGCCGTTGCCGTTGCGGCGCGTGTTCAGCGGGATAGAGAACTGGATCTCCATTGGCGACTTCGGGTCTCTTGCTGCGGCCGAAGTACGGCAGAAGCACACCCAACTGTGATAAGATAACCTGGCAGCTCGGCGCGGCGCTCACTCGTACGCTCGCTGGGCTCCGGTGCGTCAGCGGCGCTGGGCGGCCCTGAAGGGATGCTCGTGCATCTGCAGGCGGACGGGAGAGTTGGTTGTCGAAGATATCGGGCTTCTCGGCAGTTGGTGTCTGAGCGTTGCTTCTCGGCGTTAGTCTCTGTGTGCTGTCGAGCAGTCTCGGACAAAAGTGTCCAGGCCGGTTCGTGTCTACGGGCCGATGCAGCTCGGGGCGCAGGGGCAGAAGGCGGCTTATGTCTTTAGCCCCAAAGCTTAGCAACAGGAGAGGCGACGACAAGGCCGGCGGGATGTTCGAGGGAGGCGATTGATGGCGAACGAGATAGACTGGGGTTTGGATCCTGGAGGTGCTGGTGCTGGTGCTGGTGCTGGTGGACCGAGGAATGGATATTTAGTAGTAGTCTTAAGAGGGGCGATCCGGCCCAGTCACGGGATGCGATTCAGGGACGATAGACGAGAGGAATTCCCTTAGTTCAAGATGGACGAAGGTGTTTAAAGAGGAAGGAGAGAGGGGTCTTGCCAGAGTTGATAATGTGCGTGTGGATAATAGATCAAATTGTCGGGATGAGTAGCAGCAGCATGGAACAAGGATGGTTATGGAGAAGAGGGCATTCTGGGAGGGGGGGAGCTTTGATTGGGGAGGGAGCCAGCAGAAAAGAGAGACAGACATGAATCCAAGACACCACCAGAGACCAGAGAAACGCCCCATCCGACCCAAGAGAAGATGAAGAATTAATTACAGTACAGTAAGAGAGAGACCAGGGCCAAGTCCCGCTTCCCCGGCTCTCCCATCTGACGCCGAAGACCCTCTTCATCCCATTCGGTTCGCAGCTGGAGCTCGGGACCGACTTTACACTTCACCACTAGCGATTCATATCATCCTAGAACAAAACCCAACATCGCCAGAGAGTCTCTCTCTGTCTCCCCCCAAACGCGGCATGACGACATGGCACCGTCCAAAAATAATCTGTTACCGCCGTCTCGGTCCTGGTAATGCCGAGCATCCCGCACCTCTTCGCTCTTCAGCTGCTTTCCTCGCCTACCAACGAGATCGATAGCTGCACGCGATGGCTTTGCCAACGGCGGCCGCCTCAGCTGCTAGCAGAAACCTCCCATTCTGATTCTGGCACTCGCTGGCAGATCTGCCTCTTGGCCCCAGCCCCATTCGGTAAACATCACCAATTGGAACTGCACCGCAGGGTTCCTGCGTGGTGGAGATGGCTTGGATGGCTAAATGGGTCATGGCATGGCAGATGGGCCACGCAGCCATGACGCTAACTAGCCTCGAAACGCGATGAACCTGGTTCTGATGATGGGGCGGATGGGGCTAATGAGGCATCACTGATCAGCGTAGGAATCTTATCCCCTGACAATCTCATTGCTGACTCCTCACACGCTCGTCGTTCAACGTTAATGACAACACCACGAACCGTTGACGCCTGCATAGTCTCAAACCCCCCCATACTGACCTCCCTAAAACGGATTCCCTGTCCACTGAAAGAGATACCGAATTCTTCATCATGCATATGTACCTTCGCCAAACCTTCAACGGCTCCCCTCAACACCCGGTATATCTCCCCCGTGTCCTCTCCTCTCCTCTCCATCCACAGCGGGGCTCATCCTCGGTATCCTAGGTTAGTGGTGTCATGATCGCCCCCCGTTCGTTTCTCCAAGGACAAGGACGTGGACAGGGCTGAAGGCAACTCGCGCTTGATGGCACCACATGCCACATGGCACCTCGCAGAGCCGTTGGTCTTGGCTCTTCTAGGACCTGGATCGCTGTCGCATCATCGTCATCCGCGTTTCAAAACGTCGTGGTTTAAGGCTTCGAGTTCCGTTCTACTGTAAGATGGAGAACCCATGGGAGCCAAGACGATCATCAACAGTACCCTAGCCGCGGCCATCGGCCTCGTGGTTTTGTGCCAGGAGTCACACAACTCTCGACCATCCATCTCACTAGCGAGAATAACCGGCGCCGGCGCCGGACTTGTATAACACCTCCTATGACTCCGTATCCCGTCCTAGAGTCACGGAGGGCATTCCGTCTTCCCCCACGTTTGGTGGATGGTCGGTGGTGGCATCCACCAGCGCCCAATCTTATCTTCACACACCGTGGTCATTCAAGCCGCATTGTCACGGGGGGTTCGAGAATCAGGCCTTTTTGACCTTGAGTCGTGGCAAGGCTTCATGCCATCCTAGTTCCTTTTTTTCCTTTTTTTTTTTTTTCCCTTGTCCTCGTCTCCTTAGTAAGTCAGTCTAGCATCCTGTGACGCTGTCGCACAAGTCGTCCTATGCTGCCATGAAACTGCATGAACTCGCCATGTCAAGCTGCAATGTAACCAAGCACGACCACTTCCTTTGAACTGCCGGAATCTCAAACCGAACTCGAAACTTGGCAATAAATTGAGAGGACATGCCGGTCCTCTCTTCCAAACTGTCGGCTCGTCCAGAACAATGCTCTTCTGAGAACAGACTGCCAAACATGGCCAGTGCTGGAACAAGGCACCCCTGTCCACGCCTATAGATCAGATCACCCGATATCGTCTTCTTCATCTTGGGATATCAGAGCAGAGGCTGTTGCAAGCGTATCGGATCCGCAGGCCCGTGCCGTAGCAAAGGCTGGAGTCTGAACAGGCCTCGACGGCTATGAACGGGACGAACATGGGCCATTGTCTGTGTAAAGGAGTGGATCAAGGGGCGAGCGAACGAACCCACAGCACCACATCAACGGCAAAGGGTCCCAAGGTTCAACTACGCGAGATAAGACACGGTACTTGTGCAAATACGCGGATCAGACCCTCACGAGCAGGGAGCAAACCCAGCATCGAGGCGCGCGTCGCGCCGGTGGATAGCTCCCCGGTATAAGTGGACTAGGGGCTTATTCATTAACCTTCAGAAACAGCAGCCACTTTTGCAAGGTACCTTGCGTCGATCAACAAGCGTTGATGCAGAAATAGTTCATCATAAGGATATATTGTTGGCGTCAGCATACTATCCGATCGTACAGTTGTTACTCTTTTTCTGCCTTGATGCCGCCTCAACGCCGCTCATGGGCAACCTCCTCCGCGCTTGTTGGATTCCTCTCTTCAGCTCCCTG
Organism: Nectriaceae sp. PG4201; assembly: GCA_023628695.1. Classification (NCBI taxonomy): domain Eukaryota; kingdom Fungi; phylum Ascomycota; class Sordariomycetes; order Hypocreales; family Nectriaceae; species Nectriaceae sp. PG4201. The sequence continues at coordinate 131,099 of JAMAKE010000040.1, read as the reverse complement.
CCAATTCTCAGTGTCCCCGGACTTGCCCCTCTGCCCAGTCGGATAATCCCGATTAAGTCCATACTCGTGAATAGGATCAGAAGCATTCGCACCAACACTCTCCAGACCAGATCTATCGTGCTTGCGAGGGCCACCATGCATCTCCCGACTGCTCATTCCTTCAACAGGGCGTCCCATTCCCTTGTATACATCCGCTGATGTAGCGCCTCCGAGGGTATCAGCCGCTGACGTTCGGCTCTTCATGTCAGGGTCGGCGGTTTGTGCTAGACTTTCGCTTTGGCTATTGGGCTCAAAGGACCGGCTCTCAGGTGCGGTGCCGGGAGGGTAAGTTTCTGCGTGGAACTCAGGCGCGGCGTCGTTTCCAACCTTCACTCCCGGAGCGTGCTGCCTTATGTCAGTGTCGAATGATATAGTTGTCAGATCCGGGGAAGACTTACGCCCTTGTGGGTGAGAGGCTTTGCAGGAGCGACTTTACCTCTGAATTCGCCTTGGGAATGGTTCACTGAATCGGGGTTGACAGACATGATGATTATGTGATTGATTGGTTGTGGTTCTTTAAAGAGGTAATTTTGCGTTCTTCAGGACAATAAATCGGTTCCCCTGAGGCTCTCGAGGACTAAGAAGTTGCTTATTGAATTTCGATATTGCCAGCCAGGGTTCCTTAAATAAGTAGTTTTCTCAATGGCGAGTCACAGGCGCATGATGTCAACTGGATCTAACGCATATATTACATCACAATGCCATCCTCCTTCAACGCCACGATAAATCGTAACTGAGGTATTCGATACGGATTTTCTCGAATTTTCTTAGATCTTCCTATACTGCTGAGATCATTCTTCCATTTGAAGAGATCGACATAGGACATCCCTCGGTGGAGTATCGCCGGACGTGACCTCCGGCGTGTGGCGGCTACCCTAGACCATTAACGTCATATGGACGTGGAGAGAGTCACCCAGGTAGACTTACAGTAATCCGTCAACCTCCTAATCATGAAGGATACAGCAAGGGTTAATAAGGCGCTGGATGCAGCTACCTAGTGAGTATTTCTTGCCACAGCTTGGGGTCCCCGAGTCAGTATACCATGATCTTGCCGACAGGCCGGTCGTTGTCCAACTTCAGACCTTCTTTCATACGGGTTCGCCTCTCAAGCACCCAGCGCTTCCACGCGGCATAGTTTGCCTGACGCTTTGTTATTAGCAATGGTGTTTCTCCCCATCAACTTACTTCATGTCTCTTCAGGATCTCATCCATATCATATCGTTGACACTCCTTGCCATTCACACAGAAGGTAATGTCCTCCACTATGCCTTCGTATACAATGGTCCCATAATCCATGGTGTCATAGTCGAGATCCAAAACTCGGTCAAGATAATATTTCATGTAATAGAATAGCTTGGTTTCAGCGGGAGCTGAATCATCATAGTGCCCGTAACTATCTCTAAACCACGATTGCTTGCTGTCCTCGTTAAGGATGCCGTTGAATTCAGCATCATCCGTCGGGGCAAGAATGTCGACAACTACCCGTTTGACAGTGTAGCGAAGGTTGGACATATCTGTCTCCAGAGGTCGTCCATGTCCCAAGTAGCCGGGTCCGTTCGTGATTAACCCTGTTAGAAGAGCATAGAAGGACCAAACAGCAGGTGGCGGACCGCCGCAGCCAAGCTTGAAGCCTAAGCTACCTCGGAAGCGATCGTCTAAGTCGCTTGTGGGCTCAAACGAGCGGAACGATGCGTAGACAGTATCTATATACTGAGTTGGAGGAAACACCGGGATAGTCCAGGTCGGCTAGATCCCGTAGGTCTTGACATACATGATGTCGACATGGTAGTTCATGGGAATGCGTCCTAAGATAGCCTCGACCTCAGCATGGACATGCCTGTTGACCAAGAGTAAGGAGAGTACAGGATTGCGCATGTGCAGCGGTTGCAACCAAATCCCAGAACCGCCGAGGTACCGGCTGGACAACCTTTCGCGTCCTTTTTGACTGGCTGAGGGGCAGGATGGGAGATTTGCTCGAGAGCAGATCGCTTCTTCGAAAATCAAGAGCCGAATTTCGGGCGGGGGTTGTAGAAAGGTCGTAGTGAGCAATGGCGGGGATGCACTGTTATGGTGTACTCGCGATTTTCGCAATCTTCGCATCCGAAATCTTTCAAATAGATGGCCCGCCATTATTCTCAGGTGTATGTTTCTGAGTGATGGCGATCTTTTTCCTGGATCAAAGTGGCCCAACTGCATTCATGTCGGAGCCTTGCTGCGGCTGCAGGACGCAACGTCAGCCGAGCTCTCGGTGTAACCTTAAGGTGAGGCACACCTTAGGCTCCGTCCAACTGTGCATGCTGTGCTACCATATCAAAACAATGATGGTACAGAACTCGGAAAAATGTGGCGACGATCAGTCTGGGCCTAGTTACGACGATGATGGAAGCGTCAGATGCCTTCTGGAAAAGCCCCAGCCCTGTGATTCGCAATGTGCCAGGCATGGTGGAACTGTCACGATGCGGAAACATCGACCACCTAGCTTAACCCACGACTCGGGTTCATTGATAAAGGGACTGAAACGGTTTCTTTCGCAGCTGGATGGCGAGGGAGGCGAGCGCGCATGGGATACTATCGACGGCAAGCAGCGCTCCGCTGCTATTGACAGATATCTCGACGCCGAGTCGCAGAAGATGAAGCGTCACTTCAAGGTCTTGCTTTTCGGAGATATGGGCCAGAAGGACATTTTCTGGAAGCAAATACGATTGGTAGAGCAATCGCTCTCGCGAAAAGAACGGGAGGACCTCCGGCCGGAGGTTAGACGGGTTGTGCTTAACGGAGTTCGGAGCTGTCTCTGGGCGGCTCTTGACAGAATTCACGAGAGAAGCGAAGGCAGGGATTCAGAAACGGAGACGAAAGGAGCTCTGGATAGGCTTAAAACCGCCATTTACCCATATCAACAGTCGCAAGATGAAGATGCAGCCAAGCACATTGCTGCTCTATGTGACGACCCGGAGCTTCAACTACAGCTGATGCTGCATGGACTCAGCTTTGCAGATATCGAGCTCGAGGTCATGAAGATGGACCATGAATCCTTTCCTACATGTCCCTGCACGACGGATCATAGTCTCTTGCAGCAGCTACACCGGGTATATGCACCAGACTACGTGCCAACGGAGCACGACTGGTTCCACTTCGACAAGCGTATTCTGGGACCCCTTATCCGTGACACAAAGGTTCAGAGAAGCCAATACTCCATGGCTCTCTTTGAGATTACGAGGACGGGTTCAGAGCGGCGGAAGTGGATACATCTGTTCGACGACACGACTGCTGTAGTCTTTGTCTTCGACCTCGCCTTCTACGACGAGTGCCTGTGGGAAGAAGCATCGGCTATCCGCTTCAAGGAGAGCTTGATGTTGTTTGACTCGATATGCGGCTCCAAATGGTTCTATAGTCATCCGATTCTTGCCATTTTGTCCAATGTTCAAGCGTTCCGGTCTAAGTTGACAACTTCACCGCTGTCGAGAACCTTTCCTGACTATACTGGCAACGATTCAGGCGCTGCATTGGACTACATGGTACACAAGGTCAGAGATAGTGCCCATGGACGAGAAGGGCTTCATATTCGTGTTTGCGATGTTGCGCTACGGGCGGAGGTAGAAGCGACATTGCAGTCTATGGAGGGAACCATATTCAAAGATGCGATCAAGGCAATAGGCGAGTCGACTTAATTTCGTAAAGAATCGTTAGGCTTAGTAGCCGTGCTGCCCGATGAAGATACCTTTTGAAAGGTGTAAAATGATCTTCACTGGTGGAGATTCACTGGTGGAGATAATGGTATCTCGCAGTGGAAATGATGATACGTCCCGTTCTGGCTGAAGATGTTAGTGTTTTGGAATATCGCAATCGTGTATGTCAACACGGCTAAGACAATTAATTGTCATTGTTTAATCATCTCCCTGACACAGCTAAGACACAATTTACGGCTGGCTGGTGGTGCTGTGAAGATGTGACATTTCCCGCTTAGCAGCTGTTGCGCTCATTTCCAATACATACCGTAGCATAAAAGGAGAGCGATGCTTGAAGAGTAGAACAACTAAGAATCTCGATATTAGGACCTGGAGGGGAAACTTGTAGGCTCAAATGCGTCATTGACGCTCTAAGGTATTCATTCAGCGATCGGTACCTTAGGTGGGGTGGTGGGGATTGGGATCAAGACTGTTCCCTGGCTCCATCGTCTGGGCTGACGAGAGGCATTGACCACTTCTTGGTTTGATTGACGAAGTTGCACCCGATGATGGAAACCAGACCAGGCTCTCTCTCTCTTCTTGCGGAGCTGAAAGCTGAAAGTATCACGTCAATATCTAGGGGTCCTCCGATTTGAAGCCACTGGACAGATTTTGACAGCTACAGCCCAAAACGCCGTTTTTTGACGGGCTTAGGCCTGATCGAGCTAAGATGTTTCACCCAGCCAACCAGTGGAGATGACCCCTGCGCGCCACTGCCCGTTACTGCTAGTTCCCTGTAATGGCCCCCTGTGATCGCCGGGAGCATGCTGTCATCGGCGACTGAGCATCGCATCAACAATCCACAGGATCGACCTGATCGTCTCGCACCAGCAGCATCAACATCTACGGCAAGAACGGCCAGACAGACGCCGCGTGTCGCCGATGGTTGCCCAGGGGAGGAAGGGGCAGGCGCCTGTTGATCTAGAGTACTCTGTACTGGATTGTCTGTACCTAGAAATGATTTGGAGCCCGGTTTAGACTATGTCTGAGAAGAGTTGCAATATGGGGCCAAGCCCCTCTGGCCACTGCCAGCCTCTCCGGGAAGGCGGCATTCTGGGGAGCGTCGGGGGGTTGTCTCACGACTTCCGGGGGACTCCTGCTCTGCGCCATCAGCATCTGACACCAAAGCGCTTTCCCTTGCTCTTTCCCTCGTTGCACGTTCCGTTCGTTGGTCGAGAACGGCATCTCGAGGAAGGAAGTCAAATCTCTTCTCTGGATGCCTTCTCCTCTTGATTCTGGATTTATTCCATCTCCAAATCATTCCCCTGTTCACCGCCAACTCGGCTTTGTCATCGTCAACTCATCAAGAGAATCAAAATCAAGCCTTCACGGCAAAAGTTTCAGCAACGTAATTGTCCCGCCTCCCCGGCTCGGCCGCCCCTCGTTCAGTTGTGGCCTGTCCCAGTCTGAAGTAGACAGCGACTCCCGTGAAATAAGGGGCGTTACTTTGAACGCCAGCTTGGGTCCAGCCCAGTCTGGAATACGACGGCTTCAGCAGTAACAATTACGAGACAAAGGACAATACGAGCGAGCCGCGCCTCGCTGACTCTCAGATTACCCGTCCCCGTCCCCCCGTCTCCGTCCCTCGTTGCCCGACCGAGACGCTGCAACATTCGAGACAAATTTAGCATCTCTTCTCGTTTCTCGTCTGCCGTTCGAACCGTATTTCTCCCCACACACCACCATCACGATCCGCCGTCATCTCGTGTTTGTGCGCGTCTGACGCTGGCGTTCAAGGCTGTGCCTCCTCCGCTGGACACCCTTGAACTAAGACAACCAACCGTTGGCTTCCATTTTGCATCGAGAAAGTCTGCCAGCTGCCAGCCTCCGCTTGTTGCTGGGGCTGAGGGTGCGCTAAATCGTCGTCTTTCAAGCCCTCTGGCTTGTTTTCGGTCCGCTTCCGGGGTGCTCTGCCCACCGTGCATGGCCTAATTAGACCCGCAATTCGGCTCTGGACACTGGGGCGTCCACCAACCCAAGTCAGGTCGTCTGGCCGTTGCTCACCAACGAACATCATCAACACTCAAATCGCACCCTCCTCCACCCACTTCCTTGCGTCACGTTTCGAACATCAATCCCCGATTCCTTGTTCCTGGACTTCACTTCCTTGCCGAGACAGCCCATCTCGCCGAGCCGCGTCCTTCGTTTCCTTCCTCGCGGCGGCACGCGGCTGCAGGATAATCCCCTTGGCACAAACCACTTGTCTCATTGTCATTCTCCTGGTGACAATTCGGCATGCAGCATTATTCCCACGACGACCCTTTCGAAAGGGAACCTCTTGATTCTTCTAGGAATTATTACGACTCGCCCTCCCGGCCGCCCATTCCGCCAGCACACGGCTACTCACAGCCCGCCGCACCATACCACGACGCAGCGCCTCGTCCCAATCACCCGAGCGCTCATCCCGACTCGGCCTACAACAGAATGTCGCTCCACGACGAATACACTCATTCTGACCGGTCATATAGTGGCCCCGAAGACTACGAAAGCCCCGGACATAACAGCGCGAGCTCGCAGCATCGCAGCGACAATGCTTACTATAGCAGAGGAGGAGTAGCTGGTGGTGATCAAGGGTATGCTCGCCCGCCTCCTTCCAACACCATCACACCAGGCGCAGACAACTTTGGCGAATCTGCGTCGGGCGGCATGGCCGCGATTGCCTACAACGTTGCTGACCGAAATCCCCGTGACAGTGGCATGGAGGCGTTGCATAGTGCTGGCCAGGTGCCTCCACCACCTTCCCGGTCGCATATGCCTCAGCCCGCTTACTCACCTCAATCGCATGGAGAATACGGATACGATCGAGGCTTTGGAAAAATTGCTCCTGACCAAGGCTCGCATACGAGCTCGACCGGACTCGGCGCTGCAGCCATTCCGACGAGCTCTCGATCAGCATCCCACTTCGGTAGTGACCCTTATATCGATGACCCCTACCAGGGCTTTAGTGCGAGACGCAGCAATAACCTGGGTGTTGTGAATCCTAATGAGATCGAAGACGACGGTGACGACGGTCTAAACTACCACAAACAGAGCCAACGCAACTCCATGCTCAGCCTCCCCCATTCAGACCGAGGAAAGCAAGCAATCGGGACTGCAGCGGCAGTTGGCGGTGCCGCGGGCGCTGGTGGAGCTATGGGTGGTCTTCTACGAAAAGGTAAAAGAGCCGATTAACATGACGAGGACCTCAGCTAATGACTATGATCTAGGTCCTCCAGGTGGCAGCGAGTACGACCTGGGTTCCGGGGCCGAGAAGTCCGAGTGGTTAGCCAAACAAAAGAGCCGCAACAAGAAGTGGAAATGGGCCATCATTATTCTCGTCTTCGTCGTCATCGTGGGTGCCATTGTTGGAGGTGTGGTCGGCGGAATGTTGAACAACAACAAGAAGAATGGTGGAGGAGGAGGCAGTAAGCAGGGCGAGTCAGCGTCTGACGACGAGAAGAAAAACGGCGACCTCGACAAGGATAGCGATGAGATCAAAGCACTTCTCAACAACCCAGACCTGCACAGGGTCTTCCCTGGCATGGACTATACCCCGCTCAACACTCAGTACCCCGAGTGCATTCACAATCCGCCATCGCAGAATAATGTCACACGGGATGTCGCCGTACTTAGCCAGCTAACCAACAAGATCCGACTGTATGGAACCGACTGCAACCAGACGGAAATGCTCCTCCATGCCATTGACAGATTGGATCTAAAGGATGACATCAAGGTTTGGCTTGGTGTATGGCAGGATGGTAATGAGACCACCAACGCACGACAACTCGACCAGATGTGGACTATTCTCGACGACTACGGCGATGAACAATTCGAAGGCATTATTGTTGCCAACGAGATTCTGTTCCGCGAGGAGATGACTATCGCTGAACTGGGCACGATTCTGGACGATGTCCGCAAGAATCTTACCAAGAAGAACCTTGACCTCCCTGTTGCGACTTCCGATCTCGGCGATGACTGGACCTCGGCCTTGGCTGCAGATAGTGACTACATCATGGCAAACATCCATCCATTCTTCGCCGGCGTGGAGGCGGAGCAAGCTGCTTCTTGGACGTATTCATTCTGGGAGAACAACAACAAACCGTTCTGGAAGACAGACAAACAGAAGAACATCATCTCCGAGACGGGCTGGCCGACCGCAGGTGGCAAAAGCTGCGGTAGCGCAACCTCTTGCACCAACGGCTCCGTGGCTGGTATTGACGAATTGAACACCTTCATGGAAGACTGGGTATGCAATGCTCTTACGAACGGGACCAACTACTTCTGGTTTGAGGCCTTCGACGAACCCTGGAAGGTTCGCTTCAACGAAAAAGGCAAGGAGTGGGAAGACCAGTGGGGATTGATGACGGTGGATCGCAAGCTCAAAGACGGTGTGAAGATTCCAGACTGCGGCGGCAAGACCGTCTCATAACGAGGGGGCCACTCCTGTAACTGTTGGGGTGAGAAGTGAGCACGATCGGAGCAACTGGCTATTTTGCCGTGCCCTCTAGATCGAGATTTTGACGAGCGCCATTGCATGATAATTTCTTCTGCAGCTTCAAATGCGTTCGAACGTGGGAACCATTTTAAACTGGTTCAGCCTGCAGCTTCCTTAGTTTTATGGTAACGAGAAGGGTTGACATTGGATACGGTAGACGTATGTCTTCGGAGGGCCTGCGTTTAATGCTTGTCCTTGCAACGGGAGTTCGGGGACCCCTAGGAAAAGGGGCGGCGGTGTATAATGCCTGTACGTGTTTTTGATCTTGGGACGTAGGGTGGTCTTGATTTGATGAAACGAGGGATATCAGGAATGGCTATGGCTCTTACATTAGGTATATAGTTTCGACATCTGCTAGCAATACATGTGAATGAAGTTATCGAGATATTCTATCATTTACACTTGGCTGTGATTATGATGTAGCAACCAAAGCCTAATGCTTGTATATTTCGATATCTCAACCTCCTAAACCTTTATTTGAGATGTGAAGCAAGATATGCTGCCTAACCTAATCCTCTGACTTCCTCTAGTCTAATGTCTAGAGACCTTTTCTCTGAGCATCTCCCTGTGTTGGAAAAGTCGGAGCGATCTGATTCGCATGAACCTGAGCCTTCTTGACATCCATTAGCCACCGAACCGCCCTAAACAACTTTACAAGTTGACCGTCCATCTCCCGCTTCATCACAGCAACTTCGGTCGCTAGCCCTCGGACACGGTTGCTCAGGTCAGTTATGTCGTTATACTGGTTATGCATCGCGTTGCGGAGATTCATAGTGTCAGCCTGGAGGTCGTCGTTTTCGCCTCTGAGAGACCTGGCTAGTTCAGCTACCTCCTCTTTAAGGACGTTCAGGCCAGGGTGCATGGCTTCGGGAAGCGGGCGAGGGTTGATCATGGCTTGTTGTTCAGGCCCTCTTGGGTGTTTAAGTTCCGGGATAAGAGGCTCAGGAATGCCGATACCACGCTCCTCAGCGATGTTCTGACTATCCTGAGTATACTGAGCCGCCTCCGGGATAGGAACATTGAATGTAAGGACAGGATGGTAATTCTCCATATTAGCAAAGGGAGCAAGACCCTCGGCTGGTGATATTGGACTAGAATAATCAGAAAGATCAGGTCTCCCTTCTTCATTCTTCTCGTTGGTGTCATCTCTCTGGGCTGAAAGTAGACCACCTTTTGGATTGCCTGCCTTGTTCTCCTCAGAACCTGTACCAATGCGCTTGCGGGCGCGAGTGGCTTGCTCTCTCCTTAGCTGCCGATCGATCAGCTCATCGATGTTAGCGTTGCACATTGTGCGGCCTTGCCGCCGTCTGTGTCGAACATGTTAGTTTTTATATAGTGGTAAAGGGGAGGGGCCAACATACCTTTTATTCAAAAGGGTACGGGCAGCATCCTTTAACATCATTTTCCTGTTGGCAATCGTGGCGCGTAGGTAGGCGTCTTTCGTGCCGCATCGGGAGAAAAGCTGCCAAATGGATTGGTACTCTGCATCGCGAGCGCGCATAGCTTCCCGCTGGGCGGGATTCACTCGGGACAGAGAGCGTGGAAAGACACGGCGTGGTTTAGGGAGAGTAGATGGAGCCATACTAGCGTGATGCCGTTTGGATGAACGCTGGTTGAAGGTTGAAGATGGAAGGATGACTGTAGCCCGAGGGAAGTATAGGTTGAAGGATGAGCGAGGATTGCAGGTTGAAGTTAGAAGCCAAAGGCAAAGGTTCTAGGTCAATAAAAGAAATAGAAGAGAGCTTGGATTCGGTGTTAGGATGAAAAAAGGGGCGCCTTTGGTTTAGGCTTGAGGAGGAAGGTTAGTGTAAGGATAAAAAGGATGTAAGATAGAAGGAGAAGATCATGGTGACTTGAGGCTCTTGAAGAGAAGTAGACAACTGAGGATGAAGAACTGGGCAAGAGATGTGAGCCTAACGTGTTCTTCAGGAGGATTGACTCAAGAGCTGGTTGAGGTCTGTCTATAGCTTCAGAGTCACGGGTTGCTGTAAGTGAGTGATGCGTGCAGCGAGATTGGGAAGTTGGGAGCGTATGTGATGTGTTGAGGCTGAAGATGAGGATAAGGATGAGCATGCACAGCAGGGAAAGTTTACATAAGGTTGTCTGTCATTGAGAGTGAATCACAGTCGTGGATGAAGGCAAGAAAGAGTAGGAGTGCCAGCACAGTTTCCGCTTCTGTATGCAGCTCGTGCAAGTAATGAACATCATAGCAGCAATCAAGTCACCTCTGGATGGGCATCGCATTTATGCATCATGAGATGGTTGTGGATTTGAGCTTGTCTACAACTTCATCCTCCACTATGGAGCTTTCATCTGTCTTTACCTCCATTGGCGTCTTCGGCTCCGCTGCCGTATTTTCCTTTCCTGGACTTGGTTTCCAGTAAATACTAGTGCTTGAAAAGGCATACCCATACGAGTCTTGGGGGAAATCGTATCTCTTGTATGAACGATCCATCTCTTCCATCTTCTCAATACCGTCGGTTTGCAAAATACTAAGTAAAGATTAGTCTTATAATGAGTAATTGGAGGAGTGGATTGTCTCACTTATCCCAGGCTGCCCAACCGGTGCCGACAAAGATAGCAGGGAGGTGTTTCTTCAAAGCCATGGCGTAGATGCGACGATAGAGATGAATGCTGAACATGAAGGAGTCTTCGTCAATCATGTCGCATCCAGCTGGAGTCTCGACGACTTCGTGCCCGAGACTGGCGATGAAGTCTTTGTCTGACTGGGTGAAGGCTGGCTCCTGAAAGACGCACTTGATCTTTTGATCTGTGATCTTCTCTAATGAGGGGGCCTTAGCATTTATCGGTTGTATCACTTGCACCAGGAGAGTCTTACCGAGCTCTTCAACCATAATGAGAAAGGCGATAAGCTGGACATAACTCGACCTCTTAGCTGCCCACGACAAATCTAGCGGATCGAGACTCCCAAGTCCAAGGTTGATAGCCTTCGAAATATGCCTCCCCGGGACGGCATTCTTGGCCACAATCTGTCGAAGACGCTTGCAGCAGTCTTCCTCTTCAAACTGAGTTCGAATCCTGCGATAATCGGAATCTAGCTCTTCAATAGGTCGAAGGTCTGTTGTGCGTGGCGGCGCGTCACTTGGTGATTCATTCCGGTACTTTCCTCCCCGCTTGCCGTGGCGATGCTTGCTCCTTATGGTAGTCCATCCCGAGTCTTGGTCCTCATCTTCATGACGCTGGCCGTTTTGGGGAGCATCTTGGGGCATTGTGGATGTAGATGAATGGTGACATGAGGTTGGCGCAGGAACCTCAAAACCACGGAACGTTTAAGGTCACGAGGATGTATGGGAAGAATGTAAGATATCTTGGCTTCCTGTTTAGGGAGGATAAACGACTGGGATGACGATTTCGTGAAGCTCGGAATTTGGGTTGGTGCCCCGCTAAGATGGTGAGGGTCGGTGAGCCCCGGTGAGAGACGGTGGGCCTCGGTAAGACGGCAACTGCTCAAGGTGAAGGGGTACATGCCTGATCGCACACATGGAAGGAACGAACAAAGAAACACCAGCTATTTACCTTCTTTGGATGTCAGCTTCTATCCATAACATCTTCAACTTTACTCATTACACAAGCACACAGGCATACAGTAACTCTTCCTCTTTGAGAAACGTCGATGCTTCGTCATTATTTACGTCTTGTATCTCCGTCGATCAATCCACCTATCACTAGAAGGTACCTGTGTGACTCGGCACTTGCAGTTTCACCACTTCCGGGATCACAGCGCGTCTCTGAGGAACCAGAAAGCAGGATTTGGTGCGGTTTCATCATGTCCCCGAAACTAAGCTTCAAGAAGGACGAGGGTAGCAAGGCGCTGACCGACTATCGTTCGACTTAGCTTCTCTAGAAGCACTGAAATGCTGTTCAAGTTGTCTATCACAGTTCGGCGGCTGCGAAGTATCCAGTGACGATGGGCTTCGATATATCCTAGATGCGAGACTACCATCCGACTCATCCGATGTCATGCCGATTTGCCTCGAGAGTCAGTCGATAGTTCGGCACACCTAGCAACACGTCCCCAACTGTCCAACATCAAAGCCTGCATCTCGAATCCTGGCGGCCCAAAATAGGACCTCGTCCAACCTCTTCCTCAAGCGGTGGAGTTGCCATTCTCCCCTCTTTCTTCCGTCCGAGAGCCACCGCCGACCCTGGTTCCATTGGCCTTTCCAACCCACTACGGCATAGTGCCGGCGCTTAAAGTCGTGCGGCGACGCTCCAACCAGAGATCAAATCGACCTCGATGCCCCATCAGGACCAATTGGACCTGCGCCAGTCCTCCGTCGAGGCCCGTTTCTTGCGCGCTATTGGCTTCGCTGCTCGGGACAGGAACAGGGGTCACACCCTCCGGTATGCAACGCCATGCACCTCCACGCAACTCTACGGCTTCTGACTGGGCCGCTCCGCGCCGGGCTTCGAATCACACTGGGGGCTTCCCTCGTCGTTCACAGATGGCAAAGAGCTCGCATGCAGGTTGGGCGGCTGGACGTCGAGTTCTGGCCCCCAGAGCCATAAGACTTGCCCGGCTGCCCACGCCCATGTGGCCCGCCTCGACTCGAATCTTCTCTTCTTCACTTCCAGCTGTGATAATTCCTCGACTTGTTCGTTGACCGTTGATCGTTCTTCGCCGTTGACGACCAAGAAATGATCAAGAGAGCTTAGAGGCTGAGCCTTGTATAGCTCCAGGAAAGCATTTACCTTCACCCACCACCTCAACAACCATCAAAGCACTCACCCGCCCAAGCTGTAATACGCAGACCAACGCACATAATCTTTCGACTCCTAAGTTTTGCTCGGACAAGATCTCGGGTCGCACCAAGCCCCCATATCCACCATCCACATCTTCAAAATGCGGTCCTCGGCATTCCTCACTCTGCTCCTCGCCGCTGTCGTCTCTGCACACAGCGTAATTACCTATCCAGGATGGCGAGGCAATAACCTCATCACCAACGACACTTTCCCTTACGGCATGCAATGGATGTATCCTTGTATGTTCTCACACTCTCGAGGAACCCTCAGAGATATTTTACTAACAATGCTCAGGTGGTGGTCATAACGTCACACAGAACCGCACGTATTGGCCGACGACCGGTGGAGCTATCGCCTTCCAGCCAGGATGGTTCCGTGGCCATGAGACTGCTTTCGCGTACATCAACATGGGCTTTGGCACTGAAGGTCCTGACGGCGGTCCCATTAACATGTCCAACCCCATGGTTCCTGGCTTTCAGATCATCGGACCTACGAACAACCCATTCCCTGGCACCATCTGCCTCCCTCAAGTGCCCCTCCCGAAGAACACCACAGTCAAGGCAGGCGATCATGCGACAATCCAGATTGTCGAGTTGGCTGCTCACGGTGCTGCTCTGTTCTCGGTAAGCCTTTGATTTCTTAATTTGAGAAGAACACGACTAACATATCTAGTGCGTTGACATCATCTTCGCCGACCCCGGGGACAAGAAGCTCGCCGAGGTCAACGAGACCAACTGCTTTAACTCGACCGATATTGGATTCGGCGAGATCTACACAATCACCACGAAACAGTCGGGAACCGACCAGTACGTTACGAATGGTGCCACAGCTGTTGGGACGTTGAGTTGGATGGGTTTCTTACCCCTACTTGGCGCTGGTCTTTGGGCCGTGCTATGAACGACCTCTCCATAAGCAGGAAGAACACAACTGCGATTCTGCTCGACAATCCGGACCAAAAATGTATATTTGCATCAACACGGCGTTCACTGGTGTTTTCCCCGCGGCTGAGGCTACAGCCGGGTCTTATCATTTCTTTTAATTTCTGTCCATTGTTTCCTTGGATATAGATTCTTTCTCCTCTGGGCAGGTTTGGTGTTGGAGGAGCCCAGTTCATCATATCTACCTGAACGTTATCTTGGATTGTCATCTCGAAATACCAGGGCGGGAATGGCTCGGGCGCCTGATCTGGGGAGGGCGGCCTCTGAGGGTGGTTGAGTGTCAAGTCGAGAGACACACATGAATATATGATGATGAAATAACTCTTTGATGCGCCTTTTGAGATGAGAATGTAGTGATGTGTTGGACTCTAGTTTTTGAGACGGGTAGTGACTTTAGGATGAGACGTTGATCTCGTGAAGGCTGTTTTGGAGTTAATGATAGTCTCATCTTGGCACGCTAGTCGTAGAGTTCAACTCCTCGGCATGAAATATACTCAAATATCAAACCATCTGTTTGTGTATTCTCTCTTTCTATCGATATACCTATGCATCTGTATCTGCCCAATCCCCGTCTCGGTCTATAACCTGGCACAAATGCCATGCAACTAAATGTCACACATGGCCATGGTCCAAACCGACTAGTGACGAACCCTTCGTCACATCGCAGGCGCCGTGACGAAACGGGTCCCATGCGGTGTATATCCGAACTTCCGCATCACATCTCCTGTCTCACCGTGGCGCTACCTTCGAACACTCCCCCGCAACCCCCTTGACTCTATCCTCCTGCGATTTGGTCTTTGCCTCCTGAATCCACCCCGCGACGCCAAGGTTTGCAGCCTCCGCCTTGGACGCGGAGAGCAAGGTGCCGAGCGCTACAAGTGCGCGATAGAGAACCTCGGAGTCGGTGGAGCTCTTGAGGACCGCGCCGAGGACGATGAGGAGACGGCGGCGTTGCTCGGGAAGGAGAAGACGTTCTTTGTGGGCGAGGACGGAGAAGTTGATAATGGATGTTGTGAGGGCGATGAGGACGTTGCGGTTGAATTTACCGATTGCGTCGCCGCCAGCGATGCCGGCGATGCGTTCGAGGAAGCTGATCGCCTCGTCGGACTGGGCGTTGGCTACGCTACGGCCATTTGCAGAGCTGAATATATTGGCGAGTGTCCGGAGACCCATCATCGCTGCGTTCTCTGTTGGGGTTTCATCTTGAGGGATAGATGATGAGATAGCGAGGTCAATGAGGGATCCGAATTGGGGATCCGAGAAATGTGCCACAGTAGGGTATTTAGCCATGCAGCGGAGGAGGTCCAAGCCTGGCAACCGGTCGGAGTACGGCCATTGGGTGACGATTCGGACGACGATATCTAGACCTTGGGGAGGGATAGCCTTGTTGGATTCGAGAGAGGTACGAAGTTCGCGGAGGGTGGATTCTTGGCTGGGGTTGAGAGCAGCGTCTTTGCGGCCGGAGGAAATCATGGTTTTGTTAATGCTGAGGATCTTATTGAACATAGCTATGATAGCTGTTAGTCTTGCGATAGAAGGTGTAAGGATGGTGGTAATATACCTTCATACTTGGCAGCAGAGATGCTGAGGTACTCCTTTTGAGGAATGACCTTAGGCTGCTGAGGTTGTGACGTCTCACCAGGTCGATACCGAGACTCAGTTCCGTATGGGTCAGGTCCACCAGTTTGTGAAGCTTGTCCCAGAGTAGCGCCCTTGGTGTTCTCGGTGATGAAGTTGGCAACGTTGTCAAGGTAGGTGAGAGGAAGCTCGTTGTCGCTGAGGAACTTGGATGCTCGCTCATATGGGTTCTCGGAGAGGTTATACGGGAGCTTCAACGGAGGCTTTCCATCTTCAATGTCGACGTCAAAGACGTAGTCGTAGGACTTGCCCTGGTACTCGACCTTCTTGCCAGTGCTACCGACTGCGTCCACAACTGTACCGACATTGATCCATTGCTGCTGGCTCATGGACCATTGGTGGGCGGTGATGGATCCGTTATCCTCATTAATCATCTGTACTTGCCCTTCCTTGGTACCTGACTTGGTGGTTAAGAATTCCGGTCCCGGAAGCTTCTCTTTGTTAATACCGCCGACTTGTTGTTGAGGGATGGCCGACGACTTGACGGACTCTTCAAATTCTTTCAAAGTCTGCGCATCCGCTACTCCTTCCGGGCGGCGGGTGAAGACGCGAGCAACACTATCGCTGGCTCCAGTGACGATGTCGCCGGTTTCCTGATTTGCAGCAACAGTCCATACAGAGATCGCGGGGTGCGTGATGGTCTGGACGCATTCGGTGCCCTTCCATATCCTAACTGTACGATCTTCGCCCGCGCTGACCAGCTCTCCTGACGGTAGACTAGTCAGGCTGTAGACGAAGCTCTCGTGGCCATGTAACTCTCCAACTTGCTGTCCGTTTAGTTTCCACAGCCGTAAAGTTCCGTCATTGCTCGCGCTGGCAATATCGGCTCCGCTGGGATGGCCTTTGCGAACGCGACACAAAGCACGAACAACGTCGGGGGTATAGATGGTCGATTGAGGCTGCACCTCCCCGGCGGTCGATTTCTGTAGGTTGAATATCCGTATACTCTTATCGGCGCAGCCAGTCACCACGGTTGTCTCGTTCAGAGCAATGACACTCCAAACAGCCATGTCTTCGTGGCCTTTGAGCTGGAGCTCAGTCTCCCACGTCGTCGAGTTCCATACGCGAGCCTGGCCATCCCATCCTCCTGACACAAGGTAGGTGCCTTCAGGGGAAACATCGAGAGTGCACACGTTGTGAGCATGTCCAACGAGCAAACAGTCGGCGAGGTCGGCGTGTTTTGGGTTCGGCGACTTGACTTCAATTATGGTGTCCTTTCCGCCTGAAACCACCAGACCATCAGGGTGCTCTTTCGAAGGGGGGAAGAAGGCCACTGAGTTGATGTACTCAGTACCTCGGCTGAGAAGAGAGCCATCGAAGGAAGGAGGAGAGCCTTGCGATCGTCGCCATAATCGAACGCTTTTGTCTCGAGATGCGGAGAGGACGACATCGGGGGAGGGGAAGCTGACGGCTCGGACCTAGAGTTTAAAGTTAGACTCTCCTATTTCTCGAGAGGGAGGAGGGTAGATTAGGCTTCGTACGTCTGCTTCATGGCCAATCAATTGCGCCGACAGCTTGAAGTCGGCCATCTTGGTCTTTGCTCTCTGGCGGAGATACAACAGAATTCCGTGGTGGGGTGGAATGGAAAGTCCGCCAGCCCAGCTGCATCAACTGCTGAAGTAAGGTGTACGGACGCTGTATTGGGAGGATGCTTCACTGGGAGAAGAAGGGAGAAGACAAAATTATCAGAGGCAAACGGCTCGAGTGACAAATGCAGATTCAAAGCGGTCGTTGCTCGTTGGCGGACGTGGATGGAAGCTCGAAGATGCTCAGTGCTGGGTCAATGATACGTACCTCCTCCGCTGTTGCTGCGCTGACCGACAGGGGGCAACAGCTACCTAAGGGAACTTGTAGGTGCCACTAAGGGTCACGTCACACCAAGTACCAGCCACCTCCACTCTATCCGGCACGCAGCGGCCATCGGAGGCGTTTGCCAGTGAACGACGTATATGGTGGACTTGGAGAAGTAAAGGATGCGGTACAGAGGGATGGTTTCTATCCCTATAACTGAGTTTATTTGGCAAGACCCCGCGATAACCGTCTCAGGAACCGACCGTTGCCGTCTTTTGAGAACATGGCCGCCACTCCTATCCCTAGTAAAGCCATGCAAAGCCATGCAAATACCCCGCTCTGTGGCGGTGCATCCAGACACTCGGACCCCTCATGTCTCCCCTTCCCAGACCCCGCTGTTACAGGCAAGTGCGACGTTGCTGGCACCTGCCGTTCCGTTTACAGCAGGGAAGAAAATAAAACAACTATCAGAAATCCACCTTCTCTCCTCCCCCATCCCTTTAAACCTCTCAACGACGGGGTTTGGTTACGGCCACGACAACGCATCCCGTGTTCTCTCTTTCACTTAGAGCGACGTGCGCCCACGCAGTAACGACTTGACGACATTTCGACGACCCTCGTGCCTGCCTCGCCTCCCTCCCTGCACGTTCCGCCTGCGACAACCGCGACGAAGAGGCAGACTAACGATCGCGTCCGATTTCACGACGTTTACGACCGCTACGACTCTTTTGCTTCTCTGATCGCACCATCGGCGAAGCTATATCGCTCTGAAACGCACCGAGTTCATCCGATCCGCTTCAGATTTGTCCGCGACATTGTCTTGCTCGCTTGACGACTCGAGGCAGTCCTCCGTGCCCTTGACCCGCAGTTTCGCATCTTCAAAACCTTCAATCACAATGGCTGCTGAGGCTCCTCGCCAGTATGTTCCTCTCACCTGCCATGGCCACTCTCGACCGGTCCCGCATATCTGTTTCTCTTCCCTGGAGAAGGAGGAGGTCTACTACATGATCTCAGCTTGCAAAGGTTCGCCATCTGTTCATTGGTCGCATTGCGCTTGCTGACCGTGTATCAGATGGTAATCCCATGCTTCGCGACGGCATTACCGGCGACTGGTAAGAATCTCTAATCTGGTGTCGTACCATGTACACTTTCTTACCTTCAACAGGATTGGCACCTTCATCGGACACAAGGGCGCCGTTTGGCAGGCCAGACTAAGCCCCGACGCCTCCAACGCCGCAACGGCTTCCGCCGACTTTACCGCGTAAGTTCAGCAACATCCTTGCGGCGCATTCACCTCACACAAAATAGTAAGATTTGGGATACCCATACCGGCGAACTACTCTATACTCTCCAGCATGATCACATTGTCCGCGCTATTGCATATCCTCCCGACAACTCGGACCTTGTTGCGACTGGCGGTATGGAGAAGAAGCTCCGCGTTTTTGACCTGACAGAGCTTGCTGCAACCTACCCTGGAACTCCCGCCACTATCCCAGCATCTGCTGGTTTTGAG
This sequence comes from Nectriaceae sp. PG4201, assembly GCA_023628695.1. Lineage (NCBI taxonomy): Eukaryota > Fungi > Ascomycota > Sordariomycetes > Hypocreales > Nectriaceae > Nectriaceae sp. PG4201. Next base: position 112,217 of record JAMAKE010000040.1, on the reverse strand, counting down.
ATTGGCGAAGGCGTGCACACTGGATCCATCAAGTTCATCTGCTGGACACAGGACCCTAATATCGTCGTCACCGCCTCGGATAAGACCATCCGATGGCTCGATTTGCCTAGCCGCGCCTGCATCCGCCACGAGGTCCTCGACGGGGACATCAAGTCATGTGAGATGGTTTCATTGGCACCCGAGTATTCGTCCCCTGACGATATCGGTGGAGGAAAGCCCGTGCTTGCAGTCGCCGCCGGAAAGACGGTCTACTTCTGGGGCGGCGAACAGGCCACGGATGAGTTGAAGCGCATTGTCCTACCCTACACCATTGCCAGTGTTGCTCTTGATGTCAAGGGACGCAAGCTTGTCGTTGGAGAGGAGCCCGGAACATGGGCCAAGGTCATTCGTTACGACGACGAGGTCGAGATCGATACTCACAAGGGTCACCACGGTCCTATTTGGTCCATCGCCTTCTCCCCTGACGGAAAGCTGTATGCTACGGGTTCGGAAGACGGTACTATCAAGATGTGGAAGAACTGTGAGGGATTCTACGGCCTCTGGCGAGGCGGAACGGAACGCTCTGCGGAATAGAAAGACTCAGAACGCAGCATCGTCTCCACGACGTCGGACAATCACGACTCTACCAACCCTCCAGGTCCATTTACCCCGTCGAGCAGCAAGGGCTCGGACACCAGCTTCGAGATGGTGGGTCACTCGGCCGAAAGCTCGTTTGCGCGAAGCAGCGCGAGCGAAGATTGCCGCACTAGCATGAATTGGAGATCAATTCTTGGGGGCTAAGTTACGCGACTGGCAATGTGCATTGATATTAGTCAATAGCATTCTAAACAGTGACGTTTAAAGCCAGAAGTTAGTTATATCTTAGACACATTTGTACAGGATCACTATGAACAGGTGCCTTTAAGGGCTGTTGGAAGTATATCAAAATGGACAGCTAATCGTATCATTGTTGACTGTCTGATATTTTGCTCTGTCTGTCTAGTCTTTGCTCTAGCTGTTTAGTCTCTCCTTTCTCATCACTCTCGCTCGACTCCTCGTGCATCCGCGCCAATGTCAAATACGATTACTGCTCATTTACGCCTGAAAATGCTGGACTCGCTCATCCAAGGAATAGAAGCTGCCGGGAGAATATGCTACTGCTCCCAAGCCTCATCCCACCATTCGACGTTTTGCCACGCAGGGTCGTCCTCAGACATGTCCTCGAAGTCTTCAGAAGTCAGTGGAGCGCTCATTAGAATGAGGGGGGGTTTAGGTTCATGTTGATGATTTCTTTCAACACATAAAAAGACGCGGTTTGGTTTTGAGTTAGGCGTCTCATCAGGAAAGGGTTTGGCGTTGATGGTGTTGCATTTGCATTTTCCTTTAACCACAGTCTGCTTGGAGGTCTCGAGGTCGTCAGGTGTATGATCCGCAGCCGAAACAGCATGCTTGAGGTCTGCTGGGACAGGCGGCTCGTCCAACTCGGTTTGAGTAGAAGCATCGCAATAGTTTCTGGTCGCCTCCGGGGAGACGGGTCTGCTCTGGGAAACCATCTGCTGAGGCTCATCGAACCAGTAGTCGTCAATAATACGGAGCTTCTTGTGGGCCGGCTCGAGCTCCAACTCTCCATGGTACTTCAAGTGAGCATTCTTGTTGACTAATACAGCCACCGCGACCTTGGGTGTACCGAGGCTCTCCTCTTCGTCATTGTTGTCGTCGATAGCCACAACATCATCCAGAGACTTCTGGGCAGATGCAGAAGATTCGTTGTCACTCATAGTAGTGTCAGGTGTACTACCAGCGGCAAGGACCTTGCTGCTCGCGTTTGATGTGTTCTCATCAGTATCAATGGTCTCGAACTGCTCACCTACCTCCATGCTTTCAGTACAGGGTCTAGAGACGGCGACGGGTTCATAACCGGCGAGATCCTCATCGCTCTCCTCTTCAACAACGTCGAGTCGCAATGCAACGCGGTCGCTGCAGACCATGCGAGCGCTGTTCTGCTGGCGCACATTCGGCTCACCGCTGCAGCTTTCGAGAGAGAAGCGGCGATCTTGCGGGTTCCTGTTCACCTTAGGAGTGAACCACTCGGTGCTCGCGAGCTGAGCATCAACGTCTCGGTTATTGGTCTTCTTGGAAAAGAAGCGTTTAGCGCTGCGAAGAAAACGACCTCGGAGCGAGTATGCCATGGTGTTGGCTCTTGTGGTGATGGTTTTGTTGTTGTTGATGATTTGATGTTTGGCTGAAGTAAAGGGAGATGTGTGTGATGATCAGCCAAGGACTTGTCTTGATGAAATGTCTAATGAAATGTCTAATGAAATGTCTGATGAAATGTCTGAACAGAAAGGTTCGTGATTCCGGGGAGTTGAATTGAATAAATAGTCATTTCCCACAGTATTCTTAGAGTTGAATGGGGAGCGCGGTGGTGTTCAGATGCTGAAGATAGGCTTGGTTTCCCCTGAAAGCGGTGACAGCTTCATCAAACAAATTGACACGGCTATTTCTGTGAATGCAATGGCATCCACGAATGGGAGACTGATTATTTGTAAGGACATGCAAAATCTGCCAGTCCTATCCTATGTATAGAAGCGTTGTTCAGGCGGTGAATGGGGTTGCTCTCCTTGAACGGCGGAACAGCATCGCGTTGAAGGTGTCTGTGAGGGTAATGCAATTGAACGCTTGAACAACTGAGCAGACACATGATGTGTCCTGTAAGATTTCATTTGTAGTTGTTGTGTTCTAGTGCGCTCCTTGAGCTCTTGTTTGGGCGGCGAAGACATTGTTTATTGTCTTCATTCACAGCAGGACAACTCCACACTGTAGGCACTTGCAGCAATGTCCTGGTAAATCTAACGGTTCCATTGACAAGACCATCCTCGAAGGCTGTAACTTCACAGTATTTCTTGACAACCCAGTGTCGCGAAGTCTGCCGAAACAGTGTCCAGAACCCGGGACATGATTACTCTCTGAACAGGAAGACTACTTCCCTCAGGTCTTAAAATTTGTTGTTGTAAGGGATGGCATGCTAAACCATCCAAAAGTCCAGTGCTATTCTTCAAGGCCTTGCTTGGAAACTTTGCATTGAGTTACTCCTTGTAAGGTCGCGTGTCTATCTCCTCCGATGTGTGAATGCAACTTGTATTTTCGGGAACAACCCCATTTCGAATGTCGCGTTTAGACTTCCTGAAACAAGCGACGCTATTCGGCTCTATGCTATGGTGATCGGAGTCCTTCTTGGTAACGCCGTCATCGATCGATGGGCGAGTTCGAGAGGAGAGACGATTGCTCGTATTTTGGAATCGTGTACTAGTCTAGGCAAGCCGCTTAGCGAATTCGGAAGACCTCCCACGCCTGTAACTTCATGAAAAAAAATATAGGTAAGCCTTTTCGGTGGGTACCTTTCCCTACTTCTATGATGTTCTACTTCTATCAGTGAATAAAATAGTCTTGCATCAGCCCTCTTCTTCAAACCTTCGTCTCGATCAAGGCCTCAAGGTGACGCTTCGAGAAGTCTTTCACCATCGGCCTCGGCCTCGTCGTAGATTGTCTCTACCGACGCATCGGGTTCGGTCCTACCAGAAAATTGCCAAGCTAGGCGTTGGTCTTCTCGGTGAAGGCGGTGGATTCTTCTACGGTTCCGATGTGGATTCAGGAGGTTTCGGGGTCCGCGTAGGTTCCGCCGGGGTGGGAATTTACAGTTTTTTTTTTCGCTGCATTGCATTGCAGACGTCGGTCAACTGTTCTGGAACACTGGGACTTTGTAATCCGGTTCTTTCGGGCGCGAAAAGGGATGGAGAGGGGTGTCGGGGGCGGAAGCTGCTGGTTTTCGACTCGGATAAGACTGAATTATTGCTTACTGGAGACGAGCGTACGAAAGGTCAAGCTAGTCCGCGGAAGTCTGGGTTTCCGATCACCGATGGTATGCACAGGAGGTGTGAGGGGTATGATATGATATTGAATAGTGGCATGCGTTAGGGTTGATCCATGAACATTCACATGGCCTCCTGTTGGCCTGGCCAAGCCTAGAACCTTGGAAGCAGAAGACACATGTCCCAGAACTACTGAGATCAGCATTGAGATCTTCAAAAGGACTGCCTTGAAAGAAGTTCGCTCCATCTGCCGGAGAGAAGAGACCGAGGTAGGGAGGTCGAGAAGGTTTCTAGATTTGCAGTTGCATTCATGTAAGGAGGGGATAGGAGGAGGATAGAGTCGCAGTGAAGAAGCCAAATCCGCAAGGTTGTAGCGCATTGATCAACAACAAAGGAGAGAGACTCCCGCGCAATCTTTAACGACACTTACAGTTCGGCATCTCTTCCTTCATCGTGTGTCGCCGCAGTGACTGCCCCTCATCCGAACAAAGCATTGAGTCTCACACTCTCAACGCCTTGCCCCTGCGCTGATGAATGTTCGCTAATAGCAGACATGGTTTCCTTATCTTGATGGTGCAAGGTCGTCATTCCTTCATCTCATCTCCTCCATAGTCCCAGAAGGGAGACGCGAACGAAGGGAGGCTGAACAAGGCCATGGCAGGTAATTTGACATGTGACGTCTACACGGCACGGTTGGTTAGCACTCGTTCGATGATGGAGGAACTTCATCTCGCACAGATCCCATAACAGTCCCTATTACTATGGTAGATAATGCCGCGATGAATTGGTGGATCTATGGCCCTATGGCTCTATGACTCTATGGCTCCATGGATCCTCAGAGGGCCAGTCGGACATGGCCGACTAAAGGAAGCGGCTGAAGAGGATATCGAATGGAAACGGGATGAGAACGAGAACAATGGTTGATAGAGAGGGAGGGCCAGATGGGGCCGGACGGAGCAAGATGGGACGAATCCACACCACCCACGTTGGTATGGTGGTGGAGGACAACAATCTGAGATGCCAGGGGCAGGGGGCTTTTCTGAGATTTCTGAGTCCGGGTGTCTTTGCTGTTCCCAGAATAGTTCACAATAATCGGAGGCGTGCAATGAAAAGCTGTCAAAAGATTGACAGGTGTATCAACCCACACAAACGTCACCAATAAATCCACATCGGCAATGTACGCACTTTGGCTGAATTCCCGCAAGCTAACACGAATATCTCGGCTCTTGGAGGGGAGAAAAAGAAAGAAAAACACCACCAAAAGTGACCAGACCAGACCCTGCCAGACAGAAGCAGAACCGAAATGGGACAAAATAGGGGCGGCTACGACGACGAATAATCGACAGCCGACCCGCTGCATGGACGTTGGAAACGCACATGGCTGCCCTGCCGAGCTCTGGGGGAGATCAGCATCAGCTTCTTCATTTTCAGCTTGGACCAGCCGACTAAATGCTACTAGATCCTCGCACTAGGGAGATGTGATGGAAAACGGCTACCCATGTTTTGGGTTCTGAAGCACTGGATCGTGATCCCGTGCATGTTTAGCAGGAATAAGTCAAGGCGGTGTCGAAACAGCGCAAGTTGAAGCTATACTCATGACACGGTTTCAACGCACGGTTGGCCCCATGTCGCCCAATTCCGCCCAACAATGGGCACATCTACGAATAGAGAATGCGTCTGGAGAGTGCCAATGCGTTGCCCATGCGTAGAAGGACGGATGGAAGATCGAAGGGCTCTTCGAGTTGGGAGGCTGAAGCTGGGACCAACATGAGGCTGGTGCAGCCTTTCTCCCAATCGATCCCGATCACATGGCACGGTAGACGGACGATGAGGATGAGAGGATGAGAGGATGAGAGGGCTTTGGCTGGTCACAAAGGGCCACGATAATTTCTCGAGATATGGTCTGGGTACCGCTGGGCTGAGGGATATATGTAGAGTGACCTCGTGTCTAATGCTGGCCCGTCCGTTCCGGCCGTCTCCGCTCACGCGTTATTCGGCGGCCATGGGCTTGCAATGGGCTGTTGGACGGAATCAGACCACTCTGACACACCCAGGTCTCTTGTTCCCTTCGCACGCTCTCCATCTGTATCACTACCGCTTCTTGTGTAACAGACGCGAATTTGCCCTCGACAATTGGTCTACTCGGTACGTACCTACCCGAAGTCCCGGGGAAGTGAAGCCGCTCGAGTCAAGAAGAGCCCAGCAGCGGCGGGGGGCAACGTTCGTTTGAAGGGCCCCTTCGAGGAAAGGCTGTCTGTCTGGACTAGGCTAGACTCCATCATGATGCTGTAGCGGCTCCATTGCCCGTGTGTCTCTCTGTGTGCGTGTTGTACAGACAGAGAGATTGTACATGTCGTATAGCGACGACCTGGGGACCAATCGATTGCTCTTCCATGGGCCATCCGAGACCCCTTATTGGATGTTGGCGGGGATATCTCTGCCTCTCTGTCTCTGGGCTGAAGCCATCCACCATGTCACTTCCCGCTCAGCCCTGGCTCCCTCTTCACCTTGGCTGGCGATAGATTAACGCGGGTTTGCCTCTTTTTGCGGGTTCACGCAGCAGAAACTTGGATACGGGTTCCTGTTCTGGACTCGTCTCGGGATCCGGACCCTTCGAACTACTGCCTGTATCCAATGATGCATCCGCGGAAGGCCAGCCGGCGAGAAGAATACCCAGAAACGATTGGTTTGCCGCCGCTGGCTCGCGTCTGAGGAGGCGTGTTTGTGTCTCGGGATATCCTGTGCTAGTAGGCTGTCAATAATGACAGAAGCCTCGCCCGCTGCTACGCTATGCTCTCGAGAGCGAAGACAGTGCGTAGTGGGTTTAAAAATGGTATGGGAGTGGACATTTCAGTCCAGGGGGGGGCGTTTTAGGCTTTGATGATGTTTGCTGACGTCGGAACTTGTCCCTTTGCTGGTGCTTTTCTTTTCTTTTTGTGATCGATGGCTTCGGGACTCTGGTGTTAGCCTGGATTTGGCGAGTGTTACCACTGCCGAGATGGCTGAAGAAAGATGTCATTTCCCCAGAATCTCGAGATGGTCTTCTGGCTGTGAGATCTCGTCTCTTGATGATCTCGTACTGTCCAGTATCACGACCTTTTTTTTTTAATTTTTTTTTTTATTCTGGTCCATCGATATCCGCCTCGCTTGTAAGATCTCGATGGAAGAGGCATGGTATGTACTGATTTTCGACGCTGGCGTTGAGCAAGAGCCACCCGCCGTCCTAAATTGAAATTGGCAGGCACTGACGGATTGCCCTCCTGCCTCTGGAACCGCCGCCCAGAGCTGCGCACTTGCCCTGAACATTGAGCGTGAACATGTCTCGGCGCTTCTCAGCAAACTTTGCCTAAACACCAACGGCAGCAGTATCACGACTTGCGGCAGGATACGAGATCGCCACCACATTGCGCCCGTGTGGGATAATCGCTGCCGTCTGTTGCACTTTGTGTGCTTCACTGCTTTTTTGTTTGTCTACGACAAAAATACCCATCATCTCGATTCTAGACTCCGCCGATAGCATCAATGCTTCCATCAATCAAGACCCTGGTCTTCGTCCCCGGCTGAGAGAGAGACAGAGGGTGCGTCTAGCCCACTGACGCACTGTCTTCACAGCGTCTAACTCGCTCTCTAGAATAGTGCCAACGCCTAAACCAAAGGCGCCGTCGCCGCCCGTCGCCGTGCCGCAGACGCCGCAGCCTCCCCGGCTCCCAGTTGGCGACCAGGGGTGGGGGGAAGCCACACCATCAGGGACAAGGGCTCCCGGCCTCCCGAGACAAACAAAACATCTCATCCATGGCTCAATTGCCCATGGCATGTCGAGAGATTCCCATCCCATCCCATATGGCACGCGCGTTTGCTTGCACACGGACGCTACAGGGACTCTACAGGCCTTCTGGCATACCGCCCCCCGGGGACCATCCCACCCACATCCCATCAACCACGCCAAGATTCGGCACCCCCCGCCTCTGGACCGGTCGCTCGTATGACGCAGAGCAGATTACTCGGGCTCTTTCGCGCTGGTCCAGCTCACCTTTGCCAGAGGCCAGCGGCGTGGAGCCAAGTTCCCTTTTGTGCCCAAGCTATATATCGCTGGCTCCGTCTCGCCATCCAAGTGTCTGCCCATACCTCCTGTTGGTCACCATGCACTGATTGAGTACATCACGACAACCTCTCACCATCTACCACACCACCCACCGTCTGATATCTTGATCAGCTACCTGCAATCTCATCTCGTCCCTCCTGGCCAAACCTTGCCTCTGCCTCGACGAACACGACACCTTACGATCCAGCATCAACAAACGATTTACTGCAAAAGACTTGATCGTCTCATTATCAAATCATCAACTCATTCCGCCCATCCGAGTCTGCTCTGTCTCTGCTCCATTCAGCTCAGCTCAGATCAATCCCCATTCATCACTTCCCCACCTGAACCACCCACCCACACCACGGCATCCAACCGCAAAGGTCTCATTCACACGCCCCCTGGCTTCAGAGATCGACACAGCCAAATCCTTCACCCTCTTTGACCTAGGCTTCTGCTCCTCGGTCCTGACATACATCAATCAACCAAGGCCCTACTCTTAACTTCACCTGGCTTCACATTCAACGCAATGGCCGACGTATCGTTCGATTACTTTGACCACCCGCAGCAGCGCAAACATGTACGTGGGTTCGACGTTCGTTCTCTCAACTCTCTTCCCAGCCTTCCCTGCGTTCACTTGCCGCCATCCCCATGCTTCATATGCCTATCGCCAACACCCCCCCTGGTCGTCTTTGCATCTGGGGCCTCGTTTTTATGGCACACATATTGGGCACCCCATCCCCTCTTCCCTCCCCCTCACTCTTCCCCTTCAGGCGTATGTCCTTGGTGCTTTGGTCCTGTCCCGTCCTGTCCTGTCATTCTTATTATCCGCCCATCCACCCCCATTCCTGATTCCACATTTCCCATCCCCAAGCTCCAAGTTTCCATCTGCCATCTTCCCCACTTGCTATCGCACTCGGTATCAAGCACACCATAAAGGCACATCAACCATTCCATCGTCATCACCATCATCATCATCATCAATTCATTGCTTCCATCCATCAGCTATCAGCAGCCCTAACACCACCTCTCAATAGAACCCCTTGAGCGTTCCGTCGTTTTACGACCCCGCAGATTTTAGTGGTGACTCGGCGCACTCGCCCGACTCACCTTTATCTCCTGTCTTTGCCAACCCCTACCAGCTTCCCGTCTCCAACGATTGGATTGGCTGGGACGACAAGGCCCAACTATCTCCCGACCTAGACGCTCTGCCTAAGCAAGAGCCGTTCGAGGGTATTAACCTCTCTACCATCCCCGTTAAGAACAACATGGAACTCAGCCCGGCCATCAACCCTCACGACCTCTCCGGCTCCATCAACGATGCCGTTCCCTTTGGCAGAGTAGGCCTCAACGACATTGACACTCAGCCTCTCTTCCAGACCCCCATGTCCTCCATCTCTCCCCAGCCCACCCAGCTTCAGACTCCAATCATGCCTGAGCCCACTTCCCACGCGTCTCACTACGCATCAGTCACCTCCACCAAGAACTCCAACAGTCGGTATCCTTCCAGGAAACGCAAGTCTTCGGGATCTGGCTCCGTTTCTTCTCGATCTTCTACCTCCCCTCCCCCTGCACAACGGCGTCACTGCTCTCCTCCCAAGAAGACTGCCCACAACATGATTGAGAAGCGGTACCGAACCAACCTCAACGATAAGATCGCCGCTCTTCGGGATTCAGTACCAGCGCTGCGCGTCATGGTCCACCGATTAGAGCAGCAAGGCTCCGACGAAGTTGAGGAAGACATTGGCGAGGAGGATCTCGGAGGACTCGCCCCCGCTCACAAGCTCAACAAGGCCACCATCCTCAGCAAGGCAACAGAGTACATTGCCCACCTTGAGAAGAAGAACAAGTCTCTCGCTCGGGAAAACAACCAGCTCCGGAATCGCGTCGAGGGCTTCGAGATGCTCGTTATGAGTAGGGGCGACGGGCCTACTGGCGTTTGGTCCTAAAAAAACAACAAAGCTCGTCCACTGTTTTCATTCATGATGATTGATGATATCCCGGAGTTTCTGGCGCACAAGAGGATTGGATGGATGGTGGATTTTTCACACTTGACGCGACAAAAAAGCGTCCGGCCCACGGGCCTTTAGATCAGGATGGGGTTTTTTTGGGAACGCAGCTGTTTTCAAATAGGTTATACAATCTCCAATACAGATACCGTGTTTAATACCGTTATACAAAGATTGCTTGCATTCTCAATTTTCTTCGCCTCGTGCTTTGAACCTTAGGTGGGCAGTGGAGTAGCTCGAGTGAGTTTGTTACTGATCGATAGCCTCGAGCACAATCAGCCTGCATACGTTCGTCCTCACCTTGCGTCTCAGGGACGTCGACAAATGCCGGGGCTACCGCGGCATTGAGCTTCTGGAAGGGACTTGCCACGTGAGCTAGAAGCTGGCCTGATGGCAGGACACCGCCCACGGAAGTCACACCACCGTGGGTCGTCCGATCGAACGGTAGTCATCCAAGACGGAGGTACTTGCCTGCGCCACAGGACCGTATTGTCTGCCAACTTATCGTTCCACTCTCCCGCTACGCGCTCGATCCTCCTGTCGACATCCACGTGAGCCTAGGTAACGGACCGATGGTCTGTGACATCTTAAGGTCTTTGATATTATGGCAGTTGAGGTATAGGGTTTATGGCGTGACCGTGGGGGGTTGGGTGTGGTAGAGTGGACGAGCCGGGAGTATACGTTTAGAGAGACCGGGCCGGTGGAATGAAAGGTTGTATTGAAGTGTTGCATAGCATGTTGGTTGGGATATGGGTAGCTTTGAAGAGAGCTCAACGTATGAGGTGAGATAGGGACTGGTGTCAGTGAGGGACTTTCATGGAGGGTGGGTCCGGTGAGGAAGTTTTGGTATGGATGGGAGAGATGATGATAACTTCGTTGAGTTTTATGAAACCGATGTGGATGAAATTGAAGAAGCATTTTAGCAGCTTTATGTGGTTCGGGTTGAATTGCCATGTCCGCCTTGAGGGAATAGGCGATGTTTGTGGATGAAGCGATGATGTAGAAGGTGGCGAAAACAATAAAATAGCGCGGGGAAATGAGATATCGTGATAAGATATACAGTAAGAAACTTACATTACCTGTGAATAGCTATGTGATGATCAGAATAAAGGGGAGACGAAGAAAATAAAGGTGAACCCTCACGACATTCAAGATGAATCCCATCACCGACCTCTTAGTACGTCCCATTGAAACGACGTCAAACTCACCGCTACCAGACGCTCTCCCGCAGAGCCTCAATAAACTAATGCAAGGCACATCATCCCCACAGAAAAGACAAAAGGAAGAGAACTGCAAAAGGCCCAAAATGACGGGCACCCATCTATTTTAATGTTATTCTAGCTTTGGTGGGATTTTCGGGCGAGCGAACAGGGGGGCTGAGATGATGCCGATGTCTGTCGGGTGGGGCCTTCCCCGCGATCTGGGCGGATCTCACAGCCGACCTTACCCACTGTCCGAGTGAGGGACGGGATGACGTGCAGCTTGGGAGATCCCGATCGGGAGGGAGCTTGAGGATGGCTTCATGTGGGTGAGATATCGCAGGGCGGTTAAGCGAGATGGCGGCGATGGGGACCGACTTGAACTCTGGGGGGGAAGGGGAAGGGAAGTTTGGTACGGGTGGAGGCAATGGCGGTGGCCTGATGATGTGATGGTATTCCGGTGTAAGTCAGATCGGGGAGGGGGTGTTGTTCCGTGGGGTGAGGGCATCCACGATGACGAGAAAGGAGGTACTATAGATACATATATACATATATACTGAGTATATATCAGGTTACAGCTTTGCCTTGCCGTTTGAGTGATGAAATTTGCCTCTACATTGCCGGACTATTGTTTGTAGTGATTAACAGTCGAGGGGATGGAACCCGACGATAAGCTCTCAGTGCAAAGTGGGGAATTCGGCTTACACTCCTCACGCCAGGTTAGGAACCAATATCAAGTTCAAAATTACGTGAATTCGTATAAGAGCTTTCATCTACGTGAACAGCTCCTTCCAGTATTCACTTCAGACAGACTGCTTGTTTGCAATGCCAGTCCAGGAACAGAGTTGAAGAGACTCCCTATGCTAGTGTAGGGTGGGGAGTAGGCTGACTGAACAGTGAATGGTAGGTACTGGCTGCATCGCTGGCAACCAGACGCACATAGCAATGGCAAGGAAGCAAAGCGCCTGCAACCATTAGCAAACGCCTCTTGACCGGTACTGTATTCCTTACTCTCATCCAAGGGCTTTCTTACGTTGTGTATTCATCCGTGTACCGAATCCCTGTGACGAGCTGAACTGATCCCGCGCTTTCATTGGGCAATCCTCGCCTCGTGTAACCAACAACCGTCAAAGCTCCCAAGCGCCAAGACCCAAGGCTCCCTCACGCAAATAGGCTTCATTCCCAGCACAACTATTCACTGCAGCTTACCTCCTTTTGCGTCTCTTGATTGGACTCCGGCAGATGACTCTGGGTGCCTTGCGCAGCCTTATGCAATGGCCACCTCGGGGCTTGACTTACTAATGATGCTAGGCCTGGCTCAAAAGAGTCGCCGAAGCGGTCTAGGCTGGTGGAGGCGTTGGCTCCCTCGCGCTAAAACGCCTTGGGTATTAGCTAAACGACCGCCCTCGCCAAGGCATTCTGCGAATCTGCGTGCTGCGACACGTAAAGAGGAGGAAAAACAGGCACAAAGAAGAGCAGGAAATGAGGGGGGAATTATTGTTTGGGAATTTGGTGATGGGCGTATTTGCGTGGCCTGGCGTGGGAAAACTCGTGCCTGATGACTCACGGCGATAGGCAGCCGTCGGCTTCTTTGTCCCAGGATTCAAACATCTCCAATTCGTAGGGCCTGGCACGGTCTTGGCTTTTTCCTCTCCTTCGTTTCTTGTCTATAAATCATCATCGTCTTCCCCATTTTTGGGATACCTACCTTAGGTTTATTTATCACAAATTCTGATTGACAAACATCTGCTCGACTGCTCTTGGCGCTACACACACCAAACAACGTAACGAATCATATCGCCACCGCTGCGAGAATAGCTCATACTCATACTCATCATCATCATTAACAACAAATTTGCATTAAACTCTATCACTGCCATCACGAAAATCATTTCAGATCTTGCTCCGGATCACATTTGATCGCGTCTCTCTGATAACAGCTGGCTGATAGCACCATACCGCGACAAACACTCACCTCTGACGACTCTCACGACAGCGCATCCCATCATCCATCACCATGCCTCTCTGGAATAACCATCTCCCCCATAACCCTCCCCTCTGCGGCTGCTTCATCATTGTTGAATCTGTCCGTCGCTATCTTCCCCAAGTTCAAGTCAATGTCCACACAACCATTCTCGCCTCCACATCCCGGACTACACTTACACAGACCTTCACAAATCCCCACTCAGACAAGGCATTGAGTGAGCTCCGTTACGTCTTCCCCTTATACGATGGAGTTTCAGTAGTCGCATTTACCTGCACTGTGGGAAACCGCGTAATCAAGGGTGTGGTTAAGGAGCGGGAAAAGGCGAAACAGGTGTACAAGGAGGCGACTGAGCGAGGTGAGACGGCAGGTCTTTTTGAACAGTCGCTTGAAGCGGCCGATGTCTTTACCACCACCATTGGGAACATCCCCGCTGGCGAAAAGATCAAAGTCGAGATCACGTATCTTGGCGAGCTGAAGCACGACGCCGGAGTGGATGGCGTCCGGTTCACCATTCCCACCCACATCGTCCCTCGATACGGCAAAGCAGATAGCCTCAGCTATGGCTGGAAGCCTATCAAAGATGGCGGCATCTCCATCACAGTGGATGCTGAGATGCCAGATGGGTCGGCCATCAAGTCCGTCCAGTCACCTTCACACCCCATCTCCGTCAGCATTGGCAACATCTCCACTGCCTCGAGAGTGGACCCATCTCTCCAAAGGGCTTCAGCGACTCTATCCCTAGGAGCTGCCGCGCTAGATAAGGACTTCATTGTTCAGATTGTTGCCACAAACCTCGGCAACCCGACTGCCATTCTCGAGACTCATCCAACCGTCCCTAATCAGCGTGCTCTAATGGCCACCCTCGTCCCCAAGTTCAACCTCCCTACCGAAAAGCCTGAAATCGTATTTGTCTGCGACCGCAGCGGCAGCATGGCCTCCAAGATCACCGATCTAAAGGCCGCCTTGCATATCTTCCTGAAGTCCCTCCCCGTTGGAGTGAAGTTCAACATCTGCAGTTTTGGGTCTCGCTACGATTTCCTTTGGTCCAAGTCCAAGACGTATAGCCAGGACTCCCTGGACAAAGCCGTTAAGTATGTCCAGAACTTTGACGCCAACTATGGCGGCACTGAGATGTACGGACCCGTCGGCGAAACTTTCAAGCGGCGGTACAAGGACATGAATCTCGAAGTATTCCTCCTCACTGATGGAGAGATTTGGGACCAGGATAGGCTGTTCGGGCTTATCAATGAGCAGGTTGCAGAAAGCAAGGGCGCCATTAGAGTCTTCACACTCGGTATCGGCTCAGGAGCCAGCACAGCCTTGATTGAAGGCGCTGCTCGCGCTGGCAAGGGCTTTTCTCAGCTGGTTCACGACAACGAGAAGATGGATAAGAAGGTAGTTCGCATGCTTAAGGGTGCCCTCTTTCCTCACATTACAGACTACTCCCTCGAGATCAAATACGACAAGGCCGAATCCGACAGCGAGGATGACTTTGAGGTGGTAGAGAAGGTTATGGATGCTTTGAAGATCGATAGCGTAGAGCATGTGGAGGAAACAAAGGCCGAGGCACCCAAGCAACTCATCTCTCTATTCAACACGGATCTCAAAGAAGAGGACGTTCCAATGCCCGATGCGCCTCCCTCTGTCGATGACAAATACGACCATCTACCTGCCGTACCTGCTCCTCGCTACCTCCAGACACCGTTTGAGATCCCTCCCCTTTTCCCATTCAATCGGACAACTGTCTATGTCTTACTCTCGGACACCACCCCTGAACAGACACCGAAGTCTGTTCTTCTCAAAGGTACATCTAACCACGGGCCCTTGGAACTAGAGATCCCGATCACCACCCTTGCCGAGAAGGGAACCACGCTTCATCAGCTCGCTGCCCGCAAGGAAGTCAAGGAACTCGAAGAAGGCCGAGGCTGGCTTTCCCACGCTAAGGATGGCAGCGGCCAGCTTCTGAAGACCAAGTACGAAGGCCGCTTCTCGGATATTGTCGAGCGAGAGGCCGTTAGACTTGGTGTCGGTTATCAAGTCGGAGGCAAGTGGTGCTCCTTCGTTGCCGTCCAGGAGAACGACTCCTCAAGTGAAGGAGGCGAAAAGGAGTTGGGAGAAGTCCACGTCCTTTCCGCCAAGGACGCTGCTGAGAACTCAGCAGCGATCGACCGCATAGTGATGCGTGGTTATGCGGCCCCGAGCAGCGCCAATTTCCTCCGTGCTAGTGTTGATAAGAGTGCATCCTTTTCCGCGGCAAGGGCTATGGGCACTCGATCACGTCGATCAGCTCCTCATGCCGCCGGTGGCAGCTTGTTTAGCCTCGTCGGCGGACTTGCTAATTCTGGCCCTGTTCCTCCCCCTCCACCCGCCCCCAGTGCTGCTCCCATCCCAGCTCTTAATGCTGCCCCCCCCGGACCGTCAAGCCCTGGCTCAGCCTTCTCAAGCAGTGCTCAAGCGTTCGGAGGCGTTCCTGCTGCCCAGGACAGTCGTCGCTCTGGATCTGCCCTCTTCAGCGCTCCGCTTGGTGGTGCATTTGGATCTGCCCCCCAGCCTGCTGCTCAGCCTGTGGAGAAGGCAAAGAAGATGAAGAGCAGCATGTTCGGCATGCCTTCAATCACCTCGTTCAGCAGAGCAAGCTCGAGCTCCTCAAGCTCATCTCCACCTGCTCCATCCTTCGACACCAGAAACCCCCTTCAAGAGCTCATCTCCCTTCAGACCTTCGTAGGAAGCTGGACTTGGACAGCCGAGCTGGAAAAGGTCCTAGGTGTAACAGCCGCGAAGGCCGGCCGGCTCGGCTTGTCAGAGAAGATCGAGGATGATGTCCTTGCCACCCTGTGCGCGGTGGTGTTCCTGAAGACGAAGCTGGCAGGGGAGAAGGATTCGTGGGAGATGTTGGTGGGGAAGGCGGAGGATTGGTTGAAGGATCAACAAGGAGGAGACTTGGAGGACTTGGAGAAGCAAGTCCAGGTATTGTTTTTAAGGGGGTAAGGTGAATGATTTGGGATTACGATGATTGGAACGATGGGTATTGGAAATGTATTTACTATTATTCAAAATGATACCTAGGTAGTAACAACCTTTTTTTTGACGTTTCTCGGGTAAAAGAATTTACCCTACTCGCGCCCAGCTAGCCTACCTTTCTCAGCCTCTATGACCTACACGGGATATATCGCTCTCTATTTCTTTTCCGCCGCCTTCTTAACCTCCGCCTTAACCCACGCCTCCAGACCGCCGGCCGCAATAATCTCCTGTACATTGGCCGGCAGCTCGCCAACTCGTTCCGTCCAGGTCTCGCCGCCCTCGCCTTCCTGCACCTCGACGACGCTGCGCGCCACGTCCCACGTCAGCGTCCAGCCCGTCCGGCGCGTGGGCTGCTTAGCTGGCGCTCCGGCAGAGGAAGACTCAGGAGTGGAGAAGTGAGCGCGCAGACGCTCGACGAGGCGCGGGACTTCGAGGCCCATGAGGGCGTTGTTGATACTGTTTCGGGCGAAGATGTTTTCGAAGCTCCCAGCCACGACCAGGGGAATGAATCTGCTTGGCCAGAATCGCAGTCGCGGCCTGCTCTCTTGAGCTTCCGCAGCCGAAGTTCCAGCCTGACACGAGGATGTCGTTTGGCTTGGCGATGCCCTTGAACTCGGGATCGTAGTTTTGCATGCAGGCGTTTGCCATGTCCTCCTTGGAAACGTTGTCCTGATAGGTTAACTTTCCTGGGTAGATGGCATCGGTATCGAGGTTATCGGCGTCGCAGAAGACAATCTCGCCGCTGATCTTTCGGAGAAGCCTGGCAAAACCTCAGTGGCGGGCTTGGAATCGCCCTCGGCAGACTCGACCCGCTCGATCAGCGATTCCAACTGCTGGAGAAGGTTTCCAAGCTCGTCCTCGGTGGTAGGTGCCGCGCCGGTGCCGTACCCATACTCCACGCCAGCCTAGCCCTCTGGTACCTTATAGGCGCCGGGGCCAGAGATGAAGCCGTTGAGAGCGCTGGCTGCCACGACCTCGGGACTCGCCAGGTACGCCAGCGCATCTCGCGAACCCATCTGGCCCTTGAAATTACGATTACTAGCACTAATGCCGACCTCGCCGGGTTCCAGGAGCCCCTTCGAGACCAATGCATGGACCGCAACCAGCGGGCAACGGGCTGCGCACCAGCATCGAGCAGAGCTTGCCAGTCACCAGCAGCTTCGGCGGCCTCCTGTTCGGGCGCTGAAGCTGCCGCAATGTAGAGTTGGACACCGTCAGCAATTTTGGGAGTAGTACCCGGATTAGCCTCGGCGGCGTCCCCGAAGACCTTAGCGGCTGCCGCGATGTCTGAGGCGCGGGAGTTAGTGCAAGAGACAACATAAGCGCGGTTGACTTTGATCTTCTTCGGGGCGAGCTCATTGAGTGGCGTTGCGACCTTGACGGAATTAGGGCCTGAGATGTAGGGCGAGAGGGTAGAGAGGTTGAGGTAGAGCTGCTTGGCATATACAGCGTCGGGGTCGGCTGCGAGGGGGTTGGCAAGCAGCTCATCTACCCTTTCGTGCGTGATGCGCTCTCGAGTCGTCCGGTCATTAGACATGGCTGCCACAGTCGCCTTCCCTCGCAGCCACCGTTCGAGGGTTCGGTCGATAGGGAATAAGCCTGAAAGTGCCCCCCATTCCGTTGCCATGTTTGCGATGGTCAGCCGGCTGTCCACTGATAGGCTTGCCATTGTCTCCTCAGAGCCGGTGAACTCGATTGCATGGTTGAGAACGTCCCTATTGAATAGCACATACAATGCAACAATCACGTCTTTACCCGTCACGCCAACTGGCAGCGTCCCCGTGAAGGTCACCTGTGCAATCGGTGGAATCTGCCACCACGTCCTTGATGTTGCCCAGATGCTAGCGGCATCAGTCCTCACAATAGGAGTTCCAAGGCAACCTATGCCATTATTATGGTTACTATGAGAATCTGAGGCTACAGCCATAGTACCCGGCCATGCATGAAACTCTTCCACCATGATCTGATGTCCGATCCCACGCCCGGCAGGGTAGAACTGGACGCCGTGCTTCTTAGCGAACTCCTCGATCTGCCGATATTTCTGAAGATTGGACTCGCTGGTGTTCTGAACGTCGTGATCTAAACACATAACACTGGCAGAGGTTAAACATTATCCACGGTTGTGATCGTTCCTGACACCTACAGCTGCTCCGGATTGTGGATCTGCGTAGCTCCCAGGGCCAGCTATTGTCATGTGTCATACAATACTGGGGTGCCAGACTGATATAGTCCCCACTACGAACCAGCTTTCCCTCGGGAAGGCCGACGGCATAGCATTGCACGATCTTCTCGGTCAGAGTCTGCGGGGTTGAATTCTCGGGGGAAAGGGTTGAGGGAGAAGCGTTCTCTCGCTGTGAGTGAAAGGGTTTAACATTGGTTCAAGCGAGGGTGGTCGTGCTCAGGGAGCGGGAATATTGGGATCTCGAGACGGAGGGTGAGTGATGTTGGATTAACCTGCTCGGGAGACTCCTCGAAAGACGCCTGCTCGAGGGACCGAGCGATCGAGCCCACGGAGACCGGACCTTGAAAAGTTAGATATGACAGCACAAACAACAGAGAAAGATCTCTACTCACTGGTCTGCACAACATGGCACGTGGATGGGGCGACGCAGCCACGCTCTTTGGTGATATCAAGTACGGTGATATTGTAGAGTCACTGAAGGAGATACTTTTTTTACGATGTTCCATGGAGCGAGACCGGGATTGGCCACTTACATAAGCAATCCTCCATAACCTCGGGTCCCGCTAAAGCTGTGGTAACCTGGCAGGTGCAGGGACACGCAGGTACCACTCAATGGTACCTTCGCTCTGACCAAGTTTGTGTGAACACCGAAGTACCTTAGTGTGGGGGCTCTGAATACATCTCCCAACCGCTCCGTCACCTTACTAAGGAGGGAAGCTCATTGGCTACTTATTAGATCTAAGGTGGGAGAAGATTCATGCCCGCTGGGGGGGGGGGGATTTACGTATTTCTCCACTGAATTTCGCAATGCTGAGAAGTAGTACCTATTGTGTTGTGCAGAGCGACTTTTGTTATTGTGTATAACCTCGCTGTGGCTCTCTTTACCCCTTCCCGGTAAGCTTTCCATGGGTAAGTCAAAGGACCTTCCTCTAGTAAAGTGGTGGGAGCCCGGATGGGGTGAGGAAACCTGATACGGACGAGAATTGGGCAGTCGAGGCTCGAAGTTATCCCAGGTGGCGGATGAAGTTTGGATGGAATAGTTAAGCGCATGGAGGGAGACGAGGAGCATGGATAGAGGCGTATCGAGAACGTAGGCGGTCACTCTATTTAGCGTGGTGTAGTAGTCGCCAATGAATACTGTAGATAGCCTAATAGAGTCGAACTATATTCACCCTATTGAAGTCCAAGATCTTCTCGATCTTCTCTTGTCTATGGGTATTGGTCACAGTACAAATATCGCATTAATTAATAACCCAAGTCTATCAAAAGCACTCTGTAACGGCTATCTGCCAGCTATGGCAGATGCGTGTAATGACCATTATTCCACTAGCACAACCAAAGGTGCTGGGCCATGGACCACCTACCCGGCGGCCCTTCTTTTCTCTCAAATCATACGAACTTCCTTGAGTCCCGTTTCTTCACATTATCAAAGGGGTGCCAGCGGCTACTTCCTTGAGCAGCTGCTGTAAGGGAGCGCTTCCGTCGAACAGGGCCATTTGGCTTATGCTCAAGACCGGCGTCTGGTGGTGCAGGTAATGCACGACCCTTGTCAATTTCACCGCCTTTCTCTCGTTGAGGCTGAGCCCTTGGCGTTAAGCGTCCCTCTCTAGGGTAGAGTATGTCCAAGATATCCCCAGCACTCGGGCGCTCGTTAGGGTCGACGGCTGCCATGGCCTTGATCTTGCGGAAGTGCCTGGTACAAGCCGCCTCCTGGATGGCCTTGATCCTTAGGGCAGTGGTGCTCTTGTCACGCACTCGGGAGCCTGGAACGTCTAGGACCATGATGAGGGTCACTAGCAGAGACCACACATCCATCTTGGGAGTTTGTGGTGCTTCGGGACTGACAATCAGCTCTGGAGCTACGTATAAAAGTGATCCTGCAAACGTTTGGGCACAGGTCATGTCGTTCGCCAGCCCAAAATCGGCAAGTTGGAACTGGTAGCCCCCTTTAACTGTCTTCGCATATAAGATATTCGCGGGCTTTATATCCCGATGGATGATCTTTTTGTAGCAGAGGTAGTCCAGAGCCCTTAACATCTGTTGGAGCAGATCATTTGCTAAAGTGGGCTCTTTCTTGAAGGTGTGTTCAGCGACCAGATCCTCTACGCTCCCAGGCATCAAGTCCATTATGATATCGAGACTGTTTTTGGAATTCTGTGCTCCGATGAACCTAATGATGTTCGGCTAGACAACCAAGTTAGCAGGTGCCGAGGGGGAAAACAAACGTAGGATGCTTACATGTGATACTTTGGCCAGTGTTTCCACTTCCCGCTTCTGCAGTTGATACTCTACTGAGTCAAGGGGAGGTCTAACCGCCTGTTTAACCGCCACGTACAAGCCAGTATCGATATTCACGGCACGAATGACCTTTCCAAAGGCACCGGCACCTAGATCTTCCCGTTTTGAGTATCTGATCTGTGTCCCTGAGCCTCCGGTGCTAATTCGGGTAGCGGGCCGGGATTGTAGGTCAGTATCATTCATTCCACACTGTTCGAGCATCTCGGGGGTCATCTTCCTTCAGAAGTTGAGCGGCGATCTCAGTCTCGAGGTCCTCCTGGTGTCTGTGCCAGACTATGCGCCACCGAAAAAGGTCACCAGCAGCACCTCCAAAGCCGAATTCTAGGCTGATCGTTTCGTCAATAACAACACGACGGTGGGAAGACCCAGGTACAAAAGGCATGGCAGTCGGGCCAAGTACCCGCGTGGAGTGATCTCCCGAGAAATCTCGGAACATGAGCTCACCAGTTTCTTCATGAACCTCGAAGCCGCACTGGACTCGCGATATATTCGAGCCGTCAACTGTGATGGTACCCTTGCGGCCAATGGTAGCTAGCGTCAAGCGCGTTGAGGATGATGTATGGAAGCCTACATCGATTCCAGAAACTTGGCAGAGGTTTTGGGACCGATCGTTAGTAATCGAGATGAGGTGCTGGTTATTGGGGTGCTCCAGGAAATTTTGCGCTCGAGTGCTGATAGGGATGATAGAGAAAATGGCCGAAGGATGTGGCGCAGGTCGTGGCATATTGGGTGTAGATCGATATATTATTGTATAAAATGTTTTGACTACATGGGATTAGTTGCGTCGTATCTTTTCATCTGAGGTTGTAGCTGTTGTCGTTGTAGTTAAAACACAGGAAGCATAGAAGCTAGATATAGTTATGATAAATGACAGAACTGTAGACCAAATATGCACTGTAGATAAAGAAACGGTGTCTGGGGAACCTGTTCATGTTTCCGGCGGCAAGAACATACAGATACGTGGCAATGCGATTTGTTCCGAACATTTGAACAGCGGTTCAATACGATGAACCAAGTCTAAGCATATCATGAAGCCGACAGTACTCGAAATATCTTCCTTCCGCTGGAGAATTTGTGATTTGAAGTACCTGTCACGATGTGGTTGATCGAAAGTACCCGACATGATGTCGTTTACCTGGAAGGATGTATAGCTGCCGACTTAGAAACTACTGTCATTTTAGAGATCTGCAAGAATCCACTACCAAGTAATGTTCAAGTCTCCGACATTTTCGGTGCTAGAGTGCAATCGTGCTACAATGAAAAATATTTACAACAAAGAAGCAGTCAATGCTACTTAATAGGTTGCACTCTGGCACTAGGCATGCCAAGATTTACAACAAAGAAGCAGTCACTGCTACGTAGCAACAAAAGGACAAAGGAAAACCCAATATTGCTTGCATATAAGGTCCGTTCATCGCCCTTGAAAGTAATCTCTACAATTTCCCTCCCCTGTCTTACGAATATCGATGTACCTACCTATAATATATACGACGTCTATATAAGTCAAAATGACCTTTTCAATTGAAGGAGAACGAAGCGAGCGAGCTGCCAAAACGTTGGAGACTCAACTGGAATCCTTGACACTCCGCCCCGTGGATCAAGTGGATTGGGTTGTCTATGGGCAACCCTCAACACCGCAAAGCCCGGCCCTTGGTCCTCAGCCTTCGGCTCCTCTCATCGACCTGGCGTTTCTACCTAATACTAAAGAGGAAGAGAGACTCCGTGCCAAATCCAGGCCGTTGAGCCAATTCCAAAGCCAAACCAGGCGAGAGATGGACAGAATCTTATATCAGATGCGACATGAATGGCTCAGGTCGGAAACAGACATTGAACCACAACTGGCAATCGGACCTCAAGGCTATCGCGGAGAACAATGTTTGGGATCGTTGGGTAGACCAGGGAATCTGTGGTGATGAATGGGGTGAGCGCTGGGAGATTGGTAGCCGCCCCTTGTCACTCTCATGGTTCCTTGACCAGGAGAACGACCGACTACAACACAGGAGGATGAAGAAGGGCCCTTTCTTTAACATCGAGAATGAGCGACAAGGCGCTGTATGGGCTCATGAGGACCGGCCAGATGTTGAACCTGCCCCGGTCCCCGTCCTGAGTCCGGAGCCGGAGCCAAAACCAGAGCCAGCGCCTCAGGAAGAGGAGCTTTTCGGTTCGCCTCCATCTAAACAACGTGAATCTTCGCCAAAGCCTTATAAATATATCATGACAGCGTTTGGCGCCGTGCCGCAGTGGCACTACCCGAAGCCGACCGTTTGCAACCCTGAAGCGTCCCGACCCTACCACCAGTTCCAGTATCAAGTAAGACAGGAGCGCGAGTGGATCAGGGATGAGTTAGATTTTAGAAAGATTCAGGTTGCCGGAGTGGAATTGGACGACCTGGCATGCAAGAGCGTCAGGAACAACTGGATTGAGGATAGAATTTGGAACCCTGAGTGGAAAGGCTTGCCGGGGATGAGATGGAGGCATGAAGAGGCAGAGGAGACCGAGAAGGAGCGGAAAGAAGTAAGAAAAGGAGGGTGTTGGATCACCTAGTAAAGCTGCCACAAAAGAAGAAGCGCATGATTGACGTCCCTCCACGGATCTCTGGTCATCCTTCCTGGTATAGTAATATCGAGAAACGCGGAAGTAACATGGTCGAAAGCGATTGAAGGAGTGAAAGGTTTGATAGCTGATTCTCGAAGCCGACGTAGCTGGGCAATAGGAAAGGTAGACATCACTCGGGAGAATGGTTGATGGATGGAAAGGTGGAGATACTAGGCTTGGTTTGAAATGTAAAATAAAAGAAGCTTCTATTGGGATTGGAATCTTTAAGTCACGCGTTTGTCTACTATCGCCAGTGTGCGCAGTCGAGATCTTGCAATTACTGAGTAGATACTGTTGAAACATGTAGAATTTGGTTTTCGGCTGCTAGACTTCACCGTTCACTGTTTCTCCCATAAGGATTGCAAGCCTTCCAGTTCCGAGACGTTTCTGGTTCATGGTGTATTTATGCCACAGGCCGAAATTCTCATTCTATACTATAACTATCTATCGAACCTCTCGATCCCAAGGACAAAGCTATCAAGGCATTTCAATATAGCAGACCCTCACTGTTTAAATATGTCGAAGAAGGAAGAGAATACAAGCTCCGACCGCAACCCACAGGTTCGGCGAGATGATCTCCCCGCGGCCGTTGACTGACGAAGTGATGGTCGCAACGCCAGTAGTTGTGACAGAAGAACTCGAGTTGCTAGTGCTTGAAACTGAAGAAGCCTGAGATGAGGCCTGAGATGAAAGCTGAGATGAAGTAGTGGCGATGGTGGAAGCAGAAGTAGCATCGGAAGTGCTCGTGGCGGTCGTCGTGGCGGTCGTACTGGCGGTTGTGCTTGAGTCGCTGCTCTCGCCACCCGTCCCCTCAAACTCAATGCTCGTCCAATCGCCCGTCTGATCTCCATACGTATAGCTCTTCGCAGGATTGAAGTTGGCAATCTTCACACTCTCAACAACCATAGTGAACGGCCCGTCATCGTAATTCGTCTCCCCGCCAGCCCACTCAATGGTCCCTTCGGCATTGTCGCTATCACCACCAGCCCAGATCCCTATCTTGACCCGCATGGGTGTCTGGGGATAGTTTGCGCCATCGAGAGCGTCTGCGTAGGCGAGCGTTCGAACCGGAGTGCTGTCGATGTACCAGATGCACGAAGACTTGGTCCAGTAGAGTGTGTAGTTGTGGCTCGTTGCTTGGGTGTCTGTCACGGCAGACGTTGCACCGCGGTCGTCGTTTGTGTCATTGCCTTTGCCGAAGTAGTTGGTTTGCACTTCATTGACTGAACCGCCGAGCCATTCCCAGTCTCTGTCACGGGGTTAGCGAAGTTTGTGGTAAGAAAGAGGTTCGTCCTGACAGCTCATCGAGATCGTCTGAGAGAAGCACGGCAGAGGAAACAATGCCAGTACCAGAGGCCGCCTTCATGTGAATCTCGACACGGCCAAAGAAGATGTACCAGCTTGTTTCGATAGTAGGTGCATCTCCCTTCTCAGTGATGGTGAACTCGGCGCCGTTCGAGGTATACTCAACGTCACCAGAACCGATGGAGGTCCAGTTGTCGTCATCGGAGCCGGAAGTAAAGTCCACGGAGTAAGTGGAAGACGAGAGACCAGCATCTGCAGAACAAGAAGCTAGGAGAGATAAAGTTAACCACCTGTAACTTGCCAGGATCTGGTTGGTTTTCACTTACAGTTTGTGATGGGGTTACAGTCACTGTAGGTCTGGGCCGCAGCTGTCGATAGCAGACCCGCGCCCAAAACGAATGTACATGCATTAAGCATCATGGATAGAATTGAAATTAGAAGGATGAGTTAAGAATGGAATAAAGAAATCTCGCAAAGAAAATGCTTCCGAGGGCGTAGAAGGAGAGGAGGCGATTAATAGCCCAATCGCCGGCCCGGGATGTGGGATGCCAGCCCATCTCCAAAAGAAGAAAATGCAGCCTCTCATCGGCACTGAAAAGCCGGTATCGAGAGCTATAACGAGGACATACGTGGGCGGGACTCGATGGTTGCGTAAGCTAGTGTCCAAGAATGAAGCGATTGTGGAGTTGCCGCGTGTTTATGGAGAACGGGGCCCCTGTTTTTCGATGGCTCTGACGTTGTAAAGAGTTCCAATTAAGGAACCTTGACCTGATTCAGGTCGGCTGTAGCCTTTCTTCGTATGGTTATGTTGCTGTTCGATATCTTACACGGCTGCGGGATATGTGGGTGTGCGAAGACACGCCGTGGAACAACCTCCAGCGTAATTAATTGAACATGAAATCTTCGATCCACTGTGTCACTCACTGTTCTTCTTCTGGAGAAAGCCTGTTTCCTTCCTGTCCGTCTGTGTCGGCATTTTTGAAGCACAAAGATCTTGTCTGAAGTAATCGGAGCGTCATGTTGAAAATGTAGACTAGCTAGAAAGTTTTCATTATCGAGAATACATTTTTTGGCCAGCCTTTTTCCAACTACCAGCAACCCAGCAACTCAAGGCAACATTAGCCCTGCTTCTCGATCGCCGCACTACCTGCTTTGCGGCTTCTTATCTCGTCGAAGAATGGACCCCAGTCCGGATATTTGACATTGAGTTTGAAACCATTCTCGTGTAGCAGCCGGTTCGCCATTACTGCTCCAATGGCCCCGGTATTATCCAAAGACCTTACCTCCTCCCAGAATACGAATTCCGGATCCGAATCTTGGTCTTCCTCCTCAGCCCAGAATCCGACTTCCGGATCCCGATCTTGGTCTTCCTTCTCAGTCGTTGTTTCCATGTTGGACCATAATTCAATCAGCTTATCCTTGAAGCCGCACTGCGCAAGGTCGATGATGAATGGAGACTGTGAGTCCTTGTGTATCACGATGTTCCGTGGGGAACAATCATCCATGAGAATACCGCGCTTGTTGATGTCATGTACAGCGTCGACAGCAGATTGTACAACGCCTGGCCACTTCTTAGGATCCGAAGGGGCTGAATGCGCCGTAGCTATGTTGCGGAGGTTATATCCGGGTATAGCTTCCAGAAGAATGCCCTTGACCTCTGAGTAGCGTGCTAGTTCTGGCTGTTGCGCTGGGTCTTGGGGCACGTCGGAACTGGGCAGCGCTAGTCGCGCGTGGGCGTATAGGCGTGGTATCGATATCCCCTGGAGATCTTTCAGTCGTGCATATGCCTCGGTCTCGCAGTCAAAGTACTCATTGCAGTCCTTCCACAGGAATGCCTCGAAATTCGCACGGCCCTCTTCAGTGCCATCGAGCTGATGCCAAGATTGCTGTGGATAGGAACTTGTCTTCTTCTCCTCTTCTAGCTCTTAGAAAAAAAGGGGGCTACATCTCCTCGCAGGATGAAAGACTGGAAAGCAGCCTCGTCAGCAGGTGTGTGAGGTATGTGCTTGCCCTCGTATCCGTTGCTCCGAAGGTCTCTGCCGAAGCGACGGTCGTAGAGTTTGAGGACGGCACAGATACGGGAACCTGACTTGGTGTTGATGAGAACGCCCATGACAGGGGACATGGTTATGCTGTATATCTTGTAAATGAATGCCTTGGCAGACCGGGGAAAGGACACATCGCCGCGGCAATCCTCAAGAACTTCCAGCTCTAGAGGCTCTCCTGGCCTGTATGGAACAGGTGTCGGAGTGTCGGCTGTTTCGGGCGGCATGTTGGTGAGTGTAGCACAATAATCACCCGCTTGGCAGGCTTCACCTACTGTCGAAGTTAGCCAACCAGGAGAAATCCAAGGATCCAGAGCTGCCGAGCACGTTGATGATATGCCGTCGTAATGCAGCAGCGGGTTTTTAAGGTAGCGCCGCGCCTCAAGAGAGCCACTCGCGAGGACGTGTTGTGGTAGCTATTGTTCGGACTTGTTTGTTTACAAGGTGAGATGCCTGACTGATGAGGCTTAGGGGGAGAACTTGAACTTGCCCTGCCTGCCAGATATTGCTGACTTAACAGCCCAAGGTACGACGTGAATTAGGGGGCGCTAGGCTGCGGAAGGGAAAGGGGAAGAATGTGACGTGACCCAACCCAATTGCATCGTCCTTGCCACTTCCTGTCCTGACCGACAGAGTGTTGGCTACCTTATATAGAAGGCTAACAATACATCCTGGGGAGAGACGACAATAAAGGCCATCTAGTACGTTTCAGAGTAGGCCGTGTGAGGCCATGTCAGGTGGGATGTCACATAAGAAAGAGCTGAAAGGTCAAATACGGTAGCCAACACAAGGGGCTCACGTTTACCACCCATCCCATTTCATTCAAGGCCAGGTTTGCTTGGAGAATTCACTACCTTGTTCTCTCCAACCTCTTGCCTGAGTTAGACTTATGAATTCAAACAATCCCCATTGTTTGACTCCTCGGGTTGAGGATATGAGTAGGTACCTGTTTGAAGGGCAACTTGGCTTCGGCAGCTAGCTTCGGTGGCCGGCTCTGAATCATCAACAAACAGGCTGTGTCAGAACTGCGAAGAATAGGTACAGAATGGCAAACCCCATGTAACGCATGATCCATGAGAAAACAGAGATACGCTTTTTCGCAGCTTAATGGGGATAAAAAGAAGTTCATACTCAATGCTGCTCCCTTCAACTTCTCATATTCTCTTTTGCACGCTAACTTTCAAGTATCTCCGCAATCATGCCTTCATCCAGGGGTCCACAGCCATTCCACTTACCAAGAAATTGGAAGAGGACATAAAGATATACTTGGCCCATGCCAAGGTCGACCACATTAGCGTCTCATCATGGGGAACTCGATGGAACTTTTCCCATGGCGAAACCCGAACTCACTCGAAAATCCCTTTTTACGTCGCATTTCGCCGTGTTAATGGCAGATACCAGACATGCATCAGTTTTCGGAATGGTCGACGCATGGAGTTCGTCGATGGGACCAGGCGCGACTGGGGTAGCACTCCTCCAGAAGCGAATAGTGCTCTCGAATACTACCAGGCGCGACTGGGGTAGCACTCCTCCAGAAGCGAATAGTGCTCTCGAATACTACCAGGCGCGGTTCGACATCCAGCCTACCTTGAGTCGACCTAGATCTAAGTCTCACAAGAGTGAGGAAGATGATAAGAAGGGCGGAAACGCGAGTGGCAGCGGATGGAAGAAGGAGGTTAGGAGGGATTCCTACGGCGGATACTTCTATTTGGCCGAGAATGAGGAGTATCATGCATGTGATTCGGAAGGCAACTAAGTTGAGACGACCGACCGGACGACCTGCGACTGGGTCTAGCTCTTACGGCTCTCAACCCTCGTACGGTTCCAGTTCAATTTTGCGGCTCCAATTTGGCCCGCAGATCTTCTGGGCCCTCGCAGGTCAACTGCCCTACCGACTTCAGGTCTGGCAGAGGATATTATGTAGATACCGACGGAAGGAGTTCAAGCCAGGGGCGGCCAGGGAGCATTTGGTTCGGGACTGGCGTTGTTCTAGGATATGGATGGACAGTCCATTGTGGTTCACGTCTGGAGCATTGTTCAACGGTTCAGCTCTGTATTGACGTTATACAATGAGTGGGGCTACTGTGTTGGGGACAGGGATTGGTCTTGCAGACATGTTCATTGAGACTAAATTTAGCTACTCAAGGAGAGATTCACTCTATCAAGAAGAAGAATCAAGCGTGCTTGATTTGTTCATTCACGGTTTTCTTCGGGGATTCAGTTCTGATTCATCCCTCTCTTTTCTTCTAGAAATTTTTGCAAGACCATTTGATCAAGC
This sequence comes from Nectriaceae sp. PG4201, assembly GCA_023628695.1. Classification (NCBI taxonomy): domain Eukaryota; kingdom Fungi; phylum Ascomycota; class Sordariomycetes; order Hypocreales; family Nectriaceae; species Nectriaceae sp. PG4201. The sequence goes on along the minus strand of JAMAKE010000040.1, from coordinate 83,369 downwards.
GAATTGCTCTTGTCTTCTCTCTTCTACTATTGTACACTGATTCTCAATAATGTGCAACTAAGAGCCTGATCCTTCGAGATGAAAGAAATGAATGAAGCCTACGCGACTCCTGCCAATAACCTTGTCACCGTATGGGGAGACTGTACAGTTGGAATATCTCCCCAAGCAGTTCCATCCTCGGCAAGCAGCCTGGGTATATCAGAACAAAGCAACAGAATGGAACCACCCAACAGACCCTCCATGAGAGGCATCGACACTCGCAACCCTACCAACCCATAGACGCTAAAGCTGAGTGACATGACGAGTAGCAGTACGCCTATGTATAGGAGTGCGATCGACGAATAGTTGACGAAAATTCTTCCTTCTAGCTCCATGCTCTGTAGGATTAATGATGGTGAGAATCTAAGAGCACATCCAGTGTCCCAGCACGTTCGAGAGAATAAACAGCGTGGTTAGCTAATACAGAAACGGTAGTCAAGAGGACGTTATCCTTTCGGGCCTCGAAGTTGCCGTAGATACGTGAGCTTTTTGACTGTGGAGATAGAAGCACGACCTTCCGCATCCGCCCATACCCGAAACATAATATGTTCCATAACAGGCATCAAATCGAAAGGATAATTGCCTGCGTTAGTCTGGTGAGTGAATAGAGCGACTTGATCATATTCTCGGAGTATTTAGTGGCATTTATATTACTACTAAGCTTCAGCCTAGGACATATGCTACTCTCCTTACAAGGTCCTCTAGAGTAATTATAATGTAACTGCATTGAATGAAAACAATCATATATATCCAAGAGATCTAAGCTCCCCACGTTATCTCACAGCGGCAGGTCAAAATTCCAGCCATTTAGCAACTCTCCGCCTGGCCCCTCTGTTTCTATCGGTCTATCGAGTACCTGGTCCAGTACACGGCTGATGATACTCTTGATGGCGCGGCAGAGATCAGAATTCGGTGCGGAAGGCTGGACCCAGGCCAGAAAAGCGACGAACATGGTGAGATTCTGGATCGTCTCAGAGCGTGGAAGGGTCGTGGTGGTCGAGCGACCCTTGAGGAGCTCTACGCAGAGAATACCAGAGGCAGGGGCGCCATAGAACATGGCCTGGGCGAGGTGTAAGTTTCACCAACTAAGGGTATTCATTAGAGGGGACGTACCATCCATTCGAAGTTGTAGCGCTTGCCTTGGAAGCGGTCCCGCTGAGTCCAAAGGATGGTCGTCAAGTGTAGAATCTCTCGTGAAATATCGATCAAGGCCTGGTTACCGACCTGGCCGTACTTAAGAGCCAATCGCTCTAGCAGGAACTGGTTCTGTTGTTGGTCTAGCGCGATGCGTAGGAGCGTCATTGCTGGCGAGGAGACGCCTTCGGCTCTGAGAGAGGGAGGCGTTTCGTCATGCCGGTATATAGCGCTGGCTGGGAACTGCGCATAAATAGCATGTGAGCGTGCCTTGAGTTCACTTTGAGGGTGATTAGTAGAGTGGTTCACGGTATGTTAAGCATAATGCGTACTCGATGCGTGCCAATACATCAGGCGTCGCCGAAGTCAAGGCAATCTCCAATATCTCATCACGGATTCGAGATAGCAAATACAAGGCCCGGAGTCGCGTCGCAGCATAGAATTGGCCGTGGGTATTCCACCCGTTAACGTCCAGGGCTTCAACAGCAAGCTGTAAATCGCGAGGGCCCGCAATAAGGCTTTCATCACTGACATCCAAAGGCAGAGGGCATGAGCTGTAACGCCAGCTCAATGCAGGAGGCCGGCCGGTAAAGGTTGCTAGCTGCTTGTCTAGTTCGAATCTATACGCTTGCAAATAACCTCCGTCGAAACTGAGAGGAAAGTGATCTTGTTGGTGCTCGCATCCGTGTCGTGATAGAGGCCAGAAAATGTAGTGGCGGCCGTCATGTCGAGGTACATTCTCCAAGCTCTCAAACCTATTGATTGTCAATACCTGGAAGCATACTGATACTATGGTTAGGAAGGGTCAGGCTTACTTGAATCCCCATTCATCGCGGTTTCTAGAATGCAAGAATTGTAACTCAGAAGCACACGAAGCGGGTTTGTCTGGCGTGTTCGCTCACACAGGTTGGTACAGGTAGCCGCAAGCTCCTGCATTTCCACCGCAAATCTCATCCGATCTCTCCTAATTCCTTCTTGCTTCGCGAAGACATCCGCATCTTCAAATAGAGAGAGGGCGCCAAAGGCCCAAGTGGTGAATAGAATGCCCATGGCTTCCCATGGTAGACGAGGACCCGTAATGGCGTTAAGCCAATCTGTAAAATCCTCTCCTGACTCGAAAGGTCTCATAATATTCTCTGATATCAACCGAGAAACCACTTCAAATTCGTTAGCTCTCCGATGTTTCGACGGTAATTGCTGCCCAAAAGCTGTCCATATCGATGCCATGCAATGCTCCGGACCCAGTTTCCACCAAGTCATCTTCGTCCGCTTGTACTGCTCAAACAATGTCGTACATGTTGCCTTCTCTGGCAGATGGTCCAGGATTTTAATGCCTAAAATTACCATATCCTCGTCCACAGCATTCCCTTTACTCCGAGATGGCATAGGCACTGGAACCCGTTCAGGAGTTTCTAAACGACTCCTATTCTCTAAGAATACTGCCGAGAAGCTGGTCGGCCCTAGAAAACCCGAGGAGCTCTCAAATAGCGGAGCAGGCATTGAAACCTTACTAGGCATACTCGTTGTTCCTGCATCACTGGATGTTGGCATCGGCGAGGTGGACGAGCAGCCGGAATTAGGTTCCGTCTGGTTCCCCTGCTTGCTCACACGAGCAGCCTGTTTCACTGATGCTCCATGGTACACACAGCTCGACGCGGTTTTCCGGCGAATACACCTCAAGCAGGTAGGCACAGTGTGATCGCAGGCCAGTTTTCTCTTTCGGCAAGGCCTTCAAGATCATGGAATAACGTCAGCATGTAGTACACAGGAAATATAGATGTAAGTCTGAAGGGTGCGACCGAAATGTCCCGAGAGCTGCCGGCTGGCCTTGTCCAACGAGTGAATATAGTTTTAAATCCTTGAAGTAGACAAATTGAGCTCTGAAGGTTCGACTTACTCGCATGCCTGCGTGAGGCCGTTGCGGCGTCGGAGTAGCGTAGGCTTGAGGGTCGACATGGCATGTGCATTATAGTTAGTGGGAGGACTGGAGAGAAGAGTAGATGAGGTTAAGCTTCAAGCGCTAATTCAGATTAATAGTCCTGGCGGCTCTCCTAATGCCGGGGTGTAGGTTAGGATTTAAGGGAATGTGAGGGTTAGTATTTGGATCAGAGTGAAGGCTAGGATCAAAGAACAAGAGACAGGTTAGGATTTACGTATACCCGCCCTAACAAAGTCACTACAACTATCCCAAAGAGCTAACACCCCACTAACAACTCAGCTACGATGGCGAAAACGCGCGTAAGTAACTCTCTGATTATTATACCTAGCTTTTTCAACACTAGAATAACCAATGATATTAGTCCTCTTGCCCTCGCTATACAGTTGTGAGTAGCGCTCTATTGTCTCACGGAACGATGCTTCTGTTGGCTCAGGTAGAGATCCAAACGACAGCTTCGAAACCACGGTTGGGTTCCGTGTCATAAGTCATGGGTGGATGACGTGCTAGCGGAGCTCGGCCTTCGGTGCTCGGAGATGACTGCAAATCACGTAGGGTCGGGGTCTAAGAGTTTGGTGATACTTGAACCAGTCAAATCTCGCACACTAGCTACGGCTACTAGATGTCTCCTACTATTCGCGAAATATTTCAGTTGAGCATATGCTGAACAACAATTCAGTTTGATGTGCGCCAACACCTCCTCAATGCTTCCTCTCGCCTTCGTGCAATCTGACATGGGAAGCAGTGAGCCTATAACAGAAAAACGGTCGCTTCTGCAAGCCTCGAATAATGAAAATGCTATCCACGACAGCGGAAATGTCTCAACGTCTCGAGGAGGTAGACAAGACCCATTTGACACGACAAGTGGAGGCATGCAGTCGCATCTTCCCGAAACACAAATTTCTTGCGCATACTGTTGGTCATGGCATAGCAGCAGTCACTCTACATTTATTTGGACGAAAATTAAATCGTCTGGTAGGTTTTGGCATGGCTGAAGCAGTGTCCTGCGATGATCTTTCCACCTTCGAGGGGTTGTATTCAGAAAACGGAGTTGCGGCAGAAATTGACCCCTGCCCCTTTGCCCACCAAACAGTGCTCCCAGTTTTGGCTTCTGGTGGATATTGCGTTAATGGCTGGATCAACAGCTATGTACGTAACCTGACTGACCAGGATCTTCAAGAGGGAGATGTTTCGGGGGTTGAGATATCTCGAATTACTCCGGACAGCTCCGAGGACTTTCTACATACTTCAGTAGAAGGGCTTAAGGATAACGGGCGACCTGCGCTATTACTAGAAACACTTGCACGCATTGCATTATCACGTGCAGATACAACTATCTATCCAGCACTGACTGACGGCAAAATCGCTGGCTCAGGGGCTCTGGCTAAGATCGAGACATCGACAGGTAGTGTGGCTCATATGTATCTCGACAGTACTGTGCCAGAATATCGAGGGAGAGGGATTCAAAGGGCACTGTTACAGGCACGGCTATCGGATGCCCAAAGATTAACTCCATATGGATTGTTAAGTCTAGATTGACGGGTTGTTTCGAAACGAGCCAGACCATCGACGACGATCAAGGTCAAAAGGACACCTGGAACGCTAGTTTCGGGGCTTTTCTCACGGCTAGGGCCGGGGTTGAGGTGAGTAGAAGTTTAAAATCTAGCCAAGTTCATTATTGTCTTAGGTTACGTCGCATTCTCTCTCGTTCAGGACCGTTACAGCATGAAAAATATGAGTTGTCCAGACTATCCACAACGGTGGTTGCTTGTTTAGTACTGGTATCAGCGGCATAGTTTGAATGGTGCCATGAATATACGCTCTCAGCTAGCTACAATTGCTCTGACTAAGTGCGGCCCGTAGTCTCTGGCCCGAGCCGCTCAATTCCTACCCATACATCAATAGTGCGAATTAACGGGTTCGATGCCCATATGTCCCCGCCATGACCTGGAATGTAAGCTCCGGGGAAAGTATACGGGCCTACCCATGCTATTCCGGCCAATCCTCAGCACGCGAGCCCAAACTGAGCTCTGAAGAGGCCTGCCGATCTATTACAGAAAGGCTACAGTGCGTAGGCGGAATGATACTAATGTCGACATGCTCGGACTCGCCCGTGGCTGGCTGCAGACTGAGGAAGCTAGCTCGTGGTTGATGGTCTTAACCATGTTAATAATGCTAACCTCTTTTATCTCAGCGCTAATACCAGAGGGAACAAGGCAGCGGACTAATAGCAGATGAGAACACTTTTGCAAAGAGAGCAGCATCCCAATACGCCGACAAGCATGGGCAACTTAGTGTCGACATACCAGAACCAAGGTCAATGAAAGACAGCAGAAGAGCTCGGCGTGCGAGTGATAGAGGCAAGGAAGAAAGTGCTAGCGGAGGAGAAACGCGGTACGCTGGCGACTAACTAAGCCCTCACCTGAAAAGACCAAGGCCGTACTGGCAATGCGTTGGCTCTGATGTGAAGCTGCATTATCCTATGAGAGCTGTGTAAGAGAACCTAAGCGACTTATCACTGAGGAATGAATTTAACATGTCAATAAAAAAGAATGCCTACGCTGACGAATACCCGCCTATCTATGCTGCTTCTCATTTACGCTTGGATTGCTAAGTACTCTTGTGGTTGATTGCTATCAGTGATCATTTCGTTATCAACTTGAGGTACTACCTTGGAATTCCCTATATGGATCAAGGCAAACTTCGTGAGGCGGAAGAGATATACGAGTAGGCGCTGGAAGGGAGAGGGAAGGTGCTTGAACGCGACCACACATCGACTCTTAATATAGCAAACAACTTGAGACTTCTCTATGTGAATCAAGACAAGCTCTTAGACGTCTAGGCGATGTATGAGTGAGCGCTAGAGGCGATGGGAAGGCCGTTGGGCCAGCCCAACCCATCCCGAGGTGTGTGCCATTACACCGAAAGGTTCTTGGAAAACTATCGACTAAATTTCATAGCATTCTCCCGCTCCGGAAGAGGTTACGATAGTAACATGAAACAATGTTTCCCATACGGGACTTGAACCTATACATGATCAAACTTGGTGATTCTGAATATTTGGGTCAGGTACGCCTCTTTATTCATACGCCAAAATTCATGAAGAAAGACTCTAGGCTCCCGTTGCTACTCCGAACTGAGAAGATACTTGAGTTTCATTGAGTACCGGAATTGGGTTGTGCCCCAAGAACGTTGTGGACGAGCATTATTTGACATATATGCACAAAAGTGAGCCGCAGAAGCCTTGTGATCCGACCACCTAGCCTTATTGCTTCCTGTTGCCTTATACTGCTCTCTAGGACTGGGCGGCTTAGACAGAGGTGGCAGATACGTCATCATTTCTCTATTCTACTCATCACTGCACTGCTGAGTCGTACCTGCAGGCCAGACGATGGAATTATTATATTAACTATCAGCGGCCTACACAAATCGCTGGAGAGGCAAAGTTTGGAGATACTAATTGAGGTAGGCGCTGATGGCTATTTGGCTGCTTATGGGTGATAATTCATATCTACTAGTAGGTCAGGCAGCATGAACTCTTCTGCCTGAGATCCTGCAATACTGATGCAAACGAGGCTGTATAGGAGACCAGTCACTTCGGACACCTAGCAAAAAGATACGCATGAAGAAATCATAGAGCTGCCTGCGTCGATAAAGTCAACATATCGTAAGATGCATAGTATTGCTTTTCGCTTCTTATATCTATTCATTGGTCTCGTTAAGCATGAGTTCTATAATTCTATAATCTATTGCTGATCTCCTCGAGCAGTTGAATCTCTTCTTGCATGAGGTAGATGTGTGTGGGCAAAACGAGTCTGCCTGGTCGAATGATGATCTCATGTTGAGGTTGATGATTGTCGGCAGCGATTTTCAACTCTTCTTCACTGGCACCACCCTTGCTCTCTTCATCCGATTTTCCAATATTTTGACGGCTCTGTGGCTTGAGATCGTCGGGGGTCCACCAGTAGACTGGGAATGTTCGCTGAATATTATTGATGAGCAGCGCGACGACCAACATGATGCCACAATTAAGCATTACCACGGGAATAAAGAACCACCCCAGCTGCAATATTTGATCATCAACAACTGCTAACAGTGCTGTCGCTCCTGCGGGAGGATGTATCGTTTTCGTGAATGCCATGACTGCTGTGACGGTCGCGCAAGACAAAGCACCAGCCAACCATCGGATCGTGGTGAAATATACACTCATCTGAAAGAGCTTGCATATGCTCATCCCCAACACGGCTGCAACTATTTGGCCGACAAGAAAGTTCCGTGGTTGTGCAAGAGGCGATTCTATTGCGTAAAATTCCAAGACAGCACCGGCACCCTGCATGGAAAACGCTATTAGATTCCGTCACATTCCAGATCATATTGGGAAGACAACATACAAAACTGCCAACGATCATGGGCGCGCCACGCTCCTTGAATGCTGGTATTCGCTCTGATACAACTTCGATGATGGAGAGGCCGCACAGGACGCCCAGAAATGCCCAGAAGACTGGGACTACAGAGCCGATTTCACGAGGCTTCTCCTTGCGATGCCCCATGAAGTAGGCGATGGGATGTGGGATGTGCTGCCATGGTGGTCGAGGGACGAAGGGGTTGAGGAATCGATCTATGTCGAACTTCCATGTTGTTGGATCCCAGCGAGACATACCGGGGGTTGAGAGATCGCGTGGGAGGGGAAATAAGGGCGGGAAGGGGAGGAGAAGAGAGGAAGGATTTGTAGGATGAGTGAGCCAAGTTGAGTCGTGTCGATGGTGTAATATGATGCTGAGATGACAACTAGACGTGAATGAAGGATGAGTGAATGTTCAAGGGTAAAATGTCATTTAATCCAAAACGGGTTATAGCGACATTGACGAAGTACCTGACCCTCAGGGTAGTGCGAAGCAGCGTCTTGGCCAGTCCGACTTCGCGCCATTTGACCCGGCGAGAACGGAAGAGAATTCAGACCAAACCAAAAAGCCGCCATTCCCGGACAGTCTCATTATCTTAAATAGAGAATAGAAGCCGCGGAGATTCGCAACTCGCAATAAAAAGGCCCTTTCTGTTATTGGCATTCTGGGGCTTGCGATTTCGTAATTGAAACTCCTGCGGCGCCTCTCAGATGCTGGACGACGACATGCCAAGCCGGGTAATTGTGGGGCATGCAGGTTGCCCCAGACGCTAAGGCCCATGTCAGAATCTCGGGACTGCGGGCTTCTCTCGGCAACTGCGAGGGTTTGGTTGCTCTTTCCTTCGAAAAGAGGTTTTCTTTCGGAAATTTCGGGGTTTTGTGGCAAGTAGGAAATGCTTCCGTGGGAAGGAGCCTATGACCTCATGGATCTGGGATCTATTTTCAGGTACGGGATCTCCCAACGTGGCAGGAGATCTACTTGGCCATTAGTCAACTGCAGGAGTCTCGGCGTTCGCACATGCAAACTCTGGCGCAGTTTCATCACTGAAGGGGCCCTTGATTTTTAAGTGTTTGTAATCATGGAGATCAAGAAGGATTATGATCCTTTACAATGTGGAGCATCACCGTGAAAGCCGAGATAACACAGCGTCCCCGTTTCCTCCGAAAACGAGGACCATTAGAAACCGTAACTTGTATGCCGGCCTCTAATAAAGCCTCATTTGCATATTCTAGTTCTGTCTATGTGAAAAATTGTTATCTGATTGCTACATAACCATTGGGAACGTATATGTACTGCGGTTTGAGCCCTTTGCTTCACGTCTTGGCTCGCCGCTCGGTGTCTCCTCCAATGTGTACGTGAAATTGAAACGCGGTCGAATGGGCAATCCCCTATCATTCGTCAAGGATGTAGTAACTGAATGGATATTACCTGACGAGCGGATGTACGTCTCTTTGTCCTCAGGCGCGACTCCCGATACACTGATCTATTCATGATAAGCATGCAACCCGCGCAATTTAGGGAAGACTCTTACAGTGAAATCCTTCTTAGAGCCTCCCGGCAAGTTTGCTGTGAATCTTTTGAACTCGGCGAATTCCGGATTCCTGTTCGTACCTCGCGCTAGCACCTCGTCGATGACCGTGTCTGCGCTTAACACAGCAACCCAGAAGGGCGTCAGTGCGGTTTGGCATATTTGATGCACCCAGTATAGCTTACCTCAGCACAGACAGTGGTTGCAAGTCCCTCCCCAGCCTTGCTCAGCTTCTCATCCGGCATAGCTTTGAAACAGAGCGCAATGACTTGATCAGAATCGGGGCTTTCATAAAGTGAAGCCGCCTGAAGGCCGACCTTCCAATCACCTCCCACGCCGAAAGTGCCGGCCTGGACTGAACCACGAGGCAGGCTGTCTCGAGGAGGCACAATCACTTGTGCTGAGCGCTGAATAGTCGACATTGAGAAGAGTTTCAGAGGATACTGAGTCTGATTGTCGAGGAATAGACTCGTGTTGGGCTAGTACATTGTTAATCTTATTAGATTCTTGAATGGTAGCTAGGGAACGCGGGACTTACTTCCGACATACTGGCTAAATGTGGAGATGGACGTTACTAATAGTAATGGTGATGGGTAAAGGTCGTTGAGGACGATGTTCTTGAGAATGGCGATGTTTTGTATCAAGCAAGGTACTTTAGAAACGAACAGGTTTTATTCTCGAAGCTTGAACTTAATGGACAGCAAGAGGAGAGACCTGAAAGGTATTTATGCCCGGCGTTGTCTAATCTCAACGGTGATTAAGAAGTTACTTTGAGGGGTGAATCCTGTGATTTGAGTTGCTCATCTCCGACTCTCTGCGATTGTGGTTGTTTGGGTCATTCCACAATCAAGCACCGTCAAACCAGATCGTGATTTACTAACTTCTAAATGCCTGCGTCCAGCTCCCGTTCTGAATGTTATATCCGACTACGGCTACGTTGATGGACTTTGTCGAGAAGTTCAACGTGTGTCCTACGATTCCGTTGTCTTCATCTCCTCCAATTTGAAATCAAACGCGAGCATCGTCAAGTGCAGCTCCCTCGTCACGGTTATCTACCTCAGATTAATGTCCGGCTCGCACAGAACTTGGGTACTTGATAGATAAGTATACCTTGAATTCTTTCTTTGTTCCATCCTGCAACGTTGTCGTAAATAACGCATCGTCCTTAAAGGCAGGACTATTCTCAGCGTATTCCCCCACCATTCGAGCGTCAGATATCTCGGCTTTATTTAGTATAGCAACCTGCGCGTCTCAGTCAATCTTTTCTAACGAAACAGGTCTCTCAAGTCGAGCCCATTCATGCTTTACCTTGCTATAGCCACTGTTAGGTATACTGTAAGTGGTGCCTATGTGTCTGCCTCCCACTCTCACTTTGATCCAGAGAACGACGACCAAGTTTGGATCGGGACTCTGATACAGAGAAGCAGCAAAGACCACATGATCCCTTCTCAGATAGCTGAATGCACCTGCGCTGACCTCAGACTGAGGCTTGCTCTCAACAGGGGGAAGTCGAGCGTATCCTGAATATTCAAGGGTCGCAGGATTGAATGGCTTTAGGGTATACGCAGTGGTGTTGGTGAGAAAAATGGGACAAAGTCGCTAAAAGGCGCATCGAATTATTAGCTCTGTAAACAGGAATGAGCACAAGAAGCTGAGGACTGGTATTTACCTCTCGACTCGCAGCTTCGCGAATTGCGCGTGGCACATTTTCGATGTACGAATCTTCGATGTTCATATTTGCTGACTATTAGAGGATAGTCTTACGAGCCGAGTTTCTAGGAAGGAGTTCTAGCTGAGGATATTGCTCAAGAACGTGGGAATTTGCTCTGGTGGAAGCGATTCTAAGTGTGCGCGTCGAAGGATTAGAGGAGACCACTAGCGTTTTATACAAAACTTGTTCACTACGGCTTTGAATCTATGTATTAATGGACCGAGTGAATACTTGGTTTTGAGATGCGCATCACTAAATACGGCTTCCTAGGTCCGTAGCTTAAATGAATGTGATTGCGGTGATGCTTTGCGTAGGAACATTATTCATTCCCCGCCTGTAATGTCCGTTCTATATATATACCGGGGCGAGCTACTTCTATCATAGTACATTTGTGTCCCTAAGAAAACTTGGAGTGTTCGAATCTTCCGACAGAAGCTCAAATCCAACACTGATCTTTGACGCTTCTCGCACCGCGCCAACCTGCTCCCAGTTAGTATCGATCCTCTTTAAACAGTCGAGCTGTGTGTATGCTTACTGTGAACTCCCGTTGACTCCCATCTGGGAGCGTTGCCGTCAAACGCGTGACATCATTGAACGCTGAGTTGTTTTCAGCGTCCCCTACTAGTCTTCTGTCGAATTCAAGTCGACGGCCGTTAATAAACGTGCTCTTGTTGAACACGGCCACCTTTCAGTGCGTCAATACTTCGACCATCCAGTGGGACTTGAAGGACAAGAGGATATATGTCGCGTACCTTGCTTTTGCAAAAGTTTTCGAACACCGGATCAGAATTTGAGCCCACGTTTACTTGTTCTGATACTACTTTGATCCAGAGGACAATAATAAGATTTGGATCAGGACTACGGTAAAGCGCGGCAGCTTGAATAAAGGAATCATTCGACTCGCAGGCGTAACTGAATGCAGACCCGCCCGCAAATGATAGAGCCTTGCTCTCACCAGGAAGGAAGATTATGCGGCCGCGGTAAACAATTGCGGAGGGGGAGAATTTAGAAAGGCTGTGGAGAGTTCTATTTACGAGAATGAGTCGGATAACGTCCTATGTCAAGAGTTAAGCTTCTGGCTCTCTGTCTAGGTAGTAGCGAAACAAGTTTTGGGTCTCAGGGACTTACTAGCCTAGAGTTGGGATTGGGAGTTTGGCGCTCCTCATTCTCCATTTCTCGACAAATCTCACATAGTTCCCTGTATATTTCCATGAATTTTCCATGGGTATCTTCGTTGCTGTCCGCGTTACTCATGTTGGCTTGTCACTGAGGTGATGTTGACAAGTGTTTAATTGCTAGGGATACCAAGGATGATTTTGGAGAAATGTGGAGGCGGTGATATAGATTAGTCTATAAGATCTTGATGTTGGACATTCAAGATTTAGGAAGATGACGAGCAGCTATTTATATTGCAGTGATGATCGTTTCGAGATCTTCACTACCAGTTTGTGAAATGAATCTCCTGGTTTGAGCATGGCCATCTGTGATTATCCGTCATAGAGACGAGGCGTGAATACGAGCAATCCATGCCTCTTCGACACAGCTTGAGGTAACGAGGCTTTGTTTGCTTCATGTGGCTGACATCAGATTGGTATGGATGCGTATGTGCAGGTACCGAAGACCCGTGGCTTAGTGTACAGAAGAGTTTGGGAGAAATTACTTTCGAAGATTGCTCAATTTGTGATTTGTCGAGTCAATAAGATGAAGAAAGACAAATTACGGAACATAGAGTTCTGACAATGCTTGCAATATTCGGCCAGCCAGCGAGGTCTATTCACACCCGCGAGTGGAACCTTGCACGAGTCACTCACCCGTTACACCAGCACAAAGTACTCTATTGGCGAAATGTTGTACATTTAGCGTATTAACCGTTTAACTCTCCTGGGAAATTTTGTGGTGTGCCTAAAAGGCGGATGCTTGATGCTATTGCGGTTTGATGCCACGTCAAATAGAAGATGACGAGAGTCTTGGTGGAGACATAACTCTATATTCTGGGTCTTGATGAGAATTCATCTGGATGAATATAAGTAGACACACAGATAGGCTTGTAGGTGGACGACACAGCTGCTCTTTATCTTTATTGAGTTCTAAATTTTACTCTAGCTTTCAGCAAGCGTTTGTGCTGTGAGAAAATTCCGAATGTTGAGAGGTTTTTGGTGAGAAGACGCAAATCTTAGTGGACATTCGTTCTACTTGACTACTAAGCAGTGAGAATAACCCAAATTTAAATTATATGGACGCCGATAGCCTCAATCTTCTGGATGACTGTTTTTGGGGCCTTCTGGATTCCGGCGAGAATACGTTTTTGGTGGTGCAGCTGAGGAGATGAGCTACGGAGAACAAAGGCTACTCGGCTGACTGGAGCTAAGAAGTTCTAATGATTTCTGAGCAAAGCGGCGCTATACAAGAGCAGGAGAGCCCGGCTTGGAGCCCCGTCACACCCTGAATCAAAGCAAAGACCTGCGGATCAGCCTGTACATTGTCCTACAATATGGAGTAGCCTGGCACTTAGCCACCGGCTCTAGCCCTAAAGCGAAAAACTTCTCATCACAATATCCGCATAAGACTCATTTATCCTTGACACCCTAAGACCGCTTCTTACCGCTTCTTTTGCGCCTCTTCCTCTTCCTACCCGTCTCCCGACCCGTAGATGAAGAGCCTGTTTCCTGTGTAGCATCTTGCTCAGTTGGTGGCGTAGAACTAGCGTTGGGTGACGGAAGTGAGTCTCCCGGGGACTCTGCGGAGCTGCCATCTTCCTGAGACGATGTAGAAACGAAGTCTAGCTTATCAGGTATCTGGTCGATAGCCGCACACAGTCTTTTGTAATGGGCTGGAACCCAGTTGTCGTATATGTTCTTCGTAAATCGATATGCAGTCCACTTTTCTTTCCCCTCTTGGTCCGTGATGTCGAAAGCGCGGATATCATGACGGTAGTACTTTATAGCTTCTCCGCTCATATCCGGGTAATAGCCATAGATCCTGACCATACTATGGTCGTGCGAGATGGAGAATGCGAGAAGTTGTCTATCAACCTCTTTCTCGCGCTCCACAAACCGAAAGAGCTCCGCGACGCCCCGTACGGCAATTGACATGCTATGCATATTCTGGCGATCTGCTATTTCCAGTGGTCCACTGGAACCCTTGGCCTCACTAGCGAGGAAAGGGAAGTAGATATTGAACGTGCCCATAAAAAGGGATCGGCTCCAATCCTCAGGTTCACCGAGAAAAGGCTTCAACTTTATAAGCTGCTCCTTAGTGAAAGCGTCCTCACCGAATCCAACGGAATAGTCAGGCTGAGGTCTGGCCTTGAATAGGGGGATCGAGCTATTCCAACCCTCATTTACGCTCTCGCGGAGGTATCTTAGGTCTTTGGCGCGAAGGGCGTGTCTCTCTGCCGAGGGGACAATGAGTCGAGAGATATCCTGGACCACCCTAGACTCATTTCCATTCGACAGGTTCTTCAGAGCAGCATCGAAAATATCATGGTCAAAAATAGACTCTGTAGGAACTGGCTGCACACGACCTAGGAGTTCTCGGACAAGTTGTTTACTCTCGTCCGTGATATCGAGATTCGATCTATCCATGAAGTAGCCCTTACTTTCCAGCTTTTTTCGGTAGTGAGGGCTTCGGTACGGAATGTTCTTTTCTTCCCTTGGCTTCTGGTCACTGGGTGTCTTGGAGGAATCCAAGGACATCCGCGTTTGAGACGGGGGCACCCTATGGGCAACTAGATGCGCCATATTACTAGGGAAGGAATCGTGTCTAGGCCACTTCCCTTCTCTCACCCAATACTCAATAGGGTTCAGCAGCTTAGAGGGGCCAATGTCAGGGGCAATTGTAGGCTGGCTAGGGGTATTCTTGGCTGCAATAAGTCTTGGAGATCGACGAAGCGGCTTGTCGTTATTGGTATCGAGGAGTCGCTTCTTGCTGCGCTGGCCGGCTATCTGGGAACCCTGGATGGTGTTAGCGTCTATAGAGACAAAATGCCCATTTCATACCTGAGGGGGAATAGTATTTTGGACTGGGGGCTGAGGAGGCAGAGTACAGCCTTTAGTGTTAGCGGGAGGTAGTCTCTGTGCGTTGTTGCTCTGAGTGTCGTGTGATCGCTGTGCTATTGATTATAAGCAAAATTATCAGCTGTCACGGAATGAAACATGGACTCACTCTCAGCCTTTGATGGGGACGTAGGATGCCCATTTGAGGTAACCTTCCGTGGTCGACCGGGAGCCATGACGATCGGACAAGCTTATAAACAAGGAGCTGTTGTTTTCTTAATGTTCGGTACCCACTAGAGTCTCTTTGTAGACTGCTGATTGTTAGCCAACAGTTAGCTTCCCGCGTCAAAGATATAAAGAGGATGATTTGACTGACTAGAATGCTGCAGCTTTGTGGTAAGCAAACACCCCAATCACGCTGCAGCTGTAGGACTGGCTATTTCAGCGGATGGAGCAATTCAAAGCAGTTTTGTTAGGTATTGGTTTGCCAAATGTCTGCCGGGACATATGGAAGGAAATATAATGGTTGACGATCCCAGCTAGCCCTTCAAGGAGGACTTGACCAAGCTTTTAGGAGCTCTTTATCACTTCTTGGCGGCGCGATGGAGACAAAGCAAATACTCCTTGCCTCAGCCAGCTAAGTTAAAGAGGGAGCAGTAAAGGGACTAAGACTTAGCGCATTGATGGGATACTGCTTAAGATCTTTGAGAGTAGTTGGTCCGGATTTTTGCGCGATGGACTATGGATAGAACAAAGAGAGGTGCCCGTTTGGGGTCAGCTGGTTGCACGTGCTTCATAACAAACAAAGACACTTCTAAGCTCCGCCAGGCGAACGAAGCTCGATTGTACTCTTCTAATAGAATTATTTGACCACTGGGGCGTAAGTCACTGAGAGACACAGGCGTAGAGGCTGGCAGAAGTGACTTTAGCTTTAGCCCGAAGGGGAGGCTCGCAATGGCTTTCCAATCTTATCTATTTCTTTGTTTTTTTTCCTTGTTCCCTTTCAAATTAAAGATTGCAATGTTATTTTTTCGGCAGATGTAGTCAGAGGTCTGACTAGATCTGAACATTCCCAAAATTGTCCCAAGTTAATCGATGACAAGAACGACGATAAGCCAATAGCCTTCATTTGGCAGGATTAGGGACATATCACATACAAATAGAATAGTAAAGATAATACTCAAAAACTTTTAGACTCACTGTGCTTTATTTAGGCCCTTGTCATAATTGATCAAGTTTATTGAACTGTGAACTGGCTGCTAATTATCCCCATCTCTAAACTGTACAACACAGCATTGCGGTAGTTTATTGATTCACATCGTAAAGATCATTCCAAAACAAGATGTCTCTAAGGAGTTCCTCGCTCACATTCGAGCTAGTGAAATAGCCTCTCTGGGCGGATCTGAACATCTGATGAACTAGCCGAGCCTTGTTCCAACCAAAGTACCCAGCCATTTCCCAACCGAGCAACCCAACAATCCTACCGTTTTCAACGATGCAGTTTGACAAAGTGAAGTTGTTGTGAACGAGCCCTTTGTCGGGATAACGTTCGGGCCTAAACAAAACTTCGGCTTCCGCAGCCTGGATGCGACCATTTGTATATATGGATGGATCAGGCACGACGTAGGATTGCTCTGTGCGCCCATCTACGGGCTCGATGAAACGCAACTGGCGTATCATCTCGCGAGCCTGGTTCTTGAAGGATTGTTTCTGGGTTTGCGGTAGCTGGAGCCAGGTAGCTGACAACTGCACGCCTGGCAGTCTTTCGAGCACCAGAACCCGGCGATGATTAATCTGACGAGAGAGAGGGTTAGAGTGTATCATGTACTGACTCGAAAAATAAGGACTCACCAGCCCAGAAAAGTAGACCCGTGGCACTCTAACGTCTTGCAATACTCTCCTGGCGAGGTCCATCGACGCCTCTTCATTGGCATCAGCGTAGGAATAATCTCTCTCGGGAGTCCCATGAAGATGGCTAGATTTGATGATCATATTGCCAAGGGCGAAAATATCCCGGCCCCTCTCATCGGCTATGTAGATTCTTACATTTTCGGTACACAAAAGAACTATGTGCTGCCAGTACCGAATTGCCTCCGCCGAATTTGATTTTATGTATACAGGATCGACTTGTAAGTCATTTGGCCTAGGCACATAAAGGCCGTAGTTGGGGTGCATATTTGGACGACGTACGCGGCTGTTCGCTGCAGTTGTAGGTCGGGACATCGTGTTTAAGGAACCACAGTTTATTTTGAAGGGGATAATGGATGGTGCAAGTTATAAGGAAAGGAATTAGATTCTCACGGGCCAGGATAGATATGTAGAGTGAACGGTTTGAGGTCATATTTGACGCCGGTGGTTAGAGATCTATATATA
Source organism: Nectriaceae sp. PG4201 (assembly GCA_023628695.1). Lineage (NCBI taxonomy): Eukaryota > Fungi > Ascomycota > Sordariomycetes > Hypocreales > Nectriaceae > Nectriaceae sp. PG4201. The sequence goes on along the minus strand of JAMAKE010000040.1, from coordinate 66,250 downwards.
TAGTGCCGTAGGGAGAAAGAACACACATTCATAGCTGACAGATTTGATTATTCCAAAGCCACAGTGTCAACTCTCGACATGACGGCTATCTGTTGATGAAGCGTTATTCACGCCTCATATTGGGCGTCTGAATCAGAGACAACCCCATCTACTGAGCCCCTCTCGAAGCCCGGAAGACTCACATTGCCAAAGCAATCGAGTACTATAGAACTATTGCGTTCAAACAGGTTGGAGTCCGATGCTGGCCAACAAGAAGTCTTGTCAGAGGGTATTGCTACCAATTGCATGACTCTCAAAGATGAGGTATTTCCCCTGGGATGTAATTTACCTCTTGGCTTGCCTCAGCTCTATTTGTTCAAGAATAGTACCTCAACATCGGTCTCCATGTACCCTTGAGGTCGTCAGCCGATATTTAGTCAGAGATGTTGAAATCTCTTGCGGTGGGAAATCGGAGAGTTCTATATACTAGAAGTTGTCTTATTGACAGCTGAGCTCATCTAGATGTAACCTGAAATCTTCTCACTTCTCACGAACACCGTATACCACCTAACTAGGACACGGATCCGTGCCTCTATTCTGGGTAGCTAGTTCACTTATCAACGGCGGTTGAAATAAGCCCTGCCCCAGTGACAAGACGAAAGCATACGGAATGCTTGTCACAACGTACAATCAATGCTATGGCGATGATGGCGCCCCTACTGGTTCACTATCTCACTCGATTGCTTCAATGTGGACATTTGTGGGCATTTGACCGAAATAGGGGCGACTTGGGTGTGAAGAACATTTTTTTATTACTATCTATTTTGCAAAACTCTAGCAATGCTTCGTAGTTGAGATCTTGGTTTGAGTGAAGGAATGGGCTCTTGCTTACTACGCAGCTCGGCGAGGGGAGATAAGATGGGCATCCCTCCTGCCAGCATCAATGTATGTGTTCTCTAGATCATGATATGGTTTGTCTCTGCCAATTTTCTGGCAAGTTGATGGCCCATGGTGCGAACAGCTTCATTGAACATTCCCTGGAACAAATAAACGGATTCAAGATGAACATCTTATCAGCTGTAGCTAAGGGAAGATAGCTGTCCGCTCTTTGGAGTCTCCTAAAGAACCACTATTACGTATATCTTGTGGCTGACTTTACAGCTCTGACTTCTCTAGAGACCCTCAAAAGATGATTCCTGCAGCTCTAAACTTTTCAAACGCCTCCAGCCAGCCCTCGGCCGGTGATCTCTCTTCCGTGAACCCAACACTCCTGAGCCTCTGGGCGCTCAACTGTCTGTCGAAGCTTAGCCAATAGCCGACACTATCCAATTGCTTGCTACCGGCTCCCACACCGGCGGTAATGGCTTTTTCTAGCCCGTTATCTTTGAACACGTGTGTATGCTTGTCGATGTATTCTGATGGGGCTAAGGCAGCATTGTCTCCAGCTGGACCAACACCGACCAAGTCGAACCAGCCAGCGATCACCGGCCACAACTCTCGGAAGGTGGTCGGTGTCGCATTGTCAACCATGTTCAGGATCTTGCCCCCACACTTGTCAGGGTTGGCGGCCGCGTAGATAGCGATTCGTCCTAGGATGCGGGAAGAAACGGGAGTGAACTGGGCATCGTAACCACCCTCATTCCCTGGGAAGGGAACTTCGACTTTCTCATTTGACGACCCTGGGACTATCCCGTGATTACGGGCGTACAGAGAGAGATACTGCGCCCAGTGTAGGGCAAGCGAAAAGTTGGAACCAATAGGGCTGAATCCCACGACGGCGTCGGGGCACACCTCGGACCAAGTCCAGACTCGACCTTTCCCCGCCTCGGTGAGGATCTTGCGGAACCAGGGGTATGCCACCGTCTTGGCGTAGTCTTCAGGCAGATTATCGGCCATGTGCTCTTCGAGGGGAGCTGTAAATGTTCCATTGGGGACGTAGATACCATAGCCCTGAATAGGCCGTTAGTAATAGTTCGAATATCAGAGAGGATCACCGACTCGAGTTCCACCAGAGTAGACGAACGACTTGAGGTTAGGGGCAAGGGCGTTCATGGCCTCGGCGACTCTCCTCATCATGTCGCAATTCAATTCACATTCACGGACATGATCCTCGTCATGAGGAGAAAAAACTAATCGTATCGTGAGCAACATGACATAACCCCTCGATTCCAGAACACTAGAGTAACCCACCGAAGTAGAAGACGTGAGTAACACGCTCAACTCCTTCCACCTTATCCCGTAACTGGCTCGTCACGTCCTCTTCACGAAGATTCACGCCAGACACAAGCTGGAGGTCGGGAGTTTTTGGCGAATCGCTGACCCAGAGGGTATCTGATGGGTTCACGGGGCGGTTACTAACGGCGGTGACCTTGGAGAATGAACCTGGCTCGGGGTAACTCGAGAGGAGTTGGTCGACGATGGCCCAGCCGATCAAGCCAGTGGCACCGAAGACGAGGGCGTGGTTTCCAGATTCCGTCATTATTTACGGGTTCAGATACTGACAGCAGAAGATGTAACTGCAGAAGTTGAGAGAAACCCATTGTCTTTGAATGTTTGAGAGTGCGGAACCCGCTAGTCGACTTGGATGAATCATTCTGGCTCATTCCGGATTGAGATATCAGTTGACAGAGATGAATGAGTCTTCACACCGGGGTTCAAGGAAAGCAACGAATTTCAATTGCCCACTTGCTGTTCCTTTGCCCTCATTAAGATAGAGAGAGTAAGAGAGAAGACAACTCCGAGGAGAAGCAGCATCCGGACCTCTCAGGGGCACTTTTCCAGGTGCCGTGGTGCTGGGACCGGGTGGGCGGGATGGCGGCATTCAACCGCTGTAACTCCCCTAGCGCCCGCTGTCACCGCCGCTGAAGCACTCCTGCATCCCCCTGTGATCGGCCCCCCATCCGAAGGCTCGGAGCCGATGGTGACTGGATCGCGCCTTTCGCGGCAGTGTCTCAGGCACCTCCGTCCTCTCGGAACCTCAGGCAGCTACTAGTTGTCTAACATGGCTTCGTCCTCCCCTCATCATGCATTACGAGGTCTGGATCCGAATCATCGCAGCGTAATCGAGTCTGGAACGCACAAGATGGATCGCTCATCCCACCATTGTTCTGAGTCACTCGTTGCGACCCTCTCGAAGCATTGCACAGGAGAAGCAGACAACAGCGCACCGCACTCGGTGAGACGGGTTAGAATGTCTCCCTCCCACCCGAATGGACGACACCAAACAACGACTTACTTTGTTAGCCGCCACAGTGGCAGCCGCGGCGTGATCACATGCAACCTCGACGCCGGGCAAACCCCAGTTAGGGATGCGGCATGGATCTGATGCAGCGATGGCGCTTGGCTTTAGCTTGACCGAGTCTCCGAGTCTCCGCACCGACTCTCCGCACCGACTGGCTTGGCTGGGAATACGCCCGCCGCCCGCAGCACGAGGAACGCCCACGAGGAACGCCCACGAAGCACGCACATGATGGTGGTGGAGGTTGGGGGAGGTGGGCAGGGATAGTTGTGATTGGAGATACCATTCAGCTGCTTTCAGCCTCCAACACGACCATTTGAGACAGCCATGCAGGCTTGCCCGCTGGCATGGGGACAAGAAGCCGACGCAAGCCTTGCCAAGCTCAACAGGGGAAATAGTGTCCAAGGGCGGAGGATACAAATGCCATGGAACAAGGCAGTCACCGCCCATTGACTCTTCATCCCGGGTCCGTTTCCTCTGCCGCCGTCTGCGCCGCGCCGTCATCCTCCCCCGCATCCACAGCGAATCCTGGCTCCGTGACCAGGACCGTGTGGGTTTGCCATGGCATGTTTGCCATCGGGCTGACCTCCACATGCTTTCTGCTCGTGATCCCGTGGTCGGCTTGCCGCAAGGTCAGCAACCTCCGAACCGTTCTCGGCAAGTCTGGGCGCATCAAATTAGGCCTCGTTGTCTCAGGGCTCGTCTCGTTATTGAACACGTCCTTCAACTCCTCGTTCCAAGGTTCAATGGCTGGTCTCTTCCCCACACCACCCTGATGGGTTCCCCGTGCGCGTGGGCTCGTACCGCCAACCGAGCCATGCGGCAGCCGTTAGCGGTGGGTTTTGACGCCTGGACACAGACATGGGACTCCCCCAGATCCAGGGTCTCACTATGTCGATCCAGCCTTGGTTGGTTGAGGCACAGTGCAAGTGTGGAGGAGCTTATCTGACGAGGATGACGCCTAACAGATTCTGGGTCTTGGCTCCAGACTTCGCTCTGACCGACAAAGACATTGGCTGCTTCTCAGTTGTGCGTGGGACCCTGGCCTGATAGCCTTCCCCCGCTTGTTTTAGCTGCTGCGCCTCGTCAAAAGCTTGTCTTGGCTGTTTGTCTGGATGCCTTGGGATAAAACGTCGGATGGCCCGCGGCCCCGATTGCTCTTCTTTCCTCCACCTCCACCGAACCGGCTTCAGCTTGCCTCACCTCCACTCCCCTCCGGACTTCCATTGACTGCGTTGCGCAGTCCTTCTCCCCTCTGTGTCGCCAGCGCGACCCTTTGCGCGATCCTCCGCGCGATCTCGACAGCCTGATTGATCGACTGGCAAAGATCTCAGACAGCTGACGCAGATCGCTACCATGTCGACGACAACCTCCGCCGCCGCGGCGGCCACCAGCGGTGCGCATCCTCAGGGCGGCATTATCGAGGGCCTCAATCCTATCAAATACAACCCGAAAGACCCAATCTCCCTGTTCATCATCCAGGTAAGATCTCCCGGAATACCTTATCGCGATTTTGGAGCAACACTGACAACTGGCACCCCAGGCATGCATCATTATCATCTTTTGTCGATTGCTCCATTACCCGCTCTCCAAGTTCGGCCAGCCTCGTGTCATCGCCGAAGTCATCGGAGGCATCCTTCTGGGCCCGTCCGTGATGATGCGCATCCCTGGCTTCCAGGATAACATCTTCCCCACTGCGTCCATGCCCGTGTTGAGCAACGTCGCAAACATCGGCTTGCTCTTGTTCCTGTTCCTTGTCGGCCTCGAAGTCGATACGCGTATGTTCCGCTCCAACTGGCGAGTTGCCCTTAGTGTGGGCCTTGCTGGTATGATAATCCCCTTCGGATTGGGCGTTGCCGTTGCGTATGGCTTGTACCATGAGTTCCGCGAAGAGAGCAACCTGGATGCGATCTCGTTTGGCACCTATGCTCTATTCATTGGTACAGCTCTTTCCATCACTGCGTTCCCCGTTTTGTGTCGAATTCTCTCCGAATTGCAGCTCCTCGGTACTCCTGTTGGTGTTACTGTCCTCGCTGCCGGTATTGGCAACGACGTCACTGGCTGGGTTCTTCTGGCCCTCAGTGTCGCCCTTGTCAATAATGCTTCCGGCCTGACGGCACTCTATGTCTTCTTGACTGCCGTAGCATGGGTTTTGTTTCTGGTTTTCGCCGTCCGGCCTGCATTTCTCTGGATTCTAAGACGTAACGACAGTATCCAGAACGGGCCGTCTCAGGGAATTACCGGCTTAACCCTCCTCATGGTTTTGGTTTCTTCCTGGTTCACTTGTAAGTTCTTATTCTTCTTTAATCAGTGTGCTTTAACAGGCTGACATCTCATCACAGCTGCGATTGGTGTACACCCCATCTTTGGTGCTTTCTTAGTGGGCGTTATTTGCCCTCACGACGGAGGTTTTGCTATCAAGCTTACCGAAAAGATTGAAGATCTAGTGACAGTGCTTCTACTGCCTCTATACTTTGCTCTTTCCGGTCTTAACACTGACTTGGGTCTTCTCAACGATGGAATCACTTGGGGCTATGTTTTTGCCGTTATTGCTTGCGCATTCTTCGGCAAGATCTTTGGCGGAACCGTCGCTGCTCGACTAACGAAATGCTTGTGGCGGGAGAGTATCAGCATCGGAGTTCTCATGAGTTGTAAGGGTCTGGTCGAACTCATCGTTCTTGTGAGTTTTCTCGCCATTCTTTTGATCTTATTGATACTGACTTTGTCGACAGAATATTGGGCTGCAAGCCGGCATCCTATCACGTCGAACTTTCACCATCTTCGTCGTCATGGCATTGGTATGATCCCCGATCGTTAGTTGCGTATCCGTTTAACATATTGCAGGTCACCACCGTCGCAACCACTCCTTTGACTCGATACTTTTATCCAGTGTGGTATCGTGAGAAGGTCGACAAGTGGCGCCGTGGCGAGATTGACTGGGACGGCAACCCTCTCATTAGTGAGGCTCGGGCTTCAGAGAGTAAGATGGAGGAGGCCTTGGATAAGGCCCAGACCCGCCGACTGGTTATGCACCTCCGGCTCGATACTCTTTCCGGTCTATTCAATCTCGTCGCCCTTCTGGGAGATGCTAAAAAGGCGTCGCCTTCAATTACATCATCTAATGATAGTGAGGATGAAGGTTCTACTGTGCCTAAGGAGGAATCTTCTACGCCAACTTCTCTCGTGCCTGCCGCTCGCCCTCACTCTCGCGCACTCGAAGTCCACGGCATGCGCCTCGTTGAACTTACAGACCGTACCTCTTCAGTCATGCAGTCTGCAGAGGTAGATGAGTTTGCCGATCGCGACGCAGTCTTCTCGGCATTCCAGACATTTTCTCGACTCAACGGTGTGGCCGTTGCCGGTCATGTGTCTGTCATCCCTACGTCAGCCTATGCTGAGGCTTTGGTAAAACGAGCCGACGAGGTCAAGTCCGACTTCGTGCTTATCTCGTGGAGCAATCATGGTACCCTTTCGGAAGATAACTCTGTGTCGATGCCAACGGACGTCAGCTCTCCGACCGACCGATTCTTCAGCAGGACCTACATCGATTATGTCCAAAACACCCTTCAGAGGGCCACCTGCACTACTGGAATTTACATCAGCTACTGCCCTGAGGACTTGAACAAGTCTAAGAGACCAACCCTCACGCGCAGTCATCTGACTGGACTGTCTATTCAGAGTGTCCATGATGTAGGCATGTACAAGCCTGCTAGTCAGAACCAGCACATCTTTGTCCCATATGTCGGTGGCAAGGACGACCAAGCTGCTCTACTCTTTGTTCTCCAACTCGCTCATAACCCCAACGTCACAATCACGGTTGTTCACTTAACCTTTAGTGACGATGAGCACGATCTGGAGACTCATGGTGCCTCTGGCGACGGTAAGCCTTCGTCCAGCCAGGCTGCTGTCAAGGAGGTCATTACCGAACCATCAGCAAGCGATCTCGAGCTTCTGAACACAACAAGGAGGTCGGCTTCTACAACTCTGGAGGGTCGCGTTACTTTCCTTGACGTTTCTGTTGATTCCATCAGCGGATTGCCTGACCGTGCAGTTGCTCTTGCTCGCGAAACGGTTGGCAAGTCCCGACGCAGTGTGGGAGACCTCGTTGTCGTGGGACGACGACACGTCTGCTTTGAGAAACTCGTTGTTAAAGAGGCTGGCTTGGAGCGCGAGTTCCAGCGAACAGTCGGCGTCTTGGGTGACAGGTTCTCTCGCTCTAACATCAACGCTGGTCTCCTGGTCATTAACAATGGACAGTAGAGGCGTTTTTATTGGGCATTGCATAGTTTATGGCACCGAATTGGGTTGGAGTTATGTTATTGAACCTACGCATTGTGACACTGCCGAATGAGTTCTCTTTGGGGAATAGCATATACCGTGATGGAGTACAGTGATTGTACGTTTGGTTGGAGCGAGGCCTACGATTTTGGTCCCTCATTTCAGGATAAATGATGATATCTAGCACATACCCCATACATGTAACAGGATTACGGATCCTTGAATATGAACGCGCAGATTGTTGATGATTAAGAGTTTGCTCCATTGAAGTGCCTATCCTTTAATCATGGGGATCGTCAAAGCAAGTACGTGAGTCAATGATAGTAACTCAACTTTAGTCATACTTTTGTCAACTATATCACCGTTCGAGAAGAGCGGATGAGTTGCTATTGTGTGGAGCCTGCAAAGCCTAGATTTATGCTAGTGGCAAAAAAAAAAAAAAAAAAGATGAAAAAAAGGAAAAGGCATCTCATTCTCGAGTATTTAATATAATTGCAACCTGCCTTGCCTGCTTAATCTAGTCTTCCTATATGGAGAGCCACGGGTGCAGGCGCAATGGACAATTTCAACCAACGATCATAAACGTATAGCATCGCTTCATGGGCAGCGATAGACCCATCATGCCCCTGCTGATACCCTTAGAACGTGGAGTATCAGGAGTGCCTTCTGCTAAAGAAGGGCAGTGTCGTTAAATATTGTCATCGCATTACAAGGGTGTCGAACCTGTTGCCGAAAAGTGGAGAGCATGCAGTCACTGAAGATGGAAACTTGACGAAAGAAATTGCGCGAGAAGTCATAGTGCGAATAGTTATCCTGTATACAGTCGTAGTCAAGGAAACATTCCACCTCTATAACTCGCCCAGTAATTTAATAAGTTTCCATCTTAAGCGCCGGTCACCTGGTTGGGGGACATCTCTTGTAAGTCGTGATCAACGGACATCCAGGCTACAAGATCAACCAACGGCTTCCACTTGTTGATGATGTTGGGTCCTCCAGCTATGAGTTCATCTCAACTAGAATCTGGCTCCCCGTGCTTGTCAACCAGCCAATTCTGGCATACACTTGATTGACATTGGATCAACCTTTTCCAATGTATTCAAGCATGCCTCTCAGCGCCACATCACCTTCAATTTCCTAGATTGGCCCCAGTTACGCTCTTCTTGCCTGGAAAGATCTATGATGCAGTTGGTCATTGCTCCTCTCTGCTTAAGGTCTAGTCTGAGTAAAACAAAACGGACTCTCCGTCCTGGTCGGCTGGAGTAAAGTCAGCGATACTATTGACTACTAGTCGTCGTCCACAATAGAATGTAGCGTTCTAAGTACGCATCTTTATTTGGTGCAATATAGATCACATTAAACATTCAAGAAGATGCTACCGGAATTAGTTGTAGGACCAGCTCATTCAGATCGGATAAAATTAGTAACAAAGAGCTCCTTTTTTCTTTTAAAAGAAATAACTACCAAATCGCCGCCTGCGCTGTTGAGCTTATATCACACTTTAGAAACAAGGTAGAATCTCGCATTGACAGAGAGGCGCGGAACTAATAAACCAAACTGCGAATAGATCCTGGGTAGAGAGTTGCTCTCCCCTCTCTCACGCAGGGGTCCGTGTTCATCCTTTGATAGTAGGGATGTGAGTCGACTCGATTTGGATTAGACAATGGGTGTGGATTACGTAGAGGTCGTTGAGGTGCCGGAGGTAGAGGTTGTTGGAGCAGAAAATTTGGGGGTAGTTGAGGAGGCTGAGGTGGCTGGACGCCAAAGACCTCAAGCTATGCATGCAGTATATTTATGTCCGACAGGATGCTAACAGCATGACTGGACAGATGCGGTCACATGGGTGGCTACAGAAGGCTGCTGTTGCATAATGTACGGTGCTAGACACTGCACTATGGCTGGGTCCTGTATTGGCAATACTGGTCGACAGAGGTAGACGTATAATTGAAAGTGCTGGGATTAAGTTGGAGAGGGTAATTGGGAGCCGGTGCATCTTTTTGGGGGCTTCTGGGAACCTCGACTATATCATCTTCTTGACCAGTGCCATGGACGTCCCTATTATGCCGTTGGAGGGATCCCGCACTATCAACTGTCCGACCCTTAGACAAGTGAGCACTCGAATTATCGGGGCGTTGTTTCAAGGCAATATTGGTCTTGAAGTCCTTGATGCAAGTCTGGCACCAAGCGCGAAAATGGGATGTATGCTGCCACAGAGCTTGATTGTCCTGAAACTTTCTCTCGCACACGCGACAAATATGTTCAATATGCATTGTGCTAGGAACACAGAAGATAGGGTTTCAGTTGGTGGATGAATGGCTTGAATGCTGGAATGATGATTGAAGTCTGGAGTATCCATAACAGATTTAATTATTGCTGATGATGGAGAAGGAGGAGGAGTTGCAGGCCGTTCACTGATATAGACGTCGAAATGAAATTATCGCCTAAACCCCTCACCCAATTCCTGCAATATCATGGCCGCCGCGACAACTTCATTGTCTAAATGCAGATTTGATGAGGAGACTGGACCTATGTTCCGCCTATCAAGTTGGATCCGTGATACTCCAGAACTTAGAGGATTCCGCATATTTACATGCGACAATTTGTTTACCCAAGAGGCTGGCTCCTTACCTACTAGAGACGCTAGGGACGATCCAATATAAAGAGGATTAAGCGGATCGGCCAAGTTGTCTTCCAAAAAGTGCTCCAATTCGGGCTTTTGATTGGAAGCGGGCTCACTTCCACGACTAAGACCCTGGTGACGCTTGGTCTGTTGTCTTGCCGGGGATGACGATAATATAGAAACTGCTGTCCTCTTTCTGCTCGTCACTAACGATAAGGAAGACTCGGGAGGTGGGACTTCCGATCTGGTGATGCCACTCTCCCGGGACGACATGGAGACAGTTGTGCACTCGTCCACGCAAGACCTTAGACGCCAGACTATGGGTTTTAGTTCATCGGTATCACAGTCCTCGGTACTGCGCGGGGGGGTTGGTCTGGGCGTCTGACAGCGTGTCACCGTTGCGTGACGTAGAAGCATCGCCTGCTCGTAACAACCACGAGTCGAGAGTCGTGACTTGGAGGATATAACCACCATGGACTTCAACAAGAATTGCTTCAGTGCATCGGGCCATATCTCTGCATCCTTCTTGAATACTTGCACGATCTCTTGGCACCAAGAAGGCCCGACTTTTTTGTAACCGTGTATGCGGAATGGAAGCGCACACGTCAGCTCGTATACCACTACACCCAAGGACCAGATATCGACAGATGGGGTATATCTCGGCTGCTTCTCGCCGCCGAAACGATTAGACAGCCACTTCATGTAAACCTCGGGCGCAAGATATTTCTGAGTACCGCAGACGGTTGATAACTCATAGCCATCACGAGACAATCCAAAGTCTCCAAACTTGACATGGATATCGCTAGAAACCGGTGTTGGACAAGGATATTCCCCGGCTTGATATCTCGGTGCACGATGGGTGGCTTGTGCCCATGCAGGTGTGTTAGGGCTGCCAAACACTGTTGAAGAATCGACAAAGTTTCATCAGCTCTCACATGTTCCAGGTCTTCCAACGCGCCCCCTGGTGCGTACTCCAGGTACAACTGAGGGTGTGGCGTAAATTCTGCCTTGAAAAGTCTGACAATATTGGGCTGTTTGGTCGTCAGAACTGAATCTAGGGATGGGCAGGTAGGTTTCGAACATGCGAAATTTGACTCATGATGCGAGCCTCTTTATTCCATGCATCTTTTCGCACTACTCGATTTTGGATAGCCTTCACAGTAGGTTCTTTCAGCGCGTATTCAGCACCGTCGCTGACGTTCCAGATATGCGTCACAACGCCATAACCTCCTTCTCCGAGCGGCTTTCTCAAGTAGATTTCCCCAGTGCCAGGTGTATGAGCTCCTGCTGTTCTCGGGGGCCTCGGAAGACTGAGATCATCGTAAAGGTCTGCGGTGGCGGCTGTACCTCGACGAAACTGGTCGACCCTGTCAATGTACGCTTGAGATGTCACGTTATGGCGTGCAACGACGATCTTAAATGAAACAAGCGGGTGTATCTTGATGATGATAATTTCCTTGTGTTCGGGTATATCCTGGCCGCTCATGATCCATTGGAAGTTGCTTCGCCGACCTTTCCCTTCGCCATCGTAAGTAACCTCAGTCCCCATAAGAGAGCCCCAGTCCTTGACGACGAGTCGTCTCGTGTCATCAAAAGTGAAGCTGAAGTGGTGGTGACTGATGCCTTTCAAGCCGACAACAACGTCACATTCCGGGTCCGATCCGCAGACGATCCCGTATGCGGTGCGTGGGATATGGCTGAATCTAATCTCAAGGAATGGGCCATCCCGGATCCCTGGTAAAAAAAGGGGCTTTGTGTGGTCATGCCTAGTACTATCCGGTGACGCGGAAGGCTGTGGAGGTTGAGGAAAATAACACGAACTCGCCTTGATCGCATCTGACGTATATGCACCAAGGAAGTCCATATAGGGATAGACACTAGCAATTAGGTCCGTATCTTCCATGTTGAACAGCTTCTTTGGGAAGTATCAAGAGCTGAGGGAAGGAACCGACATGGTGCGGGCTGGAGCAACTTATACTTTCATCAACGAACGTTGGCTCGACTTCAGCGCCTAAACCGAGCAGGTTGTGCCCAATAGTGCGACCGCTTCTGACGGCCGATCAGTAAGGCAGCCAAGCGCTTGGTCTCTTCAATAGGCTACCTACCCGGAGTTCCACAGAGTGACTTGTTGGTACAAGGCGGAAGTACATTGTGCACGAGAGGCTGAGCGCAGAGTGCCTTGCCTGAGGTGTGAGTCATATTGTCTGATCTCAATGTTAGGTCGTGAATGTGTTGTATTTTCTTATTACTAGGAAGCATGCTAGAGGGGAGATCTTGTCGATGTGGATATATAGTCGTATCAGGTCGTTTGTTGTTACCTTATTATGCAGGATATATGAAGTAAGTCGACAAAAGGGACTTTTTGGAAAGGTGTTTCGTCTATCCTCGTCATTGTGCTCCATGTTCAATGTAGAGTCCGGAGGCAACAGCGCGCGTTCCGACCCCGCCCCCGCCTCAGCCCAGTAGGGCTACCTTAGGGGTTGCAGTGCATTTCGTCTTCGTCTCATCCATCGTGAACCAAACATAAAGTCTTCCAACCTGCTCGCGTCAACCGCGTCGTATTATTTGCGCCTAGTACTCCCGCCGATGACAACCTATCCGACCTAGAAACCAAACCTGCGACAGCGTCCGGACGAAAGCGCTGCTATTTACGATGCGGGTGCTCGCCTCATCGCGAAGAGATGGCTCTGCCGCGATGGCGATTACAGCCTCCCGGCTCATGATTGGGATAACTGGTACCAAATTAAATCGGGGTTAACGTCATTCCTGGCCCGTTAGACGCCTCTCGCTTGTCTTATTCACTAATGACGCCCTAAGGAGACAAGAATCGTGCCCTCGCTCAAAGACCTACCGTCTGCTCCCACCAGCTCGATCTGAATCACCTCGACGCACGTCTGCTTGAGATAACGCTCGTTTATACGACCAGGCGCTAATCTGATTGACCACTATAGCCGGAACAGGTTTCGATTTGGGTACCGTGACACTCACTGTGAAATCTCTGACTCAGTGGCTCTGGGATAAGAAAACCGATCTCGCCAACCAAGTGCTTACTCGCTTCTCTATCTTTCTCCTCTCTACATTATGCGCTCTAGCGGCCAACTCTTATTGATATCGACATGCCCTTCCCCGAGACAACAGCTGCGGCAGTGTCTGTGCAAGGCATTAATGCCATGAGCGATACTGAACTCGCCCAATTCATGCAGCAGCACCGGCGCCCCGATGGTGGTATTGAGCTTCCTGTGGACGACTGGGGTGAGCTATCCGAGCTTGAGCGAAGTCAGCTTGCAGAGAGACTGGAGTGAGTGACATTTCCCGGCCCGCTCCGCCCATATCGCTTCGCTCGTTCGCCTAACCACAATCCAGGAGACAAGAACGCGCCCTCGCCCAAAGTCCTACGGCCTGTTCCCGCCAGCTCGATCTGGACCAGCTCGATGCACGTCTGACGTGCAGTATCGTCTGACGACAACAGTGGTTCGTCGCCGCCGCCGACGCCACGACATATTGAGCAATCGAGATCCCCCACTGCCTCCATCGACATAGATGGGGAGGCGAGAGATACCGAGACCAAGGCGTACCATGAACTTATCAACGACGGAGGCCGCCCGGTGTACCCGATCAACCTTCTGGAACAAGTTTTGGGAAACCCGGGTGAATATGATGAGATGATACAACCCTGGCAATTCAGGATTAGCCTCATAAGACCCTCACTAAACCCCAAGCAGCTATTCGGGAGACAGTTGAGGAGATGGGAGGAATTTCGCACGTGGCAACGAGACAATCGAGGGATTGAAGATGATGATCACGGAGGCTTCCCGGCATATGTTGAGCAGGCGAAGCTCGAAATGGAACGGTGTCTTACGAAGCGTGGATATACGAAGTGGTTAGCCGAGATCGAAGAAGACGCCTCATCCCTCAAACTGTCGTGGGGGCGTCAGCAACGGGAGAGGGAATGGCAGCGAGAGTTCTTCAGAGAACATGGCTGTGATCGCTTCGTCGATTATGCCGAGGCCGTGAAGAATCGCCTTGTGCAACATGACTTCACACGGCCGTTCCAGCTGAAGGAAGACCCGAAGCGACAAGACAAGTTGACGACATGGATTGAGTACTTAAACTTTGAGTACTGGCGGCTTGATCTATACACAAGATCGTTTGCGCACTTGCGGCCAGATCATGATAAACTCTGGCAGGACCTTGTGGACTCGAAGGTACTGAAGCCTCATGAGACCCAGGAGGTCTTGCGGACTACCAAGTTCTCGATGGAGGATGCCATTGACACAGAGAAAGCTGGGAAAGCTGTTGAGAATGCGGAGTCACATGTTAGAGAAATACATTTTTCAACCCAGGATGATCCGGAGCGATCGAATATTCCCAAGTCGAAGCGTATATCGATGATACAAGCCGCCACGGCTAAACTACGAGCAGCAAAGGACCAGCTGCAGCGGATCAAAAGACGGAGTAATCTCATCACCACTATATCAGGGCCACGTTCGATTACGAGCGCGCGAGGAAGAACGTCGTGCGCCAAGGCTTACTCCTTGAATGGGTACTAGACCAAGGTCCCTAGATCGAGGTTGAAATGGCCCACGAAGGTGGCGAATCTGAGCCTGGTCGGACCAAGAGGGGGAAGAGGAAGGTCACTGCAAATGACACTGACTCGATGAAGCGAAACTCCAAAAGGATGATGGCTGAACCCCGTCGGTTGAGGTCGCATTCAAGCAACAGCGTAACTGCTCAGGTGGAATCCAGAGAGCCGCAACCGAAACCACGCGTCACGCCGGATCAAGTTGAAGGTTAGGAATATCAATGTAAGTAGCATAACACTAGACGTTCAGTCCGATCTATAGAAGCCTCGCAGACGATGAGTCAAGGACCTCGACGAAGCAAACGCCTTGCGGCGCTCCAGAATCCTTCAAGAGTTGCTCTCGCGCCTCAAACGTCCCAAGAATCACGTTTGAGTGCACGTTCCAAGTCTACGAAATCTCCTAGGCCGCGCTTCCCTGCTAAGGATGCGAAAGGCTCCGTAACAACTTTGAGCAGACTCTGAAGCAGCAGCTGACGGAATTTGACCAACTTTGAAGGGATATCGAAGAGAGGTCAGTACCCCCGCTGAAGTCGTGGGCGAAACCTAGATTGTATTGTAAGAATTGAAGGAAATTATCCCGTCAGGCTCCCGTTGTGACGATGGTCGGTATCTACTATCATACGCATGGAGATATCAAGGTAGAACATCACCACGAAAGATGACGATTTTCGACCCCAGCTATAGTAGGTTATCGATAACGAAACCCATCACACACTTTTTCTAAAGAGTCCTGGTATCTGAGATACTTGTGCCGCGACCCTTGAGTCACAGGGACATGAGGATGCGGGTACCAGCCTTCCAGTCCACAAGCAGCTCTTTGCGGGCTAACACCGCCACCCAACGCTTGCATGCGCACATCAGATCAACTATCAGTACTTGTCGTTGATGGACCTGGGACTCTGACGGTTTTGTTTGCTCTGAATGATTCTAACTTTGGTGTGTCAAAATCTCCGAGAGTATGATACCTTGATTAGATTGATAGCTGGACTAACGGAAAGTCTTCTTTGGGTCTGCGTGCCAGCATAATGCCAGCATACAGCTCAAAATTCACCATTCCAAAACTAGTTACAGGCGGCAAACTAATAAACACCAAAATAGTGAGAATGAAACAGAACAGTCTATGTTGAATACATCGCATGTGGAGACCCTATAAATACCCAAAGTTTCTTTGTTGGAACAACATGCTCAATGATTTATGTAAAGGCTCATGGGATTACTTTCAGTCCTTTGTTTCCTAGCTCTATCGAACGATATATCGCACGACTCTGTTGATGTTGAACCTAAGAAGCTTCCCATTAGTCAGCTAAAGGCCCACCATATATGGACACAAGATATTGTCATTAAAATGGCACAAATATGCCTCATTTTCTGTCGAAACAAGGTTCTTTCAATCTTTAAAGTTTATACTAAAAATAGAGGCAAGCGCGCTCTGTCTAACTATGGCGACTAGCATTGATATACTCAACGGGTTTCGCAATACTATCAATGGCAAACTCACTACTACCACGGAGACACGCCGTGGGATTAATCCTGCAACGGGAACCCCAAATCCTTCCGTGCCACTCTCAACGCTCCAGGATGTCAACCAAGCAGTAGACGCGGCTAAAGACGCCTTCAGAAGCTGGGCAAACACACCTTTCGAGGAACGTAAACGTCGTTTGCTTGCTTTTACAGATGCCCTCGTTGAAAATGAGCAAGACTTCGCTAAGCTGCTCGTCATAGAGCAGGGCAAGCCCGTAATACTGCATAAATACCTTTCTGGTGGAACCAAAATGACTAACACCAGTCCTCTAGAACATATGGGCACTGCGAGAGGTTCATAGCGCTGTTCAGTGGCTTCAAGCCTTCTGTGGTCTTGACCTTGAGGATGACGTGATGGATGAAGATGGCCAGACCAAAGTCATTCGTCGCTACACGCCACTTGGTGTTTCTGTTGGCATTGTGCCGTGGAATTACCCTCTTTCCCTTGCTTGCGGAAAACTTGGCCCAGCAACCCTTGCCGGCAACCCGATCATTATCAAACCATCTCCATTCACTCCCTACTGCGCCCTCAAGCTCGGAGAGCTTGCTCAGAATTACTTCCCCCCGGGTGTCGTCCAAGTTCTGAGTGGTGATGACGAGCTTGGCCCCTGGTTAACTTCTCATCCCATCCCCGAGAAGATATCTTTCACAGGATCTACCCGTGTTGGTAAGTTGATCATGCAGTCTGCGGCAAACACTATGAAACGGCTCACGTTGGAACTTGGTGGTAACGACGCTGCAATTGTCTGTAGGGAGGTTAACGTCAAAGAGACTGCCGAGAAGGTATGAGCTGCCCATTCCTCCATATTCCCAGCCTATTTGCTTACTAACTCTATCTAGATTGCCCACGTTTGTTTTCTCAACTCTGGCCAGATTTGTCTGGCTATCAAGCGCGTTTACGTTCATGCGGATATCTACAATGACTTTCGTGATGCCATGATCACCTACGCTGAGTCGCTGAAGGTCGGCGAAGGTAACGAAGAGGGTGTCTTCATGGGACCTATTCAAAACGAGACTCAATACGAACGTGTTAAAGGGTTCGTTTCCGATATTGAGAAAGAGAGAATCGCCACTGGTGGCAAAATCGAGAACAAGCCTGGCTTCTTTATAAACCCGACAATTATTGATAACCCCCCCGATGACAGCCGCATTGTCACGGAGGAACCATTTGGTCCTGTTATACCTCTCCTCTCATGGAAAGATGAAGCCGACGTGCTTACCCGGGCTAATAACACGCGTATGGGCCTCGGAGCCTCTGTCTGGTCTAACGATCTCGATCAGGCAAGTCGTATGGCTGGCCAGCTGGAAGCAGGCTCTGTTTGGGTTAACGATCACTTCGCGCTGCGGCCTCACATATCTTATGGTGGCCATAAGGAGAGTGGCGTTGGTCTTGAGCTGGGTATGGGAGGCCTCCTCGCTTTCTGTAATACGCAAATCTTGTACCTAAAGAAATAAGAGTCATTTATCTTAGTATATGTGTTAATTATGATATATCACATAGATATTAGGACTTATACAGAATAACGGTCCAGTATGCAGTTTGATTAGTGACTTGTACCATTCCCTTTCCCGCCCATAGGTACTACGGTGGCGGCTGCATGGATTATCATCCACTCAATGTTAAATGTATTATCGGGTGCCGAGTGTATGGTGGCACTACCAGGTTTTGCTTTTCCAGTTTTGGCCCTTGACAGAGGCGTAATGCCTGTTCCCGCTCAAACCACCAGCTTAACCCCAACTTTTACTTTAACAAACACCTTTGTAAGCTGCAGCCACATGGGGTTCTGCTTGTCGTTCTCATACTAAGAACGAAATCATAAAGAAGCAAAAGGACGTAAAAAGAAGAATACTCCCCGCATTTGCAAATTACTGCTCTTGTTTCCCTTCACTTCCGATATCTTCATCCATATATGCCTCGATATCTTCAGCAACTTCCGGATACGGTTTGTCCTCCGTCATTTTCGTCTTTGTGGCCATGACCTACATGTTCTTTCCAATCTTGTTCCCAACTTCTCTCTCTTTGGTCTAATGAGAGTTTCTAGTTAGCTTCGCAATCTATATGAGGACAGAGACAGTTATCGAGAACTCACCACAGACGACATGACTTCAGAGGCTCCCCGAATCCGCCTAATAGGCAAACCGTCTGCTCATTCTTGAAGCTAGGAAGCCTTACTTGAGTTGTGGCAGCGGTTGATTGGGTACCTGATATTTTGTAATTCCGGATTAACTGTGGCTCGAGTGATGAGACCTCGCTGCCAATAAGGTGGAGAATTGTATAGCGTCACTCACCCAACGAACTTGGTAGCGCAATACGTTACCAAGAGACTTTTGCGCAATTGTCGTGTGTGATGTGCAACCGCCTAACCAGAAAAGCAGCGATCTTGACATGAAACGACAACGTCCAGTCCAGACCTTCGAATCCAAACACTCGGGAACTGAGCCAGAGGGTTCAGCATGCTACGTCTGATGCACAGAACCTAAAGATACAGGCTCAATACCGTAGTTCTGAAGGTTGAGGAGCAGTAGGTGCCTAAACGCCTAAACTTTAGCGCTTATTCGGTGCTCTTCATCTAGCCGCTGGCCGACAATTTCCTCCCACCATTGCTGATTGCATTCTTCTAGGAGTCAGCATTGGGAGTCTTCGTGATACTCAATCTGTTACTAGCGATTTAGGCTAGTATCTGGAACTCGACCGAGGGATAGATTATGGATCTACAAGCCTACCAACCGGGTTCGCCTCCTATTACAGTAGTCAGGACCTGGATGACGACCCTCGGACGCGACTGCGATGAAACCAGAGCTGCCAACATATAGTAGACTGTGAATAACCACTTAATACTTAAACAGCCGTTTGCGCCTATAACTGGTAATAAATGTTCACAGATTAGCCTGTATATCGCCTCCATTACAGCTAATTTATATTACACTGATGCTTTTGCAACAAATTAGTTACAAGATTAAATAATACGACAGACGACCTTGCCTATGTTTTTAGACTCTTCAACATGCTCATGGGCTTCCCGAACCTTCTCCCACGGGAAGACCTGGTCTATATAAATCTTGAGCTTCCCTGATTCAAAGCTAGGGAGATATTCCTCTAGCTTATTGCGTAGCCTACCTTGATACTCTTCATCACGGCTCCTAAGCGTACTTCCTTCAATACGGAGTCGTTTGTACAAGATTTGTGAAATATCCGCCCCAGGTACGTTGTCGCCTCCTAGATTCCCAAGGATAACAATCCGCCCGTCACGGGATGCAGCAGATTGATTCTGTTGGAAATATCCTCCACCGACAAAGTCAACAATATAGTCGACCCCCTTGTTATCTGTGTGCCTCATGATTTCTCCTACCCAGTCTTGCGTCTTGTAGTTGAAGGCAGCTGTGGCACCAAGCTCCTTGGTAATGAAATCACATTTCTCTTCCGATCCAGCGGTAGCAAAGATACTGGAGGCACCAGCGAGACGCGATAGCTGATTGCCAGCGATTGAGACGCCAGAAGCACCTGCATGCCATAAGATCGTCTTCCCTTTGATAAAGTCGAGAACTAGGTGCAATGCTTGTATTGCAGTGATCCAGGTTTCTGGGATTCCTGCACCTGTAACCCAGTCTATAGAAGACGGTTTGTGGAGGAGCATGCGCGTACTGACGACGATGTACTCGGCGTAAGCACCGCCGTAAGCAATACCAATGACCTCGTTGCCCTTTTCGAAGTTGCAGTGGACGCCAGACCCAAATGACTCGATTGTGCCGCTGAATTCGACGCCCAAGGTCGCGGGTGCCTGTGGAGGCAGTGAGTAGAAACCATGCCGCTGAATGATGTCCATTCTGTTGATCCCAAATGCATGGATACGAACAAGAGCCTGGCCCTCAGCAGGCTCGGGCTTCAGGGTTTCATGATTCAGGTATAATGCATCACTTTTGCCTTTGCCGCCTTGAATATCTACAGATACATCAGCGGAGTTAAACTTGAGATAAGGATCATCCGTTTCATACCAATTGCTTTCATATACACAGTCATTTTGTGCCAATTGTATTGGTTCGGATCAGGTTCGAGGGAAGGTCTCACGAAGAGCTGTTCTCGCAGATCTTAGCCATTCGGGTTGCAATTCCAGTCGATCATCTTTATGATAAAAACATAATGCTTCAGATTAAGGCTACCAGAGACTCAGCCGATTTCACCAAGATACCAGCTGGCATGGATAGGCAGCTCCACCTTGCCGCCTTTCGGAGGGCATTCGCTGCATCGTTCTACAAAGACGCCTTTAGAGAATGACGTAGACCCCCCACAGGCTAATGCTGACGAAGCAAAGCGGTCAATTTCTGAGTGAGATGGCATGCCACGAGAATTTTTCGTATTCGAATTCCGGACAAGCCGTGCCTATGGCCGTACTTTATTTAGTCCACAACTGCAAAGAGTCTAAATTAGTCAAAGACCCTGATTCTGGGGCCGTTGTTCTAGAAGATTTCTAAAAAGGCAAGCTCGGCGAAGATTGACCAGCTTTAGGTGAGATTGTCCGAGTCCTGTCAGCCGCATTGATGCTCTGCCAGCAGGGTCCTGTTGATCTATTGGTTCGAATGAGTTCAGCTCAAGCAAGCCACATTGATTGCGAAATAGCGTCCTTTACGACCGGTGAAAGTCGACCGGCTGTTCCGATACGATTCTCGCGTTAGTGTTGGAATAGTTATCGTCCAAAGTTACAATGACATCATATCGTATTCTTCTGTCCCGATAAGATCAGATGCTGTGAGATATATTCTCGACATACTTTTCTTGAAATCGTCCAGATTCGTCAATGACCAGCATTCACTACCTTCAACCCTCATCACAAGTAGCTCTGCATAGCTCTGCACCTTGAAGAAGCAATGGCCGTCAGGAATGACACTGAGAGGCCGTTGTCTCTCCACTCCCTAACCTCCCGCGACAGCACCACCCTCGAAGATGGAGTGAGTCTGTCGCAGGTATCTTCGTCTGAGAGCGAAAAAACGGAGGATATCCTCGATAGTCACCGTCCAAGTTTGCGTGAGATTAGATCTCACGCTTCAAGAACAAGATGCCGAAGCGGACATCAAGAGGATTCGAGTACGACAATAAGACTTGCCCCTACACCATCACGAATAGAAACCGTTATCTCGAACATTCGGTCTCGCCCCATCCCAGAATTTTCTCATCCATTGGCCGGCATGTGTACAGCAGAGAACTGCCTTGTCGACTTTGATGGGGTTGATGATCCATATAGACCACTCAACTAGCCCACGCATGAAAAGGTCTTTACTACACTCCTTTATGGCTTGATCACCATGCCAGCAACGTGGGCTTCCTCGTCATACTCAGCAGGCACGGAACAGATTGCCAAGGAATTCCATGTGTCGACGCAAGTAGCCACTCTAGGCACGACGCTCTATCTCTTTGGGTTTGGAATCGGACCTTTGCTTTGGGCTCCATTGAGCGAAGTTTATGGTCGAAGAATACCCGTACTTACACCCATGTTCATTGCTATCTGCTTTAGCTTTGCCACAGCTACAGCGAAGGATTTGCAGACGATAATGTTGACGCGATTTTGGGGGGGCATTTTTGGCTTCGGCGCCCATGACCAATACGGGAGGTATCCTAGGTGACTTATTTCCACCAGCCTGGAGAGGTGTTGCCCTAGCTGGATATTCGATGGCCATTGTTTGCGGTCCCGCTCTCGGTATGAAACTCAGCTGTACCCTATTATTATAGTATACCTTCCTAACTATCCTAGGACCGGTCATATCTACAATATTTGCACAGCAACCTTCTTTAGGTCGGCGATGGACCGAGTATCTTACGGGTATCATTCAATCAATCATTCTTCTGATTGCCGCCATATTCATTGACGAGAATTATCCATCTCTGCTTCTCATCCATAAAGCACAACAATTACGTCAAGAAACCGGTAATTGGGCACTTCATGCGCAATTTGAGGAGTGGAATATCACTTTTGGACAACTGGCACGAAAGCTTCTCATTCGCCCGATCCAGATTCTCTGCACGCCAATCTGTTTCCTCATGACGTTATATGCTAGCTTTTGCTATGGCATCCTATATATGCAACTGGGTGCGATCCCCATCATATTTCACAAGGTACGAGCGTGGGATCCAATTATAGCTGCTTTACCGTTTCTATCCATCATTATTGGTGCGGCATTTGGTTGTGGTATTAATATCTACAACCAATTTCGGTATAACAAGGCCTATTATGCAGCAGGAAACAAGGCTGTTCCAGAGATGCGTCTGCCGCCTATGATGCTAGGTTCCTTTTTGTTCTGTGGAAGTCAGTTTCTCATAGGCTGGACAGCTCATCCTGGTGTCACTTGGGTTGCTCCCTGTATCGGGTTGGTAATGCTAGGTATGGGCTTTTTCACCATCTTTCAAGCAGCACTCAATTATCTGGTTGATACATTTCAACTCTATGCAGCATTAGCAATTGGAGCAAACACGTTTCTGCGATCGTGTTTTGCTGGGGCTTTGCCACTCGTTGGGCCTCTATATACCAACCTCGGCGTGGGTCCCGGATCGAGCATCACAGGCGGGTTTGCAGCAATATTGATTCCTGTTCCCTTTGCTTTTTATTTGTACGGGAAGAAGTTAAGGGCTGCCTCAAAGTGGTCCAATTGGTCTAATAATATTTAGTTTATTGCTTGAGATAGAGCTATTAATTTATATGATCTGAAGCCTTGAGTTTAATCATTACTATAGGAATACTGTACCCCTTAACATCACGAAAAGCCTTTCCTGAGGGATTCAATAGTGGCGTCGCGAACCACCGCTGTCATCGTGGGGGTGGGCGCTGATCTGGTCATAATTACGAGTCTGATATTGTACGATCAAGTTCGCTACTGATATCACTAAGAGCCTGGAAGACTTGGCCGCTTGAACCCAACTACTTCCTCGCCAAACCTTCCTACTTGGCTCAGAATTTGTCTTTCCTAAAATACTGTGCCATCGCTCTTGATTAGGATAGGGCTCAACTTCGTTTGTGGTCGGCGCTGTGCTGCGATCTCACGTCCGGACTTCCATGTACCAGCCTCGAGCAGTTGTGCCATGGTCAGATGAACACCCTCGCCCATGCAAGACTGAATCCTCTTGTACAGAATGTCAATCAACACCAATGTCATGGCCCACCATTCGACTATAACGTCATCCCCTGCTTTGAAGAGCGGCAATTCCCCGCCCGATGCTTCCAAGCCTCGATCAAGTGTCTCCTTTTTCAGGGACAGCACACCAAGATCGACGAACAGGCCGCCATTGCGATATTCTGGCAAGGCCGTTAGAGATTCAGCGTTGACCCATTGCATTGCCAATACCCTCTGAAACGGTACCATCAGGGAATAGGTCAGCCACTGGGTGAGTTTGTGGAAGGGCTGAATAGCATCCGCAACAGCATCAGAGCCGCTGGACGCCGCTCCGTTCCGCAGAGTACTCAATGCCCATGCATCTCCAATGGGCGTGCCGCCAATGGTCGTCCGATCTTTGGGCCAAATCGGGATGAGAAGAGTCTGAAGAACGTCCCACAGAAAGAGAACATCGAGGTTGGAGGATCCGCCGGCTGTTTTGATCAGACAGTCTAGGGTCTTGTCAGTAAGCAATGAGGGTTGAGGGGAATGGAAACAGGTTTACCGACGAGATGGCCTGGGCGGCCATCAGCCCCAAATACATCGGGGTGAGCAAGCAATGACTTTCCTAGGCTTCGGAGAAGGGCCGCACGAGAATCAACTCCCAACATGGGGTTATCATCAGACACTTGAAAGCCCTCTGTGAGCACACTCGTCGCCAGCCGTTCCAATCCCTTGCCTGTGCGCCACGCGAATTAGCAGGTACGCATAGGTCAAGGATCGCAGCAATTACCATCGACCATCGGGATGCTTCCGACCTCGGAGGCGGTGAAAGCCAACGAGTTGAACATGTGAAGGCTGGCCACCGCGATGCCTTCGCTCCGCTCATAGATTTGACCCGTCTTGGGCTCAGTGTATCGCCAGTGATATCCTGCACCGGCATCCAAGAGAACAGAAGCGAAGAAGAGATCGATAAGGCGACGAGTCAGCTCAGTACTATCACATCCCTCTTTCTTCCACACCTCCATTAGGGTGGCGATACGTGGTACATTCCCGACCTCGAAATGCTGCCAGCGCCCATGAGGGGGAATCATATGGAAGTTATCAGGACCGAAGTCACGCTGGTAGAGGATCTGTTAGTCTACGCAGAGGCATTGGGGGAATCTTGGGCCCCAACTTTGATGACAGAAGCCACGAAGTCGACAACATCATCCAACTTATCTTCTCGTAGCTCAAAGTAGCTCAAGTTCCCCAATTTAGCCACACCCCCCACAATCTTAGAACGATCTCGAATAGCACGTAGAGAGAGTAGGTATTTGACTTGTGAATCCATGTTGAAGGATTTTTGAGGCAGTCTAGGGAAACTTTAGGACGTGATAGTATGGATGCTGAACCGCCGCGATGATAGTGGACGAGGAGGTGAACCCCGCACTTCTTTGTTAATAGTCGTGGAAAGCCCTGATGAAGGCCACGTAGGCGGTGGACGCTTGCAAGAGCACACATAGACAGTGTCTTATTGGTTTAGAAAACGCTGGTGCACGGGATGTCGGGATGCCACAGGTACTAATGTCTCCTAAATACGCATAAGATACTTATGAAGTTACGTTAGGGCTGAGACATCTGGGCAATCTTGGACTAGGTAGCGTAGAGTATTCTGCGCCCGTCTAGCCACAAGGTCACATCACTTTTATATAGCTCAGGCTGCTGAATATGCGTTAAAGAGCGTTGGTCTAGTTGTACAGCTTGTTTGTTTCAGTAGGAACCTCCTCAATGTACTTGATTATACCCTTCTGCCTGGATTCACTATCTGCAGAGCTACCTCGAGCATTCCTCGTACAGCAGAATTGGTTTACCTGAAGACGCCTTCAGCACATTTCACCATCCGCTCAGCTGTTCCTGATGATGTGTTTCGATCCTGCGAAATGAATTATCTCCAACTCCCTGCATCGCATTACAGTCCGTTGATAGTACAGGATTTAGCTATTTAAGGGAGCTTCCCTTCCAGGTAGGCCTTGGCCAGCTCATTGAGCTTTGCATCGGATGAGTCAAGATGCTTCCCCAGGCTCAGTGGCGACACAAACTTGCTGGGAAGAGCAGGAGCTGCATCTTATCCTGGTCGCCTCCAGGTGCTTACTGACGCCGATCTGCGTTGAGGAATGGATCTAGATTTAAAGTACACAGTCTCCAGAATTGCAGTTCACAGGCCCCCAAAAGATAAGTATGAGAATGCGCTGACTTCTTGTTATCTGGCTATGACATAACTATCATCCCGAAGGGTTCCCTTCGCTCCGAGATATCAAAATAGCCCCAGCTGAGACGATGTGGGAAGTAGTCTGCTGCATCGTGACTTTATGGACTCCAGCAGGGAAATTAATATTGCTTCCATAACAAGAACTTATCAACTTGTTACCTACAGTTAATTCGCCGTCTAGCAACTGTTGACCAATTTCCATCGACACTCAAGCGCTGGTAAGCCAGCTCTCTGACAGTCTCACCAAATTCGACGACAAATGAGCCTTCCCACTTGCCAGCCTCTATGGATGTCGCCATTTTGCCTCCAGGGAGCGCAACTATCCTGTTAGACCCTTCCTGAAGGTCAAACAGACCACCGGGCTTTGAAACCACACGAACCTCGAATTGACGACCTGCCTTGCCAGTTTTAGAGCAGCTAGCTTCTATCTGGATCGGGTACGTATTCTTTGGTAGAGGCTGATCAAGCGGTGTCAGGTGCATGCTGATGGCATCATCAGAGCCCACTTGGACAGCCGACTCTTTGAGTGTCATGCGTGTGGTATAGATGGACCGGTCGTGTGTAGTGCTATTGCGAGCATGATGGACATAAAACAGCTCAGACCCTTTTGGTGTCCGAAGTGTGACCTCCTGCGTGCCAACCTTTCCTCTCCTGCGGCGAGGAGGTGATGCGACGATACTGCCGTGTCCAGTAGAGTAAATAGGGATCTCGGTATCTGGTTCTTGACAGAGAACCGGGTTTCTCGAGGACTTGCGAAAGGGGCCAAGAGGCGACGCTGCTGTGGCAAAGCCGACACCGTAGTTGGATGCTTCAAAGTTGTTGGCGCTGTAGGTGAGCAAATAAACTGGCTTACCGCTCGTACCAGACCGAGAAATCAGCGTGCTTCCTTCAGACCAGCGGCGGTCTTTGCGCGTTCCATTATACTTTTGATAGTCGTCGACGTGAAAGTTCTCCCACTCTTGAGGGTCTGCGCCGTATGAGATGACGGTCTTCCAGCCATCCTTGCGTGGAGGGTTGCCAATCTCGCCGGTGCCATTGTAAGACGTGATGTTATGAGGCAGACTGGGTGCATCCTTCGCGTGGATGTCAACTTGTGAGGCTGCAATCTCTGGCATGGTCGATGCGGTTGGGTCATCCCACCAGTCTCGTGCCAATTCGACCACGATGATGTTGGACTCCTCGATGTACTTGCCCAATTTCTTGTCCCAGTTCCAATTACGGTAGGCATTTCGAGACGTATAGAGGTAGATGCGGCCATTCTTATCGAAGAAGATGTTTGGATCAATGGTGGGAATGTAAGTGCCCTTGGGGGCAGTCTTGCCTTTGTCGAAACTCTGTGGCGGCAACATCTGCTCCTCGTCCATAATGAGATTTACATCATGATATTCTGGATCAAATGGGAAGTATTCAATCGGCTTTGACTCAATTTCCCTGAAAGATCCCGTCGGCGAGCGAGATACTGCCACGCCGAGCTTAGATGGTTCCTCAAATTCGGAGTACCGAAAGTGTTCCTTGGTCAAGTCCTCGCGCAGGCGTCCAGCAAAGAAGAAAAAGTACCATCCCGTCTTTTCATTGTAATAAGTCTCGGGGGCCCACTGCCAGTCGCGGGCCCAACACGCCTGCCCTCCCTCTATGCGTTTCATCTGGTCATCGTAGCAGGCCTTTAACACGCCGCCGGAGTGTCTATGCCAAGTCGAGAGGTCGGGGCTGCTGTAAATGGCAAAGAGGCTTCCCTTGTCGGCGCCTTCAGTGGAATACGCATAGTATTGGCCACTGTTGGAGTCGTAGAAGACGTAAGGGTCTGCAGCCGCATGGCGAGCTGAGTTGTAAAACTGAGGAGCCCGGTCCTTTGCATGGTTTTGGTCTGAAGAGGCCAAAGCGGAGGGGCATAGCAATGTCACCCCAGCAATGACACTGGAGAGCCGCATTCTTGTGGTATTAGTAAAGAAAGACAGTCGACCCAAGCCACAGGCTCAAAACGGGCGGGAAGCCGCCGGCAGTAGTTTGCTTCTTATATACAATACTGTCCATGAATACCGAGAGGGTTCATTCATGGGAAGAAGAGCCCCATGTTTGACCGCCGAAAGAGCGCTTTCTTCTCCTCATTCGCACGCGTATAATGTTATCGGTCCGAGCAGGTTGAATCCCAAATCCTTCATCTCCATCCAATGCAACACCTCATAAGCCCGGAGTATGCTAGATGCCCACAATTTCCCCTCATGAGATCGAGTCTAAAGGAATGGTACAGTACGAAATACCCGGGATGCAGCCACCCAGCTGCTTGAACGAGTTAGACCATGGCAAGGCTAGGGCTCGGGAGGTCGATCAGGCAAGCCTAGCTTTGAGGACCGGTAGAGAATGGCT
Organism: Nectriaceae sp. PG4201; assembly: GCA_023628695.1. Taxonomy (NCBI): domain Eukaryota; kingdom Fungi; phylum Ascomycota; class Sordariomycetes; order Hypocreales; family Nectriaceae; species Nectriaceae sp. PG4201. Next base: position 38,343 of record JAMAKE010000040.1, on the reverse strand, counting down.
CTTCGTTCCGAGGAAATGACCCCATTCAACTTCATGACGTTTATTTCTCCACAACTAGCTCGCGTGGAGGTTGACTACTAACAGTTGACTAGGTCACGAATTGGGCATGATCATCCCCAATTCCGGGGCCCCGCATGGTACCCTGGACGGTATCGTGAAAGCTCCGGTTCTCGGCGGATTCAGCATGTTATTTGTTGTGAAATGCGCTGCTTATACCAGCAATTAGGCATATCAATGGAGCGGTAAATCCTTGATCTTGCTCCATTCTAGCTTAGTTTCGTTCTGGTGTAGCACCATCTCAGCCGTCAGATTTCACGTTGGCAGTGAGCATCTATGCATGAAGTTGGATATTCAACCTAGGGGCTTGGCAACCCTATATAACATGCGTTCGAGTGGTGCGTTCACATAATAGTGCAGCAGTATAAGGCACACGTAGGCATACGTAAGGGTATTATTTAGTTAAGAGTAGGAACTACGAAGTCGGCAACCGTCTTGCCTCCGTCTATTGTTACCCCATCCTGAGTCTAAACCGAAGCGCCTCCTAACCCTCTTCACTATGTAACTCTAGCAACGGAGTATTAAACAACTGCTCACTGCTGTAGGAGGAGTCTAAACTCAGCAGCATCTGGGTATCCTAAATGGCAAGGTAATAGTACCTCGTTGCGATATCATACTCCAAAATCACCTCAGCATCCATCGACTCAACATCCACCACGACCTGTCGCCACAGGTGCACATCATACGCCTCAGACATGACAGCTGGAGTCACCATTGCGCAGAGATACTTTCCTTTAGCGCTTTCATCTCCTTCGTCTGGTTTGGCCTTCTTTCCGAGGGCATCTCTCACGTCATCTCCGACTGCTGAAGCGGGAGAGAGAATGACTACCATGTTTATACCAGGCAGAGACATGGGGAAACCGGGGGGCGGGGTCCAGCTGACCACCATACCGGGGCGAATGCGCTCCTTGAATAGGAATTCTATTGCTTTCGGATCTGGATCCTTGGTCGAGGATCGGTCGAGTCGCATCTCAGCTCCTTCTATATCTGCAGAGTCTGCAGCTGGTGCAGCAGCTGTTGCTTTAGCACGTTGGGAATCAACGTGCAGCTGCCACAGCTTAGACCTAAAGGCTTTAGCTTGTTCGACGGATACGCCCTCCATTTTCAAACACCTGTTCTCGAATTCGGGTGCTGGGAGACGAAGGAGTTGGGTGCCCGACTCCGAGGGAGCGAGAATAGCGCCCAAGACAGGAGGGGTGCCAGACTACAATATTATTGTCAGCTTGAACTTCAATTCTCAAGGGCGCCTGAAGGCTTACATTCTTCTCAATCCACTCTTTCAGCTGCTCGTTCGTCCAAGTCAAAGGAGACTTGGGGTCATATCGCACCGGCTTCGCTTTAGGGACCATGACCCGGAGCGTCTCAGCATACCTCAGCGTGTTCTTCGTCGGGCCAGCATCTAGAAGACACGGGTTCACACAGCCGATAACAACGGTCTTACAGGTACGCATCGTAGACGGATCGAACACGTGCTTCAACACCTTGGTCAAAGCACTTTGTCGGAAGGGAACATGGGGTTTCTTCTTGGAGTTCGACGCTGCCAGTGCATCTGCCTCGGCCTTGCCGCGGATACAGTCCTTGAGCACCGACAGGCTGGCATTGATCTCACGAGTCTCGCGCATGCGCTGGGCTCCATGGGTGGCCTTATCGCGAGCGGCTTCAGAGCCCGCCAGATCGATGAGGTACAGTATTCCGTCCTCAGCAGCGGGTGTGGCAGGGTTTTGAATGCGAATTCGACAGATTGCGTGGGAGCGAGACGAGGTATCATTCTTCGTGGTTGCTTCTGTGCGGCGGAATGAAGTCGCTGTGTCGATCAGATCCAGCATTTCGTCGGCAGTGGTGACTTCATGTTCAAGAGCGCCGGTCAACTGACTTATACCGAAAGAGTCTTCCAGGATTGAGACGGGTCGACGGGTGTTAAGCAGGTCTGTTGCAATGTCAGTAGCTCGCTGGGCTGGGCCAGGGAAGGACTTTGAACAAACCATGTGCAGCATTCCCAGCCAACTCTATGATGGTGATATACACCTTCCGTTCACCTTCAAGAGTGCCACCCAATAGCTCCTCTGCAACCAGGCTTTCAATCCGGCTGACGGTGAACGTCTTGCCTGAGCCGGTCTGACCGTATGCGAACAAGGTGCCGATGCCTCCGCTCCATGCCCATGGGACTATGGGTTTGACTACGTCATTGTAGATCTGCTCTGTCGTTGATTCGGCATCGTAGATGCGATCTACTTGGAAGTTGAAGGACTTGGCTATCTATCAATACCGAGGCTCGATTGATCATGATGGAGCTTCGAGACTCACCCTCAGCAAAGCCGGTCCCCGGACTGGCTGCCTCAATTCATGGATATCCAGGACGCCGGCCTGGTCTGCTCGCGGAAACACAGCCGAAGGCAATCCAACCTCCGTCTCTTCATCGAGCAGAGGGCGCAGCCTGGTAGCAACAACCATGTCTGGAGACGTGGTTTCCTCATTTTCGGTACGGCGCACCCGGGGAGGCTTGTATTGCGCTACCAGGCGCTGATACCGCGCAACATTCTGCTTAATGTACTGCTCCATCGTGACTTGCATGTTGGTGTGGTAGTGGTGAATTGTACTATTTTCTGACAGTGGCACTTTTCAATGACAGGTAGCCTGAGGATGGCCACGAATTTGACGACGCGTCTCTCTCTTTTCAGTCGAGAAATTGCTGCTGCCTGAAAACACCAAGGAAATTACAGCTTCAGAGTTTCCTGAATATCTCCTTCTCCTGTTGACAACGTCGTGGTCAGTGAGGCCAAAATGATAGTGTTGCCTAAATGGCGGGCTCTGTGCGGCGTAGCTTGGTTGTCAGGGAAACAAACGGCGACACAAACGCAAAAGGCTCTTTGTCATATTCTGTTTGGGAACTGAATATTGCTGCCTAGGTAAGTAAAGATTCAACGGCGTTTGCATCTGCCTGATTGCGTATCGGTAGCTAATTGACTGGCTAGACTAGAAAGACCGGGGATATAGGTGCTGCAGGGGGAAAACCTGTCAACCAACACCTCCAGACTAGGTATATTGGTGCCTGAGATCGTTCTCGATCTCAATCCACAAGCGGATAGTCTGCCGAATTGCCGAAGGCTGCCTTGCCTAATCCTACGATGGACCCAATAATTGAGCTCCAGAAACAGAATTACGGGTTCGGATCAGGCGGACAAGCCGTATTTCGGCCGAGTTATGGTGGGATCTTCTCCGAGCTGCGGCTGATCGCCGTTGGAAACGAGTCGTCGCCAATCTTTATCATGCATTCATCGTGCAAGAATGAGATATGCAAATCCCAAAACCCCACGGTATCCCTTGACATAGTCCTCCTCCCTCTTATCCTGTTCCTCTTTGATCTCCGCTGCTCGAGGGTCATTGGGGTGCTTCTCTAGCCACTCCCTCGGTCCGGCTCGATGTCGCGATTCGAAGTCATCCCACTCTTGCTGATCGGCGCTGCTCGCATGTAGAACCTGCCATCCCAGGTCTCGACACAGAGCTACGATGTCGGGAAGATTAGATATGCCCTCCCCAAGGATGGCTCTCACGTTTGGTGTAGGCGGCTTCTGCCAGAACATCTCACCTACGAGGACTTTCCCCTCCGGCACGATCGCGCCCAGTTTCTGGAGCATCTGTTTCGTTCCTCCAAAGAAAGGTCCATTCTAAGCTTTTGAGACTCGGTGACAGAGAGAAAGAATGCTAGGTGTACATGTTGAACGACTTTAGTAAATAAGTATTAAAACACTGCATGAATTGAAATGATGTGATTACGGTGACTCATTGCAGCGATCAACTTCGGTGGGGTTATTGTCAGTTGGAGCCGGTCAAACTCCATGCACTTTCTGCAGACAGAGCCTAGGCATGATCTCGGTAATATTTTTGAACTAAAAAATATTACGCCTGCAATGTAAGTGCCCGGGAAAGGAGTCCACAGCATAATGTACATTGAGGTTTGCAATTGCTCGAGAGCGCCTACCTACCCTATACAAACACGAAGATGTGCTGCGCAATCGTGCCACGCGGGCGAAAGAATACACCGCACATCGACCTACCTAAACTCTAATCTTGACTAGACACTATGCCTAAATCCTAATGCTCGTTGCTGAGACGATAATATTACCTTACGATGATGTTAAGTTCAATTTATGGATTAGGCAGGCTCTATGCTTAACCTTATGATTGATATGAAGTCGAGTCTTTGGGCGAGGTGAAAGGTGTTTTCTTTCACCCGCTTGGTTGCTTAAGATGGCAAAGAGCTAAGCGCCGGATACATAGATGAGAAAATTTGATTCATCCGTCCCTATTCATTTCCATGAGCAGGCGCTGGGTGTCGTAACCGAAACATGACGCTGGTACGAACCGATAGGAGACAAGTTGGGTCTTACTCATGAATGCGCCACGGCCTGAGTGGTAGAGGCGATTGTGGGTGTTGCTGAGCTCCATCCTTCCCTCCGGATCTGCCAAAGTGATGCAGGATCAATGACCTGGCAGGGCAGTTTTAGATGAGATTGCATCTCCATGAGATTTTATGATCCCATGAATGTACTCCTGCTTTAGTTGGAGTTGAGGAAAACGGAGCTTCGAGGCAGCGAGTTGCCATGACTTGACCACCCGAGGACTCAACTCTAGATGCCACATTCCGCACCAAGTGACCGAGGCACTGTCTCTGTCATTGCGATATATGAAACGCACCGGCATGCCCCTTTCCGCCATTCCAAAGCACAAATGTGTGTATCTTGGGCATCTGCTGAATAAGGACCCCGGCTCGGCATAACAAAGCCTCAATCTGTCCGCGCTTATCCCAATCGTGCTGCAGGAGCTGCGATGTCAGAGCCAGGATTGCAGATGTGACCAACTCCACGTCGACTAACACTGTCGAAAGAGTTCTTCGGCATTGACCATGAAGGAGATGGCAAGGTGTTGTAAGTTAACACTTTTAGATGCGAAAACAGCACCAAGCCCTTCGCTAGGATCAACTAAACCGTACCAGTGTATACGGGCCGGCGGCTTTAGAAAATGGATCATAGAACTTATAGGAGTCCTCAAATACTATTTAATCTGTTGATCCGGAAGATAAATTCGCATTGCGAAAGAAAGCCCTATATTTGAGCATCAGAGGTGGATGATCAGGATGTATTGAACAATGTGAGAAGAAAGTAATTCGTAATTCCTGCTACAGGCGTGGGTGCGTACCTCCATCATGGAATTCTCTGCGCAAATCTTCATATGGCGCCCACGGCTCATAGGATAGGATATATGCTCCAGGCGATTGAAGCTGCTGATTAACAGGCCCAATCCGCCAACACAAATACAACGTCGAAGCTGTCGACGGATAATGAGGCAAGTGACTGCTTCCACTCGAGGCAAAGTTTCGCCGAACACTAACCTGATAGGTCGGAAAAGTCGTAGCATTGCTGATTTTGGAGGAGCTTTAACTTGTTGTCCATGCATCCAGCCATGCTGCAGGTCATGATACAGATTTTCAGTTCTCCACGCATCCATCATTGCGTCCTCATCATGTCAAACATCATCGGAGGACAAGTATATGTTCTTGAACCAATGCTTGCAGTCGCTCGGAGAGTGTACATTGATCTCCAATGCCAAGTTATTCGATGGCTCCAAGTACTGAGAGTAGAAAAAAGTTTCCATATGCTAGGTACAGGTACGGTATAAGGCACGTCGACATAGCACTTGAACAGACCCATATAGAGGTTCTCGCGGCCTCCGGCCCAAGTTAAAAAAAAAAGGGGGAGTACAGAGCGAGCATACGACGGTGATATATGCACAGCCGGAAGGCCTGACTTTCTTCACTTCCTCGCGAAAAGCATTCTGAAAGTCGAAGTTGATAATCTCACTCAAGTAGGTGAAAATAATAAATTAAGGATCGTAATGCATCATCTGGTCGCGGATAGAGTTGGGTGCATCTCATGGAAAGAGGATTGTCTATACCGTCAGAACAACTTCAAAAGACATAGAAATGTACATGCAAGCGTCATCAGCTACAGTGCCTTCGACGGGCGCTCTCTTGGATGATGCATAAAGTATAAACCACCATTGAATACTTTGTTTTATTTTTGTGATCAATCAATATATAGAAAGAAAAATTGAAAGAAATATTATACTAACATAATAATGCTCGCAGACAGCAAGATGATACCTATTATTGGGGCACGCGCAGCAGAGAACTGGAACTGGAACCAGGTCTCTAGGCGCTGTAATGGAATCAGCCTCACTGACTGAGGGGCGTGTGACTGGCTTCCTGCACTGCGGATGCCTCCCACGCCTGCTACTGTAAAACATCGAAACTTGTCGCCCGATTCAGTGGCACTGGTATTGTTATCTCTGTGTTTTTCTGGTTCTGTAACGTTAAGTAATTGTATCGTTTCCCACACCTAGATCGACAGCCGCCAATGACGAGTGCATTGTGCTGCGATGATGACTTGGCGTGCAACCACTCCATTCGGAACCGAGCCGGAACCGATATTTTGGCCACAAGATTGGCTTCAAGATCAGCATCACGTCTTTAGCGTGGGTAAATCTGCGAGGGACACATCAGGCTCGCATCGCACGGCGCATCGCATGTCTGGTGGGAAAACTTCCAGACCCTGAAATGAACAGGGATGGCATGGACGAAGGAAACTCATCTGCTGTTTGCTGCTTGCTGCTTGAACGCGGCTCGAGCGTCAAATCCCGTGCACAAACCATACGATCTTCGAATGTCCTCCAAGATCCCCTTTTAACGAGCCCAGACCAATTCAAGGCACCGCGTGAGGAGGGAGATGGCGGGCGCGTCTGGTCATTTCTGGCGCGCGAAAAGACGCGATCTTTTGTTTCGCGCGCAGCCGCTCTCCCCACCGGCGAACTCCACCGCCTGATGGGCTTCGATCTCCTTGCTAAGCTAAAAGCCAACCCTTGGTGATTTCCGTTTTGCTGCGTTCGACGGTGGGCTCGATGCTCTAGATGCACCGTGGCCACCGAGGGGGAGGGACCCTGGCCCAGGGTACTATACCCGTTATGTCCGATGCACCAAACAAACCTGCGAGAAGGGTTGGGGTTTGTTAGGCAATTCGCCTTCGAGATAGCACAATTGTGCCTTGTGTGGCTGTCAGACGATTGCTTGTCAAAGATCCCGATGGGCTTTTTTCAGCGATCTCCATGACGAGGACCATCGCCTCACGAGCTGCCCTCTTGCCTCCCAACAAACACCTGCCCGCAACAGGAGGTTTGTGGGATCCTACTCTCGCTTGAAGGCTTGGCGAGTTGGTTGGCTGTGATATCGACATCGCCGTGGACTTGTTTTGACGAGTATTGATAATCAGTTTGCTAACCAACCTGAGGCTCTGCTGTTGTGTCCCCAGTTGGCTCCCCTCTTAGGCTCTAGCCCCCATCGTGTAGGAGCCGATCAAACCGAGTGGGCTGCAGTCAGCATCTTGGCAGTGGTGGCGGGACTGGACTGTTTTTCTATTTTGACTCTCTTCGCGAAGATATCGGAGAACATCCCTTTCTGGCGGAGCCTGGCTTACATGCCCCCAATAAAGGACCTGAGAGATGATTCCCAGCCCTTCCATGCATGCTTCTACTGGAAGGTGTGAGCGGGAACAGAAGCACCGAGAGTTCTTATCGCATCGCACTAGGACAAGGATGACTTGGTCTCCGACAGTAGCTTTATCGGACCTGGGCACTAACAAAGGGACCTGTGGATTTGGGGAAGACTGGGGTAATGTTACATTGTGGAGATCATTGCTCCAAATGTCCGTGGCCGCCTCCAAAAGTTCCTCAGGATAACCTTGAATCTGTGCATACAGCCGATGGCGCTCGGGCCCAACCATGGGAAGCGATGTTGTAAACGAGGCCACGAGAGAGATGCTGCTTTCGCGATGGCTTCCCAGGTTTTGCCTCCTCCCCCGCGGTTGTCGTCGGTTCCCCGCGTCTTTGAGGCTTCGTCTTCGGGTGCAAATGAAGTTTATTACAAATAGTATTCAAACAGAGTCTGGAGAAGGCCTCAATGAGGCAGCTGAAGTGCTCAGGAAATGTCATTCCCCCGCAAACCTGGCCCAGTCCTGCTGTACCAGCGGAAGCCATCTTGCCGTTTTCCTGGGGTGCTGCACCCGGGCTGGGGTCACAGGTGGCACTCCACAAGGGGCTTAATAAGGTTCAATCTTGAAGACGAGTGAGAGTCTCATAGGTTGCGAGGGTCGTATCTCTGTCTTGAATGGGGAGTAATTATCCTGAGCCGCTACTTGGTACCTTGGAGAGATGCTATTTACGTTGGCGGTTATCACGCTAATAATATGTAATGGAACGTGGAAGGAAAACTGGGGGGGTCACTGTTGAACCTATTCCCTCATGCGGAATGTACAAGCCAACAAGGATTGAGTGGGTTAAATTCTCAGGTCCTTGCCTTAACTTCCATAACCAGGTACCCGTGGTTGTGTCAAGCTAACGAGTAGCCCAATCGAGTATGCTGGTAAATGAAGATATAAGTCCACTCTCTTAAATGCTGGGAAACTTCAGAATCGTCGTCTAATCAGCGAGAACATCAACTATCTGTGCAGACCCGTAGGTAGAGAATTAAGGAGTTCAACCCTGGTGACTGGTAATGTGATAGGGGCCTAATGCACGCTCATGCAGGTAGCAATCCGTCCTGTCAATGCCTAGCTTGCACGGGCCCTACCAAGGCGATTCCCTCTACCATATAGTATTACCTAAAGCCTTAGCCAAGTCGAAATATAACCTCAGAAGAACCTCCAAAGCGATATCGTACATTGACTAATAACGTTAAGATTCAGAACTCGTGCTTAACTGAGTGTTGATGATTCGGGCAGGTCTACCGTAGGCCAACCTGCGTCGTATCCTTTCCACCCCTTACTCGGCAGCGGAGCATATGGGCACTTTTGAAAAAACATACAGCTCAGCAGACATACAAATGTGCCAAGCCAACAACATGTCCAAAAAATCAGGCGTTGAGGGAGAAAACTTGGGGTTTGTTCATCAAACGAGCAACGTTGCTCGAACAACCAACAGCGTTTTGAATCCAAACAGGAAGGCAACTGGTTTTATCCGGCGGAGTTTTCTTCGTGCAGTCACCGACGGCCCGAAGTTCTATGCGTATACGGCATGGGCTGTGGATTGTTGGAAGAAATTGGCATCTCCATAGACTCACCGACGACCCGTAATTCTATGTGCACAGGACTTGTGATATGAGTTGTTCAGAAGGCATTGGCATTGACACCGACAGTTGAGCCATGCCATCTAGACTATAAAAGGAGTATGAATGTTCTGCTTTGCCTCTGTCCCTTTTCATCTTCATCGCAACGAATACAAGTCCAGATCAAAGTCTTTTGATAAATATCATCCAAGAACCACTCAACCAGCCATCATGCAGTTCTCTACTCTCATTGCCGCCGCCGCCATTGTCGTCTCCGCGACCGGCATGGCCGTTGAACAGCGAGACCCAACTATCTCGCCCGAAGATAAGCTCGAGCTTCTGCGTGGCTTCCAGGAGTACAACGGAGACCAGCACCTCGAAAAGCGTGGCTGTAAGTGGGGCAGCTGCAAAAACTGTTACGAGAAATACTCCTTCTGCCACATGGATAATATCCCTAGCACCATCAACTGGTATGTTTCTAGCGAAGGTTTCGTACTCCGCAAAGGTTGCTGATGAATGCCTCTTAGTATGGTTACTTGCGGCAAATGCCCCGGAAAGTGCTAAGCGGATCGTGGATATCCCTAGTTATCCGTCCTTTACGGTTTGTCTTGCTTGGACAGCAACCCAGAGGGCCATTCGGAGGTGGATATTAGTCACATGGAAACTAGATACACGCAGCAAGTCTAGGCTATTAGATGCCCGAACGGAACCTTCCCTAATCTAGCAAGAAGAAAATGAATTTGGTGGAGCATTGATTGGAGCTATATTCTGTCTATATCTCGTGCGTGATGTTTGTCGAAGTTGCTGTGTCAGAATTACTAGGGTCATATAAGTGAATAGTTAGGTCGACTTTCCAAAAGCCAGTGCTGCTATTGAGTCAACATCATTTGGTGATTGATTTCCCGGGGCCTAGTGAATTAAAATATTAAAATCGTCTATTCTACTTTCGCAGACTCAACTTGAGTCACACCCCCAAGTCAAGTTGTTAGTAGTACTACAAAGAACATATCAATCGAGTGTGTAGCAAGTCTATCGAATTCTAGTGTACATACCTCTCACTGATATCGTCCAATGAGGCATAAGCTTGAAAGAGTACCTAATCTGCGACCGTTTAGCAGAAGAAAAAAGGGTAGTGAGCAGATTGTTACTCTAGCTTTGGGGATGAGGTGACCTGTGGAGAGGCCGATGATGGTGAGACCGATGGTGCAATCGTTCGCTCAATAACTAACGAAAAAAAACTTTTCTCCAATTTTGCCCAATTTACAAAAGCCCAGTAGCCCAGTCCAGAATCTCATCTCTCGTCTAATCTCTCTTGCGGGGAGAGATAATAGAACAAGCTACTGTACTGTAACAAATCGCAGAGCACGTGTGTCCTGTCTCGAAGATCATTCCACAAAAGCCCGCCTGGGCCGCATCGGGAAGGTTACCTTTGCCTCCCAACTCGACCTTCGTACAGTACAAGAATCCCCCACGAGGGATGCCATCGATGTAGGTGGTGGCCCACTTAACCTCGATTTTAAGCTCGCCATTTAGAGGTATTTGCCGCATCTTTTGGGTTTGGTGCCTTCCCTTTGGAACAGAGTTAGCAGCACGTGAGGGTGGTCCTCTATTTCAACATCAGCAGAAAGCGAATACTATGAGTAACAGCAACAAAGGATCGTGTATTCGTGTGCTCACTTGGGGTAGAGCCAAGGAACAAAAGGGCATGAGGACCTTCTGTTGCGTGATGACAGCAGCACGTCATGCCGTCTAGCCGTATATCATCCCTCACTGAGAGCGCCACTGAGACCATTGCTGAAGGGCACCACGGGGGGTGCCAAAATACGGCAAGCTATTGTTCTAAATGCCTTGGCTTAGAATGTCTCGTGTTTTATTGGCCTCCTAGGCTATCACTAAAGCCACGCTCAAGCCACCCATGCCATTTCTCTCTATTTCCGGATGCAGCCTGGTTTAGCCTCGGCACTGCTACGCCACCCGAACACTTGGCGAATGTTCCAAGAACGGCAGAGAAGTGAAATGTTTTGGCTGCTTTTATCGGTCCTGTTTGGCTCTTATCACCATGTTCCATTAGGATTTTGCTAGGATTGCTGGGGATTGCTGGCTTCGTTGCGGGCGGTTGGCCATTGCCATTGCATCCCGTCTCCATCACTCTACTCTATCTCAACCAATCTGGGACCCGAAACTCGTATCAGAAACCTTCCAGAGGTACCCCGTCACGAGATCTCCCATCACCTAAACGCGCATCGGCATTGGTTCGATATCAACTCTGTTCGGTGGCCCCAGGGGCATGGATCATCCCCGGCTTGAGTCGACCCTAACCCCTTGCCACCCTCCACCTTCCCCTCCCAGCCTAATCCCATCACTCCCTCTCCCCCCCTAACAAAAGGGCCGAAACCACATCTTGCTCGATTCAGTCGGACAACCCGTCCGGTGGCGTCTTGGCGACCCCGGGCCCCGCCGGGTGGCCCCAACTATTCCCGGCCGGCTGGGAGACCGTCGAACCGGCCGAGACTTTTGCACTACACACCTACATGGTCTTACATGGGAGACATTGGGGACTTTTGCGGTTGCATCAGCCCTCTGCGTCGAGAGGCAAACGGACCTGCCCGATGAGGATGTGCTTCCAGATACTGGGTTTCGAGCATGGGATGGTTGCAGCCGCTGTCGAGCAAGCGTAGCTCTCTCTACATCGGACTCGCGCGTGGCAACGGTTCGCCCTTGAGTCGTGTAAAACCCGCGACCCTGGGTCTTGTCTGAGATTCATTCATAAAGATCGTCCCAGGCCTTCGGGAAACTTTCCTATCGTCCCTCATCCCTCTCCAGTCCCTCCTCCAATCATCACCACTGGGCCAATACAGCAGACCGTCTTCTGCTCACGACAAAATGACCACCACAATCAACCTCGACCACGACGCCATTGCCCAGGCAGGGCTCGTCGACCCTGAGACCCGTGGCATCCCTCAGGTCCCCGCCCGCGGCTCCATGGATGCCCGCAAGGCCTCCATTGCGAAGGAGCTTGGCCACGACGACGTGAGGTCCTTCGAGATCCACGATGATACTCCTACCGAGGAGGAGCTGCACACCCTGCGCCGTGTCTCGGGTAAGATCAAGTGGGCCATGTACACCATTGCCTTCGTTGAGCTTTGTGAACGTTTCTCCTACTATGGTTCTTCGGTTCTCTACACCAACTTCGTTGGTCAGGCCCTGCCCGATGGCTCGACGACTGGTGCTCCGGCAGACAAGGTCAACGGCCAGGCTGGTGCTCTCGGAATGGGCTCTCAGGCCGCCCAGGGTATCTCCCTCTTCAACCAATTCTTCGCCTACATCATGCCCTTGGTTGGGTAAGTCGCAACTCGTTCAATTGACCTGCACACAAAAAGAACTGACACCTTCTAGTGCCTGGGTTGCTGATGCTCGTCTCGGTCGTTTCTGGACTCTTCACATCGCCATCGGTATCTCCACCATCGCCCACGTTATCCTTGTTGCCGCCTCTGCACCCAACGTTATCGTCAAGCCTGATGCTGCCTTCGGTGCTTTCATCATTGGTCTCCTGACTCTCTGCGTTGGTACTGGTTTCTTCAAGGCCAACGTCTCTCCCCTGCTCGCTGAGCAGAACGAGGATAGTCGCATGCGCGTTGAGGTCCAGAATGGTGAGCGTGTCATCGTCGATCCTGCCATCACCAACACGCGAATCTTCCTGTACTTCTACTTCTGTATCAACATCGGTTCCCTAACTGGTCAAATCGGCATGGTAAGTGTTCTCCCTACTATACCCACCACCACAGCCATCATGAGTATTTCTGAGTTCAATTTCACTAACTGGAACCTTTAAACAGGTCTATGTTGAGAGATACGTGGGCTTCTGGCTGGCCTTCCTTATCCCTACGGGTCTCTTCTTCCTCGCCCCTATCGTCCTCGCCCTCAACAAGAAGAACTACAAGCTCTCCCCTCCCACCGGCTCAGTCCTTTCCAAATTCCTGCACATGTTCCGCTTCGCCCAGAAGCGAAGCTCGTTCTGGAAGCCCAACTGGGAGATGGCCAAGCCCTCTCATGTTCCTGCCGAAGACCGCCCCGCGTGGATGACCTACGATGACGCCTGGGTCGATGAAGTCCGTCGTGGACTCATGGCCTGCAAGGTCTTCCTCTTCCTGCCTGTCTTCTTCCTCGCCTATAACCAGATGACCGGTAACTTGACCACTCAAGCCGCTACCATGGAGCTTCACGGCACCCCCAACGATGTCATTCAGAATCTGAACCCCATCTCCATCGTGCTGATGATTCCCATCATCGATCACGTCCTCTACCCCGTTCTCCGCAAGTTCGGCATCGCTTTCACCCCTATCAAGCGTATGGCTTTCGGTTTCTTCCTGTCCTCTCTCTCCATGGTTTGCGCCGCTGTCATGCAATACTACATCTACAAGATGAGCCCTTGCGGATGGCACGCCACCGAGACCACCTGTGAGGATCCTGCTCCCATCAACGTCTGGGCTCAGTGTCTCCCCTACATCCTGATTGGCCTTTCTGAGATTTTCACGAACGTCACCTCATACGAGTATGCCTACTCCAAGGCCCCCGAGAACATGAAGTCTCTCGTCATGAGTGTCAACTTGTTCATGAGCGCCATTTCCGCTGCCATCGGCCAGGCCTTTACCCCAATGTCCAAGGATCCCTTGTACGTGTGGAACTACACCACCGTTGCTTGCATCGCTCTGCTGGGTGGAATTGCTTTCTGGTTCTGTTTCCGTCACCTGGATTCTGAGGAAGATAAGTGGAATCTGCTCAAGAAGTCTGAGTACAGGGGCAAGGTCCAGCCTACCGCTTTGGACCAGAAGCAAGATGGTGAGCAGAACGACCGCGATGTTGAGAAGCTGTAATGAGTTTGGCCTACTAGTACTAGTATATTGATACCACCTAAGATTATTTAACAATTGACCCACATTTATATTATACTAAGTGTACATTTGATGCTGCAGTGATATTCCTCGAACAAATACACTTGGAAGGTTCCCTCTCGTATCTTATTGCAGGATACTGGCTAAAGGCCCAAGTAAGTTCATAAACTAAACCCCGAACAGATGCATAAACTAAAGCCCAAATAAGCCCTAATTAAATCCTAAAGGAATGCCCAAGCTAAGGCCTAAGTAGGTCCATAAAGTAATGCCTAAGTAAGACCGCAGTGGTCTCGGTAACCTGGAAAGAGCTGTTCACTTGGGGGTCGCTTCTATCGTATAGAATGTTAGAAGAGGCTAGGATACTGGAATTAACTCAATTTACTTGAAACCTTTCACGGCTCGCATAGTGAAAACAGCCGTGAACCTTTCCTCGCCTTCATCTGAATTTCCCAACGTGATTTCGACGTCCCGGTAGCATAGGCACTCCTTGCCCGTGTAGAAATTCGACCTCAAGACATCCCCAATCCTAGCAGCCAAAGCAGATTGAATGCATAGCGCTAGAGCTTATGCAGGGCATAATCCCATGAATATGCGCAATTGTCGATCGCATCGCGCAATATCTCCGTGATTATTCGTTTGACGACGTCGCTGGTGATCCACTGCGTTCAGCAAATTCATGCTACTTGGTGATGAGGCCATCGCGGAGCATCTTCTTTCATGAAAGAATCTATAACAATTGAAGTCATTAGTCGTGAGCCCCAGATAGTTTCTCATAAGTCGAAAGGAATAGGTATCCGAAGAGGAGAGGACCCACTAGGAAACCTACTTAACCGAATTCCGCCATAGGCGCCCGGGATGAAGTCCTTGTAGGTGAAGATGATCAGGTAGTTCCAGAGGTGCGTTACGGCGCTTTTGATGGTCTTGTAGCTGATCATGGTGGGCTGTTTGGAAGTTTTCTGACCTTGTGCTAGACAAGGTTGGAGGAGTAGTTATGAGAGAGGATACCTAAAACGGAGCGTGTGCTCCTGGAAATGGTTGAATCTGGTCGACCATCGCTGGGACCTTTAACTAGTGTTAGGAGAATTTCCAGTCAGAGTATGCTGCTTTGCGGCAATCTTTGACGATAATCGGTCTGCCTGAGCTGATTTAAGAATCTTAGCAAGAGACGCTTGCCCGCGTTGTCTGGCCCTATTACAAATGGGTTGAGAAATCTCAAGCTCATCGGAATCCCAATATGGATCTTGTGCGTTATCTATGAGTGTGATGGTAGAGCGAAGCTCACTGAATAAGCGACCAGTACTGAGGATGCCAAGACATTCGAGAGGAGATGCTGGATGAATAGTTTGACGAGTGGTGGTGAGGGTTTGATGAGAGGAGAGGTGGCCACAAGCTTCCTAGACCGAGGTGCCCATATTGGAAACCGCGGTGAAGGGCAGTCCCAGCTTCCGTACCTGTCTTAGGTAGGGAAGGTATAGCGGCGTCAACCTGAGGGTCTCATCACGACACCTCGGGGCATGTGCCCGACGCACCTTCGACATGCTAAGAACCATAGAAATGAATAGAAGTACTGAAAACTGCTAATAAGTTGGACCAGTCTGAAGTCAAGTATAATTTAGAAGGGAGTATTCGCATATAGGCGATAGTCATTGCAATGACCGCAAGCAACAATGTCACCGATATAATGCAAATGTGTTAAACATTTAGGGTTTAGGGCAGGTAATTTGACACGGCCAAAGGCTCGAGATGCCGAATAACCAAGAAGATTAGGTAGTTTAGTTGCGAAAGGAGTCAGAAGACAAAGTAAGAGCCGATATAACGACGTTTCCTTCACGTCGGGATCCCTTAGCTAGCTAGCCCATTAGATAATCGATCTCCTCGTCCAGTTCCATGGCATCGCTCTCATCTGATGAGGTTGGATATTCTCCATCATCTGTCTCTATCTCTTCCTCAATCTTAAAGTCTCGATCAAGCTCCGGATCGTCATTTGACGTCGCATCGTCATCATCATCATCATCCATAACAATAAAGTTATGGTCATTTATATCCCCTGTCACTACCTCCTCCTCCTCCTCCTCCAAAATAGCATCACCATCTTCCTCAGCGCCTTTCTCCTCAAGGGCTATTTCTTCTTTGTGGCGGTTCTTGTCTTGAGCATTATCCTCAGGCTCGCTGCCCTCGTCTGAGCTTGGGACATAGTGAGTTGGCCTCTTTCGCGTCCATCTAAGTTTCTATGGAGAAGTGATTAGTCTCAAGCCCGGCAACGACGCTATAGTAATACTCACAATGATGGGTCTAATTCTGGCCTGTTGATCCACGGCGGCAAAGGCGGCCTTTATCCTTGCCTCATCCTTAGCATCTTCGCGTGCCTTGGCTGCTTCAGCGAGCGCCGTGAGATGTGCGAGATCGCGTATACCGAAGTCGCGGAAAGCCCGTTTCATACCAGCATCCATGGTCGAGGTTGAACTGCATTGATGTATGAGAAAAGTAGATTGCGATAACAATCTGATTTAGGATGCATGAAAGAGAAGAGTGGCGATTCGGTTTGAATGTTATAGTGAGAAAGGGACAATGTGGGCGGATGAGTGGTGGTTGATTCACTGCTTTCACGCTTTGGTCATCAAAATCATCTCTTTCCCTCTCCGTGATTCTACGGAGAAAAAAGGGCCCGGCCACTGGAAGCAAGTAGATGTTGCCTGTTCCTCACACAAATTGGGTGGCAAAAAGGCGCCTCATTCTTGAATTCTATGTTCCTCTGAATCTGTTCACTTCATCGCCTTTGGGTCCACTTGTACTCGCCTTTACGGCTCTGGCCAGCACAGGTTTATGCTTGGCTCCGTGCTTCAATATCCTCAAACATTTATTTCAACCTCTGAGCGCATAACTCCAAGCCCACTGCACGGTGAGTAGGTCAATGATCAGCTATGCTCCCCTTATTTCATATGGCCCCGATAGTGACTTGGTATACTACAGGCACCTCGTACGCAAAGCATGATGAGCTCACCGCGCCCCCATTGATGAGATCAAGAATTAGTCATTAATAAGATATAATATAGGCCACTTATATCGACCAGAGAAACTCGTAATTCGGAAACGATTGGACAAGGAGAAGCATAACGATACCAAGATAGCGAACCAGACCTTGAAGTATCTCGGGCGAGCTCGCATCGCCGCCCTAGAGTTTCTTAGAACTCTAGATAACACACATCTCACAGAACGAACTGGCTATCGTCATTGGAGTGCTTCTTCCTAAAGAGGATGCTATTGCAATAGATGGCTTTGTCCCTACATCAGATAAGGCGCAGATTGTCGTGCGAAAGCTTACCGAAAAGAGGACAAATCGGTACACAAGTAAGCTCTTAAACAAAACAATACTTAAGCTAAGGCACAAGTCAGTCCATAAACTAAGTCCTAAGCAGGTCCATAAAGTGTGGCCTAAGTAGGTCCATAAAGTAATGCCTAAGCAAGTCCATAAAGTGAGGCCTAAGTAGGACCATAAACTAAGGCCTAGGAAATTCCTAAGCTTAAGCAAAGACACCAGTTACAGGCCCTCTTCTTGGGTAGTAATTTAGGGGTTTGTGCATGGATTATTGCCGGCAGTGAGACTGGAACTGTTTAAACTGTACATTCTCTTCAAATAATACCCCGACATGAACATCTTACATATCTACAACAGCATCTACCTATCAAGTCACATCACTCAGCCGCTTTTCTTTTCGCCAATAGCCCTTTGAAGGGATTCTTCCCTCGGAACCTCAACCAAGTCGCGAAGAAAACAACGGCGTAATTAAAGGCGATAAACCCGCAGAAGATGCCAAAGTCACGCCAGATGTTGTGATAGTACACACTGAATCCCGCTCCAAACTCATCACCAGTAGCATACTGACAGAACTCGCATACTCCTCCATCGCCAGTCTGAACGTAGCCACCAGCTTGTGAAATGTATGGCTGGGCGTACTCTTCGCAACTAGTGTTTGGTGGCGGGTTGAATCGAGCGAACTCTTTATCAGCACAATGAACCGGTTGATCATGAATTGCAGCTCCAAGGAACGCTTCAACAAGATAATGGAACGGCGACAGCCAATACATCCATCTACGCCAGAACGTAGGTAGTCCCATCGGGGGAACGACTACTCCACAGAAAGAGACGACGAAGAGGAAGAAGATGGGAACCAGAAGCGACGCCAGGAGCTCGTTGGGCGCGAAGGATGCGATGGCCTGACCGAAGCCGATATAATACAGCTCGAAGAGCAGGACGAGGAGGAATGTGAATCCCGATGTGAAGGAAGACGTACGCCAGCCAAAGACACCCCACCACCAGCAGTTGAAGTAAACACCACCCATGATGATGGCGTAGGGGATTTCAACAACAACGGCCGCAGTAGTCCATGCGAACCAGCTGTAAATCTTGGAATTGTTCTCTCGCCACTGGAAAATCTGACGTGAGTGAAGGAAGGCCGGTTGCAGTTGCTGGATAAGAGGCGGACTGATGGTGAGAGTCATGAAGATGGAGAAGAGACGGTTCTGGTAATCGATCGACGTGAATCCTACCTTGTAAAAGGTGAAAGAGTTGAAGAGGCCGGTCATGATATGGAGCATGAGTTTGCCGAAGATATAATTGGGGGTTCTCCAGTATGAGACGAAGGACCGTTTGACGACGGCCCAGGTCTGAGTGGTCAAAGGCATGGCATACTCGCGGTCATCCTTGAGACTTCGGGATGGTTCAACTTCGCGACGCTTAGACACCATCTCTTCAATCTCGCGAGAACGGGCCTCTCGATGAGAAGACTGCGCCCATACGTCGCCCCAATCCTGTCCACTGTAGTTCGGATCTCCAGCACCGATGGCGTCTAGCATGTACTCAGCTGGATTGGCAGTGGGCGGACATTTCAAGGCACCATTGGACTCGAAGTATTGGATCAGCTCCTGACTATCATGGCCAAGAGGGCCATGGTAGACAACACGCCCACCAGACTTGAGGAGGAGAAGTTCATCGAAATTCTCGAACAGAACAGCTGACGGTTGATGGATGGTACAGAGGACGGCTTGACCAGCATCGGCCAGCTTGCGTAGGAAACGAACGATGTTAAATGCAGCACCCGAGTCAAGACCAGAAGTAGGCTCGTCGAGGAACATCAAAAGCTCAGGTTTGGATGCCAATTCAACACCAATGGTCAATCGTTTGCGCTGCTCTTGGTTCAGGCCTTCTCCCACCTGACCAATGGTAGCACCAGCGATGGATCTCATTTCGAGTAGGTCGATGATAGTCTCGCAATAGTCCATCTTCTCCTGTACAGAGACTTCTCGAGGTTGGCGTAAGAGGGCCGAGAACTGGAGTGCTTCGCGCACAGTGGCTGTGGGCTCGTGAATATCCATTTGCTCAGCAAAGCCAGTAGCTCGCTGGAACGATTTTGGCAAGGGACGACCATCGACAAGAAAGTCGCCAGTGATGATTCCAAAAGTGAGCCGCTGAGCCAAGGCATTCAGCAAGGTCGTTTTGCCGGCACCTAAAAGCGTATTAGCGAAGAACCAGTCTCAAGATTGGTATAAGCTTACCTGATGCACCCATGAGTGCTGTCAGCTTTCCAGGTCGTACATAGCCCTCCACATCTTGCAGCAATTTCCTTTCACCCTTCTCGTACGGAATGATGTAATTTACGTGTTTGAAGGTGAAAACTGTTTCGTTTTTGGCTACCCGCCTCGTAACGTCGTCATCGCTCTTCTCTTTCGAGCTGCCGTCACCAGCAGTGACCGGCAGAGTGACTTGCCCTGACTCCTCATCGCTCTTCGTATCCTTTGTGCGGCCCCCAGTGGCAATCGAATCTTCGACCGTCTTAGGAACCTGACCCCGCTTGAAGACAGTGATGGCGCCTCCGCCCTGATTGGGCTTCATCATTTCCATTCCGAGTGCCGTCAGGAACACAAAGAATAAGAAGAATGTCCAAAGGAAACCAAAGTTACGCCACAGATGACTTCTGGTGTATGAGAAGGACGACTGGATATAGGCTGAGCCGGGAACAGAAGTCTGACCTAGGGTTGCCCCTGCTAGAGTACAACCTTGGTACTGCGGACTTGCGTCGGGACCCTGAGGAACTAAGTATGGTGGTACGCATTGGAGATCAAGACCAGTGAACTCGTTGGACATGAGGCATTCGAACCCGTATTGAATCCAGTTGATCCATCTCAGCCACCCAAACCAGGGATGCATTGAATCAGGTGGGATGAGATAGCCGGTATAAACCACGATGATCTGGATGGAGACACCGGTGAAGCGTGTCGCAGTGTCCAATGTCTTACACCAAGCCGAGATGGCCCGGAAGAAGGCATAGGTGACCATCGTTACGAGCCAGAGGATCAATGTCGCGATGAAGAACTGTGATGCGGTACGTGCCAGGTTCGCCATAAAGTAGATAATGACATTGAACAGAAAGACCTGGATGAAAACCAGTGGGACATCTACAACGGTTTGTGCGATAGCAAACGCGGCGGGCCGGTAGAATGAGAAGGACTTGTGCTTGAGCAGGATAGGCTTCGACTCGAATGCAGCCGTCTGCTCGGCGAGGGCTAGCAAGGCATTGAAGAGAAGCAGGAAGAAGAGCGTGCCGCCACGGGGAAATGTGCCGGCCGCAGTTTGTGGGAGGTTGTAGAACAGACTACCGACGATCAAGCCTAATTTCATAAACAGGGTTAGATTAGGGGTTAAAGAGATACGGTGAGTAACGAGGTTAAAATTGAGGTTCGGGTTGAAGTTAGGGGTGAGATAGGGAAGAGGTAGAGTAGAGATCATGGCTTACCTTGAAACACCAAACCACCCCATTTTCCATAGAGCGATGCCTTGTCGCCCGTCATGACGAGAAACTGGCGTTCAGTGCAAGCCATGACTTGCTTGTGGAAGGGGATCTCGTAGTTCTTCTTCTGTGTGCGTTCCGATTCATGCTGTTGGCGATCTGCGACTTGTTGCTCAAAATGCGACTCGAATTCGTCCATGTCCTGGAGGTTCTTTTGGTAGGCCTCACTTCGGCGATATGCCTGGTCAAACTCTTCGGGAGATCGTGGGATGCGATCCTCCCAGCCCTTGCGGATACTGCGCTCGTGTTCATCAGTCACCGAGGTCAAGAAGTCGGCGGTTGTCCATCGCTCTGGACATTCAAAACCGAGATCGAGGAAGTACTGCTTTGCGTTTTCGGAGGGGCCAAAGTACAGGCATTTGCCGTGGTCTATGAGGAGCACCTTGTCTACCAGGTCGTAGAGTGTCTCACCAGCCTGGTAGAGAGAGACAGCAGTCGAGGTGTTGGCCATGTTGGTCATGGCGCGGATGGACTTGACGTATTCAACGGCAGTGCTGGCATCAAGACCCTTGCTTGAGTTATCCCATCCTTGCACTGAAGCGCGAGTGATCATAGCCTCGGCGATACTGACCCGCTTTCTCTCTCCGCCAGAAACACCTCGGATGAACTCGTTGCCTACTTTGGTCCCCAGGGTGTGTTCAATCCAGAATAGCTTGGTCACTACTCTCAGGAACTCCCGCATATAATCGGCGCGGCTTTCGCCTTCCAGCCGAGATTCCTTGCCGGGCGTTCGGGTTTGTAGGGCAAACTCCAGCGTCCTTTTGACGGAGAGTGTCGCGTAGTGCAAATCATCCTCAGGGTTGTAGATGACTTCTCCGCGAAAGTCCTTGGCCATGGTCTCGGAATTTGTCCCGCCGTAAGTCACCTTTCCGTCCACAGCCTCAAAACCAGCTCGCTGATTGCAGAAGGTTTTGAGAAAGGTACTGCATCCCGCGCCAGGGCGACCAAGGACAAGGAGCAACTCGCCTGGTCGCACACAACCATCCATATGGCTGATCAGCTCTCGAACTGGGGGTTTGGCGAAAGCGGCCTTGGGGCCTTTGGTAAAGAGTTTTCCAAGAAAGCGAGGCAGGCCGAGGAAGATATCTCCAACAGTCGGCTGAAGACTAGCCCCAAGACCAACACCATGGACAGTGAGATCTCGGAAGATAACTCCGCTGTGACGGGTCTTTTCCTCCTCACTCTGCGCTTGGCGCGCTCGTCCGAAGATACGAGACATGAGCCTTTCAATCTCTTGTTGCTCCTCTTGCTCAGATTCGGCATCGGCGTGGCTGCTGGCACCAGTGCGGCGCCGTGAGAGGGCTTGGAAGAGCTCATCTTCGTTTTCGAAGGTCCGCTTTCGTCCCAACTCAGGTCTTTTGCCATGTTCCCTGCTGGAAGTCTTCACTGGCGCATACAAAGGGCTGTCGGGCGGTGATGGGTCGTCGTCAGAGGTTGAAGGCGGTGACCTCTCAGCTAGGATTTCGTCGTGTGCCTTTTCCGGATCCCTGGCCTCGTTGTCGCGGTTGCGCACATGTTCGTCCTCTGCATCGCGTCTTGCAGCGTCTTCCTTCTCTACGTCGACTCCCGCTTCTCGGTTGGGAAGGATGGTGCTGGAGGAGGAATTCTCATCCCGAGAGATGCCTAAAGCTGCGGAATAGGGCGCCTCGGTGATCGGGGACTGCTCGGAATACAGAGTTTCACGATCACTTTTGCCTTGAACAGGTCCTTCGGTCCCGGTTGTATTAAGGTTTCGTTGCGTAAGGCCCGCTGAAGAATTGTCTCTAGGCGGGTTACCCGACAATACGTTGCCTGATAATGCAGCCGCCGACCATGCAGTGCCCGTCGGTACGGCATCTGTTCGTGTGGCCCCTGTGGTTGACAGGCTGGCCGATGTTGGGCCTCTTGGAGTCGAGGGCTCGTCCTGAATCGAGGCAATACTAGGTGTCACAGGGTATCCTCCCGGGATATCTTCATCCCGGGGAGTTGGCTTCTCGTCATTCATGATGAAGAATGCCCTGAACTCGTCTCAAATGTCCTGTGTCAACGCAGGTACGAATTGAAAAGAGGTGGCTCTTCTGGCTGACCAGCCTCACGGGAAACGCGTCTTAACATTGCGGCTCCCAATTCACCGTCGATGACGTCTAGCGGACCTTAAAATCTTATGGTGGAGTCGAAGTCGGCCTTCGGACATTTCGTTACATGCGAAGTCCCCGACGGATTCGACTTTTTGCTTCAGATTCCAGGTTGTTGCTGGTGGTTGTTGATCAATCGCCAAAAGGCACATCCTGTCAGGTGGGGCAGATCCGACTAGAGGATGGGCCGCCTCGTCATAGACTTCGCCTTATCAACCTTATCAGCTTGGGGCTTACCCGATCCGTCCCGGCCGCTACCCTGTACCTTGATGCGGATGCAGACGGTGAATGCGGTAGATTGAAGACGAGACCCATCGCCAGTGTCTTGAAATGCGAGTGCGAGGGTCCATAATCTTACATGTCTACGCGTCGAATTTTCTAAGCCTTGCGGGATGTGGAATACTTAAGTATTTCTAATATCCGGGTAGCGAGTCCTTCTGAGTTTGTTCTTTAGTTCAAAGAACTGGTACACACTCAACACCATAAGAAATTTCGTGAAGCCTCACCACCATTTGATCTACATACTATTAGAACATACGGTTTCAGGAGAGTATTAGAAGGGCGAACGGCCAACATCGTGATAATGGCGATGACCAGCGGCCACATCTAACCCTACTCTCACTTCACCCTTTCTTCACCGTGTCATCACCGAACCAGGTAGTCTGTCATCAAAATCCATCTTCTGACTACCGGACCGGCCGGAGATCGAGAACCCCGGTCCGCCGATTCTCCGTCTCCGCGAGAGCCACAGGATCGCAAGGCCGCGAGGCTTGACACACCTTTCTTGCGTCTTAGAGTGGGGAAGTAGATCTTTGTAGATTCACCATCACATTTACATGTCAGGGTGCTTCCCTAGCTTCTCGTCCCCCGTCTCTTCCAGGCCGAGACTGCCCCATCTCCGCTAGCTCTTCTGCTAGCTACCCCTCTAGCTCCCGATCGTATTCTGCAGATTCTCATCTCCCCTTGACTATCTACGGCCATGGAGGGCCAACGACCTCATGCCAACCGGCCACAAAGCTGAGCTTCTGTCAATTGTATACGGTCAAATTTTCTACAGAGAACGCTCTTTTGTAGAGAGCCGTTTGACTCTCAGTGTGCTCCTTTCTATCCGCTTGCCCCTCCTTCGAAGGATGGTGGTTGGCTGATGAAGCCAATGCGCGTCCAAGCCATGGCGGCATCCATCCAATATCACTCGCTCATTCACAAAAAGAGCCTGCATCGGGTAGCGACCAACGTTTAGTTGTGGCCGGAGCAGGCCGCAGAAGTGACACATCCCTCCCAAGGTCAGAAACGACGTGTCTCACTCCACAAACACAGGTCGTGTTGAGAAGAAGCAGCTTCCAGCTTTCGAGGCTCGCATCGAGGAACAACAATCCGCCAACAGACAGGCTCAAGGCCTCAACCAAATTACCAAGCCATTCATACCGCGGCTCGCCATCCCTCCCTGTGCTGAGATCCTCATGCATTAGCCCATCTGGGGATGTTTGTGTCTCAGTCAGACAAGGCGAGAGAGCCTACCCCGCTGGCCCCCAAACATCCTGCCTACCAAGCAAACCATCCATCCATCTCCGAGGAAGCTGACCAGGATCCGGGGCCTCTAACTCGCACCGCAGCAAACAATCACGCATATGTGCCTACAGCTTTGCGTTATCAGGGCATTGGCGGGAAGCTGTTCATCCTTACTGGACCGCATCGGTACCGCATTTCAGCCTTCGCGGGGGCTGGCATCGACGAACACGAAGACGCATCGTTATTCATTCACGGTCGTCCACGTGTCTGACAAGACGGCCATTGACAGATTGATATGGCCACACAGTGATTCGCGTTAGCCGTCTGACCTCTTTCGCGAGATGCACAGCGTGAGGCTATTCATAATTTAGGGCTGTAGTGCGATGATCTCGGAAAGTATATATGACTTATTCGCCTAACGGTACCGGCACCTCCTGAATAGCTTCATGTCCCCAATGCTTCTGTGGTCAGGTGAAGAGAAGTGTCTCCTGTAGTGTGGTTCTTTTGACCCTAGACACGTATCTGTCATTGATTTCATCTACGCTATACATCTTTGCAGACTGCAGGTTCTCAAGGTGAAGCTAGATTAGGTATCGTGTGCGGGCCATCAAATTGAGGAGTGCAATGTGCCGACTGAACATCATTCTCACGGCATCTATAGTTGCCATTAACGCCATGGCGCATGCAGAATCGAGGAAGGCGAGACTTTGTACTACAAAGTAGCGCCTGTTGCCAAGGATTGGAGCATTGCGATGCGGCATAAGGGCCACTTGCTCGACTGAAACCGCCGCTCGGTCATGGATTTTACATACAATGTACACCCAAACCCTGAGGCTCTACAATCATTTGGCGGACTGTGCCGTCTGATGGGGCTGTGGCGGATGCTTTCACAGATAGCCTGCATTGTGCTACAGCAGTCAAACGTGTCGGCATTGGCGGGCTCGGATGAGGCTTGCAGAAAAAGACTAGATTGCGGGTTCCCACACTCGGTCAGAGAAGACTTAAATGGGCAACTGCATAGTTCCCGCCATTCTGTCCAGTCTTTCTACCTGAGCTCGATGGCTACTGGTGGGGGATCCTGCAGCATTAACCAGACATGTAGACTCGGAATGGGCAAATGTGCAGTTGATTGCTTCTTGGGTTCAGAGCAGACATCAAGCATTACCTCCAAGCCATGGACGGAATGAGGGGCAGACCTCCAATACTCACAGGGCGGGAGTTTGCAGAAATCTGCAGAGTGCCATGGTGATGATGAATCTCGACGTCGCGGCCTTTCCCCCCTTCCTCAATACACATTTAACCAAGAGTCGAGCCCTCTGAGAAAGCCGGATCTGCGCCATCTCACCTTTGTTCATCGTTGTACGGCACAACTGGAACTTGTCTTCTTACCTTGTTCTCTACGTACCAAGCCTTGCCTGACACAGCGTCAAATAGCATGCGTCACGGCTCCCCTCCGCCACGCATGGAGAATGAGGGTTCCCTCGAGACATTCCGCGATGAAGGCGAATGTCTCGAGTACATGGCCATGCCCGAACGTCCAAGACCTTCTCCGGCTAATCTCCCTACCATGACGGACTCTCAGTACCACCATGAGATCAGCTCCGGTGAGAATGGAGGCCATGTCTTCATCTCCAACACCTACCAGGAGCAACTCGACAATGCTCAGGTGCCATCCCCACCGACCCAGGAGCCTGGATCTCAACCCCGGGGTCCAACCGCTTCGGCAGATGACCAGCACCGGGTCACCTTGTTCATCAACCACTGCCCACCACCACCTCCTCCCCCACCCCCAACTTGGCCCCAGGATATCTGGCTCCAGAATCACACCTGTCGGGTCTTGTACCAGCCAGTACTGGTCCTCCCTCACCCGCACCCTCAGTCTTGCCAAGCCCCACTCCCTCCCCTGCATCCTGAACAGGCGCAGACCCGGCCCGCTCCGGAGGCGCCAGCGCTTAATGCGTACCAGGACCAGGTCAACGATGTGTCGACAAGGCCCGAGGCTACTTCTTTGCCTCTGCCTGATTTTCAGATACCCTTTGCTGCGAACGAACCTGCTCCGGTATTTGCTCACCCTCGGATGAATGGGGATCATGGCCGCCATCGATCTATGTCACAGGAACCGCCGGCCGGACCTCAGTGGGAGTAAAGTCTGGAACGTAGCCCGTCTACCAAGGGCGAATCTTGGAAGGAGGTGTACCCAGTCAACGATATCCTGGGGGCGATGGGATGAAGTGTATGCTTTGCTCCAAATGCCTGTGAACGGACGTTGGCATCCGTTGTTAAATGTTTACCTTGCTTGTTTGACATATCGGAGTTTGGAATGAATGCAAGATCAGGTATGAATATGGAATGAAATACCACAAAAACAACAACAATACTTAACAACAGAGGAGGACTTGTCTCATTCTGTATTATGTATTCCTACTAGCTTAGTCGCAATGACAATCACGAATTGCCCGTGTTACAAAAAGGCTTTTTAATGAGGAATCAGCCCTCATTCCCTGACTCCCTTCATTTGCTGTTGCGGTTGTGGCTAGGATGCCGCGATTTCGAGTTCATGGTAAATCCTAAGTCCAAAGCAAGTGAGAGAATATCCAAGTAAGGCTTCAATTAACCCTACTCGCAACTTGGCTTGGACTTGAGATTTAATCCCCCCACGCACTTTCTAACAGCACCGAAACCGCGGGCTCGCTGGTTATGCCGAGTGGTAGATTCGCCTTATAAGAATTGTTTAGTCGTTATATATCATCGTGATTGACGGCACTGGGAGCCCGAGGAGTAACTGAACCTTACATCATCATCTGTCATTTGTCTTTACCTTACCTGTATTAATACTCAAACTTCCATTCTACCCCTTCCCACCCTGGCCTCGGCCGTATTTTCCCTCCTAGACCCTTTCCTTTCCGTTCGGGCTTGACCGTGCCACTCGCCAGCTGTGGACCTAGCATCTTCATATCCCCAAACCTCATCCCCGTAGGTTCAATGTCGAATCCAAGCAATAAAACAGACATGAAGCCTAGAATCTCAGCGAAGGCAAAGTTCCTCCCCGGGCAGAGATGGCGTCCTCCACCAAAAGGGAAGTACCCGGCCTTTCGTTTCCGGTCGTTCTCCAATCCTTCAGCCGTCTTGTCTTTGGATGTTGGGGTAAGGAATCTTTCAGGATTGAAACTCGCTGCGTCATCCCCCCAGATTCCCCTTTCAAGATGGGTCACACCTGCGGGAAGTTGAAGGTCGACGCCCTTCTTGAGAAGAAACGATTGTCCATCCGGGGTTGAGATAGTCATGTCGGCCATCACACGTCGTACACTGACAGAATGGTTCGCGAGACGCATCGCCTCTCTGTAGCAGCTGACGAGTAATGGGAGCTTATCGTCAAACTCGGCGATGTTGAAAGTTACTGTCTTGTGTGAGCCTTCCTTGGCGACTATAGCAGCTACTTCAACTTCCGCCCTCAACCGTTCGACCAACTCTGGTCTATCAAAGACAAATAACAACATCCAGTAGAATGTGGGAACAGCATTTAAAGTCGCAACATTAGGAAGGATGACTTCCAGTAGTCCGATTTCCTTGCCTGTGAAGCTGTGTTTCCGCAATGCATTCGCACGATTAAAGACGAGCGTTGAGGTGGTGGGATCGTTGATGTCATGCTCTTCGGTGTAGTATTTGACCAGTATTTGTTGGAGCGTGTGTCTAGCTTTAAAGGCTTTGGGCATTGTTATGGATGGAAAGAGCGAGAGGAGAAAGTACGGAACTGACTCTTCGAAGATCCTAGGCATGGTCAGTCGACTTAAGAAACCTAGACTATTTAATTTGCTCACCACATCAAGTCAATATTTGACGGATCCGAGCGGAAAGGGTCATGGTCGCCGTAAAGTGACTTGGTAGTAGCCGATGTCATCACGTCTCTTGACCATAGGTAAAGGTTATCCACCTCCAGGCCGTCCTTTAGGACCGTTTCCTTGCCCGCGTTCTTCTCATCCAAAGTCTCCAGGCCACGACTAATAGCGCCCATCTTCGCGGCAATGCACCCGAGGAAATTGACATTCATCCTGTGTAGGGACTCGGTCCCAAAACTGGCGTGGATGACCTCCGTGAATTCTGGGACGATCAGAGGGTCTCGGAATATTTTCGCGAAGGTCTCTTTGCTGAGACCAAAGGTTTTCTGGGCGAACTCTGTAACGAACGGCTCGAACGATGCGATTTTGTTGCGCAGGGTGGCTTGGATGAGATATGGGTCGAAGATGGTATAGAGCTTGCCATTGAGCATTTGAAGGGTGGCAATGGGTTGGGTAGGGTATGCATTGCTGTGTGCAAAATGAGCTGGCGGGCTGGAGTAAATTGGGATGGCTAGACGCACTGAATAATCCTGTGGTAGTCTGATTGATGCTTAATTATTCCAATGATATGTCCGATTAGCGGAATTGATGGCTTGATCAAGGGAGGTTCACGGGGATCCATTGTCGGTGTTAGGATTTTGCTTAGGAATGGTAGGATGACGGCGCTCGCGATGATGGTGGCCACGATGCTCAGAGTCGTCGTGTTGGATCTTTGACCGATAAGATCGGCAATGAAGCCTTGCGAAGTTGAGGTGCCATTGTTGAAGGCGTCCGCTGGGAACGACTCCATGACACCTTGCTGGATCGCCGCGCGAGGGGCAGTTAACAAGGGATAGCAGATGCAGCTCGAGATGGAAAGACGAGTGGGAGGGAAGATGACGAAGAAAGAGGTTAAGGTCGCGGCAAGGAGCTTGCTTTTGAAGCGATCTCAAGCTTGCTATTGCTAGCGCAAACTAGGGGCCTTCTAGCATCCATGTTCCCTGGTCATCGCCTGGGATTCTCGTAGGATTGCGGGCAATTGTCCAATGAAGAGAGAAATGATTCAGCAACACCTGATACTGGGCATCTAGTCTAACCCCTAAATGTCTTGTTCGACCCAGTTATGCCTACGTTATTTTGGGGGAAGGCCACTGCGACTTTGGCGCTGAGGTGAGAGAGGATGCGGAGACCTGGTCGGCGGATTAAATGCGATCATCTCTCCGGTTTGAGGACTGGCTTTGAGGATGAGGGTACAAGCTGGTGTGAGAATCAGGATATTTTTTCTATTAATGTTATATGAATGCTGCTAGGCTAAAGGTAGGAGTGAGTAATGTGCAGATCTTAGGATCTGAAAATGGTTACACGACATGCTGGTGAAGGAAAACACCGCTCATCTTTCCCAATGGCGCGATTCCCTCCGACCCATAAGGTAACAACTAAACCCCAAAGCGATCCATAAAATGAACATAATAGCATCTCTAAAGCAATCTCCTTACCTCGATGGCAATATCCAACCTAAAGTTTCAATTCGAATGTCAAGGTTGCAAGAACACCTATGTCTCTATCTACGTGCGGCGTATTCTTTCACCTACGTGCATGAGTCCTTCAATTGGCTTACAGCGGTAGAGGTGGTGGTGTGGAAAGGCCTACAGGCTTTGTTGCCACTTTAAGTGGTCTGTTCGGACTCGACGGTCATGAGGTCGGATTTGAAATCACTTACTACAAGGAGAGCACTTGATAGGACTGATATCTGTATTCAGGGTTGGATTCAAAAGTAGCTTCGCCCAGCTTCGAGCCTGGACTTGGGGGCACGACATTCTCTGCCCCGCCATCGGCTGAGACCGCGATCGGCACAGTGTTCCAGCATTTCATTTCTCATCTTGTTCGGTCTCATATGCCAATCGCCATATCCTTAGAAGTAATATCATCGTAAGACCTCCAGCTTAGCAGTAACGCTGTCCTGCATCTCGGTGAAATTCGAGAGGCTTCAGAGGCGAGAATTAGAAAAACAGGCGTAACAGGCATCGAATGCGAAAGTCTCGGTGCTCTCAGGCCATCAAACAAGTTGAGGCAACGGCTAGTTAACTCCAATCATAATTTATTCCACTTCGTAGCTTCTAATAAAGTGGCATGTTTGCTGCGTATTTCGTTGTGCTACGAGGCAACGGGAGCCCGTGCGTTGTCTGTGAGCCTCGCGAGGTCAGAACTGCGCCTCAATCAACGTTATTAAATTACACGGCGCTCAGGGATCCTCTGGAATGTGGAAGTTTCCAATGCAACACTCGTCCTTGATGCAGAGACATTTTCCTCCGCAATTATCATGGGTTCTGTCTCTGTGGCCTCTGTAGTTGTCAGTGCTCGGTGCTCGTGCTGACCTTTCCCAGGTATACGCTACCGCAGCCTGTTTAAAGACTACCGAATGCTTCCACGATCTTTTACAAAAGTGCAAGGATACTCCTTTTGAAATCTTTTCACTATGTAGCGAGTCATCTTCTATTAGGAGATCGCTAGCTGAACTCCAAACTCTTGTGCTTGATTCCAAGAATCTCTCTTGGGCGTGGCATTCCAGGTCCGACCTGGCGAGCGAACTTGACACCAGTCTTACAAGATGCATGGCTCTTTACAACCGCCTTAGCCAGGAATTTCGACCTATCACATATGAAGCTGAAGCTCCAGAACCTGGGCATCTTCTGCGGAAGGTCCGGCTTCAAACCATGTGGAACAAAGAAGAGCTGAAAGAACTTCTCGTCGCACTGCAAGAGCTAGAATCGACCATGACTCCATTGATTCAACTACTTCACGTGTAAGACTCCATCTATATGATAGGATCAGAAGCCGAATTTCTAAAGGGACGACTGGAAAGACATCAGGGAGATCCTCGCAAAGAATCAGGAGACGGTCGAACACTCACTTCATATCTCCAATTTCCTCCGCCTAGATAATGGAAAGATAAACGCGATGTACCAAGAGCTAGATAAAGAACATCCTGCCGCCTCAGCCATTGCGGAAGCGAAGAGCACGTTACGAGATCTAGCGGAACTGACGATTCAACCAACGCCCTCTCACCAACTGTGCCAGGAACCTACCCCCACATTAGGATCGGCCAATGCTGTAGATACTCCTGAGGAGCAACAGCAAGCCGGATCGGAAGGCCTGGTGACCTCTCAAGGCACAGGTCCAGGAATTTCTGTCTCAACAGACCAGTCAACAAAAATGACAGATCACGGTACTAAACATGGTTGCCTGGTACCGGGTTGCAAAACATCACGTGGTGGTTATGCTACGTACTTCGGCTATCGAGAGAATACATTGTGTCTGCTGCACTATGCCACTAAGGGTGGCAAGAGATGTAACGGCTGTGACATGCCTGTTCAGGTCAAGTGTCCCAAGTTTCAGAGCTTTGAAGGAACCAAGGTGTGGCATATGGAATGCCTCAAGATCAACGAATGTTATCGTATTAACTCAAGAGATTTAATATGCCTGCCAGTTAAGTGGACTCCAGATGGTTGGGTATCTGTGGGGGAAACCCCCACGAGGAAAGCGACAGCGACCGAACTGTTAGGTGCCCTTATGGCGGCATCAAAGATTATCAAAGACGTCTGGACAGTGCTGCAACCACCAGAAGATGCGATTTGCTCCGTAGCCGAGAACTTTCCTACCGCAGAAGGCAAAGGGCTATAGACTATCTGGTAAACGACAGCTACATGCCATGGCTTCTGGTCTGTGGCGTGATCGAGGCAATTCACTCGATTTTCCTAGACGACAGGATTCAACAGTGGCCCTCCTCGACTGCACCAATATATCCGAACATCGAGTCCCAAAAGAGAAGCGAAGTCAAGACTTATCTGGTAGAAGTGTTGAGACACTTGCTACCCTCTAGCGCCTTGAAAGGAGAGTACCTGGCGTTAGATATACGAGTCCTCGTCCATTTCGGCTTTCGGATTTGCGCCAACCTCGACCAGCAACTTAAGTCTACCGCCCTGGAGCGGTACGTAAAGGCTCTGGGGGGAGTAGACTCTATCAGTTTTAATTGGTTCCCGAAGTACTATCTGGAATGGCTAGTAGACATCCCTCCAACATAAGAGACGATGGGACGGGCCTTCGTAATTTGTCTTTGTAGTGCTTCCGCGACGAATGGATGCTTCGACCGCAACATGTTGCTCGGCCCCGATGCTGGGCATAGTTCGAAGCTCTGTCGGAGATGCCAAGCGTGGAGCTGGGTTACAGAGTCAAAAGGACTTGGGTGTTTCCGGGTTATCATCAAGCTCACTTGTCATTGTTTCAGGGAGGATGTCCCTGGGCCAGACTTTTGTCCCAGGATGAAGCTAGGCCTTCTGCCTGTAATAGTGCGTTTGCGTTCAGACGAGATGTATGACGGCAGGTGATGATCGTCGTTCTCGCGTATATAATCTTACGTATCACCATTACGGTAGTTCATTAAAGCCCTCCTACCTTTACTTTGCCACAGACGTGATTTGGGCCCACACACGGGCTCACAGTACATAGTAAGTTAGGAGTCCAAACCAAGTTGAGAGTATACCCAAGGGGAGCTTCAGTTAAATCTCGCTACAGAATTCAAGCATATGCTTAACGGATACTAAAGATCTCAAATACCCTGCCCAATAACTCATATAATACTGAGGAAATATCCCTTTTAACGCCTAATTCAATCCTTTACCTTTACCATAACTTAAGGTCTAACCTAAACCCTATAGCTAACCCTAACCTACAACCCTAATCCCTACGATCATGATGTCCTGCTAGTCAAACACTGAAATGCATAATAATATTGCAATGAAGAGATAACCGCGTGAATCTGCAAAGTTTCGTTCCAATAGTTATGCGAATTGTTGATCATAATGGTCGAGATTGGTCTCTTTAAGACTTTATAGAAGTTCGAGTGTAGGGCCATATGCGGTCTAGCATCTAGCATATCGAGACATTATTGCGGTATATCGACCGAGAATGCATGACTGAGTTTGGCGGAGATCTCCCACTTAAACCAATCTTTTGTACTGAGCAGGTAGGAAACCCTGGCTAGAGGCAACGATATTATAATTCATGAGCTCCTCTGGATGAACTTATGCAATACCGAGCACCATTGACTTGGCATAGCGCAAGCCATTTGGGCTTGGGGAAAGCTTTCTCCAGGTTATTAATAATCTCGGGGTTTATTGATGGAACTCTAATAAATCTATGGAGATGTTCACTAACCTAGCCTTCTGCTAAAGCTAAGTGTATTCTAGGTTTAGATGAAACTTCGCTCTATGATACAACCGCTCCGACTAACTGAATAACTCCAGCTTAAAATCATATTGGCATACTGTTTGCGGTTTGCAATTGGAAGGCTTTTAGACTATCTGGTTCGTAAAACTTAGCGAGTAACTTGGGGAGAATAATCATGGTAGTACTCTTGGCTCTGACATGGGCGAGACCTTGCTTCGACCTTCCTTTAAGTAGGAGTATCAAGGCCGAGTTGGTATTGTTATCAAGGGCCAGACCGGAATACTAATGAATGGCATTAGACTGATATCCTTGAGGATCCAGACTGCCAGATCAAAATTAAGAATGGTTCGTTCGAGTTGAGGGTAAGTTTACATATCTTGTCTAACTATCCACTCCGCAACGGTTCGTATATAATTGTTGTATGAATATAACTTTGCTGGATGTATACTATATCAGCGATATCAATACTCATGTACAATAGCAGAGGGGATGTAGCCTACAGAGGAAGTTTGCGAACGTTAGGCTCAGGAGGTGCGTCGTTATTAGGTAGTCTGTGAATACACGGAGGACAAAGTCTTTTATGCAAGAAGAAGTACTTTTGCAGTTTTGAGAGATGCTTTGCGTCTCTTTTTCATTGAATCTCTTTGAAGTAGTAGATGCTGAAGAGCTCCCGATATCGTCTGGAGGCCTTAATGAGCCTACCCAGAGACTGAGCACCACATTCATCTGCGCTAAAGTCGCGTAACTCTAGTGCCATCCGCTAAAGTATGCACTTGTCGTCTGATTCCGCCATTGCTTAGGACTGCAGTGTCAAGGGCCTTATGGAAATGGTAGCGATTATTCTAGTGAAGCTGATCGTGTAACTGGCGAGGCGTAGTCGCGCGTAATCCTCGCTTACGACATGTACGCGGGTTCGTCCCCTCGAGCTAAGTTGTGACGACGACGACGACGACGACAAAAGAGGTTCAAAACTCGAGTGTATGAAGTCGCGCGGGAATTATTTGACCGCATTGTTGAACACCTGGTCTGTGGAAGTACAGCGTTTGACTGACAGTGAATCATGATCTTGTGCGAACGCAGCACCTCTCCTTGCCCTCCTCGCCATGACTGTTCGTTCCCGTTGAACCACCCAACTCATTGTTTCTATGCTCTATCACTCAGTTACTTCCTCACCTAATTTCATGGAGTCTGGTGCTTGTGAAGAGGACTACGCTGGAGTGGGAGAGGAACGCTAAGGCGGAGTAGGAGAGATCGCGCACGCATTATTGTTTGTCAATTTCTCTCAGGTTCCAGCCCCTTCGGCTTCTAGTGCCTTCAATTTTCTACCACTTCAGTCTCTTATTGTAGCCCGCTCTGCAGCTTCATCATTTCTCTTCCTTCATCGATCTCATGCCCCACTGCTAGCAACGCAGCATCACATTCCACACCCGTAAGTTCCCCTTCCAAATTCCAACAATCGGCTCTATCCTTTCTAGCTATTTCAATTGCTAAAATGCTCTTCTTTTTTTCTAGGCCTGTCACCGTATCGCATCCTGTCGCCGTCTCGCATCCTGCCACCGTCTCGCATCAATCGTGTGCAGCAGGTCGCCCTCTCTAAAGGAGTTACAGATAGCGATCGACGCCATCTACAATTCCAGGGACAAGATAGCCTATAAACTCATCCGAAATGCACAGGGGGGGGGGGGGGGGGGGGGGGGGGGGGGGTGTAGAATAACCAACTGTGTTTTGTTAATAAAGAACACCCCGCGC
>JAMAKE010000039.1:160367-266653 GCA_023628695.1 Nectriaceae sp. PG4201 | reverse complement strand
GCCGCCAGCCCGGTCATAATGCGAGAACTTGTGAGATAGTGATTGAGAGCTCTAATGAAGAGGATAGCGATTAGTTTCAATTGATTAAATGGTTAGTTGTATTTTTATTAAGGTTTATAGATTATATATTGAGAAAAGTGATGCGCATGCTTATCTCGTGCGCATGCTTATTATAGACGTTAGCTAATATATATTTAACTACAGTACTAAGCATATACTTTATTAAGTTGCAATATCTTTAGGCTTCCTCTGTGCTATAATTACTGGACCCTCTATAATGCAATTTGGTAAGAGTATCATGATATAGCTAACTTTCTCCCCAAAAGAACTAAACATTAATCTGATTACAGTATCAATTATTCAGCGTCTGCCCATGATGCAATATGGCATTTGGCAATCACATGACAGTACAGTGGATTGAGTTCGTAAGGAAATCTATATTCTTTGACCTTCAACAGCATGTAGTCACCTTCTTCCTCTACCTATGTAGGCTTCCCATCATTGCTGGCCTCTCGTGCTGCATACATCGCATGATTTATCGAAAGCTTTTCATTATTATGTATAGAATCTCTTATCTTAGGTCCATTACAATTCTGACTAGGACTCTATAGCTCATCCTTTTTAACACTCATTTACCTTTTCAACTGCACGGCCGTTGTTATCCTGATTCTTGTTCAATGCTCTCTTATACGGTCCTTCGCTTTGCTCGGCTTTATTCGCCGTATGCCATGGATAATCTATCTAGTCCTTATGGCAAATCACCTCATTAATTCTGCAATAAGGGATTATAGCTCATATAGAGGCTGGTCTCCAGCCTGGTATTACGGGATGGTATGAGTAGCAATATTGCGATATCCGTTCTAGCTTTTATCATTACTCGGGCTGATGTTTAATAGATTCTAATAGGGGGACCTATCTCCAATTCCTTCAGCACTCTTGCCCATATGTTTCTCTTAACAAGAGTAAGCAATACGTTCTTATCTATGATGCCTGAGCTTACTTCCCTAGGTCTCTACATTGATCTGGAATATTAGAGATGGGCAGACTGATGATTTGGTAAACTTGCTTCTCAACTCAAATTTCTGTCCAATCTAAGTTGAAACAGACCCTCAGGCCTGAGCAAAGAAAGGATGCAATCTATGAAGTTCCATCTATGCTTAATATGCTTACATATGTGGTAAGTACGTTTCTGTATTCCTTACTTACTACTAACTTCTGGAAGACGTGGTATCCGACTATTATATCGCCCCCAATTCGGTATAAAGAGTATGAACAGTGGATTGGTGCTCCGCATCAGCATTACTTTAAGTATTACCGATTAGCGAGCTTCAAACTCATACTCGCCAGCAGTTGTTATGTGGTTTGCGGCTGGTTAATAGCTGGTCCGCGATATCAAATCTTACGGAATCTAGCGCTCTCTCAAGATTCAGCCCTCCTGAGGTAGATAGCCCCTAGTCAGTTTTATCGATCCCTTAAAAAAAAAAATTCTAGACTCTATTCCCGTTGTATCGACCATTCAAACTCTTATCTAACTTTATCTGTCAGATATTTTGCATATATGCCCTGTCTTTCGGGTTTCGCTTTCGAAGGTATTACGCCTGGCTAAGCTGGGAGTGTGCCTGTATAGTTGCAGGAATAGGCAGATCAAATGATGGTGAAGATCTGCATCGTGAATGGGAGTCTTTACAAAACGTTGTCATACGCAACACAGAACTTGCGCAAAACGGTCGACAGTTTTGGAGCCATTGGAACATAAGGACTCAGCGTTGGCTTAATTTCACTGTGTATAGCCGCGTACCAGGAAAGTCTCTGTGGCTTAAATGCACGAAATTGGTTTTTACCTTTGCGTTTTGTGGTCTGTGGGTAAGTCATCTTGAACTTTTGTGACACTCAGAGGTTCCTTACTAACAATCTAAGCATGGGCTCAAGTTTCATGTAAGTTAATATCTTTATCCCTTCCTACATACAGTGATGATTCTAACATTTCAATTTTTCTAGCAAATTGGTATGTCTTAAGGACAATTCAAGGATGAAGCGGCTAATATAATAAGCTTGGGGATTCTTTGCTGGGATTTTCCAAATATGGTCATGGAGTAGGTTGGCTGGCTTCTATCTAATTGAAAATTTCTAACTACAGACAGTTGTTCAATCAAGAACTGAAACTACTATAAAGGAACTACATCCATCTCCTATGCTGGGAATGATCATTATGATTATGTCTTGTCTAGTAACCCAGCTTGACGCATCATTTTTGACTGTGCCTTTCATATTCCGGGAACCTCAAGAGATGTTCATAGTGTGGAGCTTTTTTGTATGTCTATGTTCTTAAAAGACTTATTAGATGCTAACTAAATTAGCGATGGCCATTTGTTATTCAAATACTCTGGCTAGCTATCTTAGTTACAGCGATTAAGATATATAGAATATTTTATTCAAAGTAACATCTAAGAATAATATATTTAAGAATTGATATACCAATCCAGGTTGTCGTTAATAAGTCATAACGAGAGGATATATATATGGGAGGCAAGACTATAAATAACTATAAGTGGAAATATACTGCGTGTGATTGGCACCATGGTCGCCTCTCAACTTAGAGATGTCGGCGCTGTTCAAGCGTCAGTAATATTATGTGACCTATATAACTAGACTCGAAAGGCTTCACGTTGACTACTTAGTTGCTACTGGCAGAGTCTTGAGTACGGTCTGAAGCGTCGGATCCTGTCGGCAAATTGGCTAGAGAGTTACGGAGAGAGTTTGAACTGGTCTTATTTACCAAGACTATGATAAGAAGTGCGGTTTGCAAGCTAAAATTCTGGTAGGATCAAGATGAGTTAATTTACTCTTTAGAGAATACTGAGTTCCGTCAGATATTCGGAATTCCATCTTTCACATCCCCGTGTAGATCAGCGTTGTGATCCACTGCGTTCGTGCCGTGTTATCCATGGCGTAGAGTTGGCCAAATCACATGGGGGATGCACATTCTTTTATAGGTTAGCTCGAATGTAAGAAGCCGATCAGGATCAATTGCTGGTTTTCCACCAGTTGTGAACTCTAATTAACCTGCCTAAACGAGAATCAAGGGCCACGTGCGTGGTAGAGATCGGCATTTTCTTACTATTCCCGACGATCACCTCAACTGACTTATAAGAGGGCCATAATCGTTGAGTTAGAGCAATTCTTCCCAAGTGTCTGTAGTAGCCTATCTTCTTTAGCCGATATCTTCATTGTGTAGTGACCCCTAGGCGTGGTCATTCTTAAGGCTAATTGCACAAGTCTTGGGATACAAAGCCCAGCTAACGCAATCATGTCGGAACTACCAGCTGAGGCCGTCGCAAACCCGAAAGGTTTCCATGATGACAACAAGACATCAGACACAGCCGTGAACCTTGAAGCTTCTACGGAGGTTGTCACATCTCGAAGACAGAGGATTTCCGATCTTTTCACCATCCTCTGTGCTGGTGCCGCCCTGATATCGGATGGATACCAGAACAACTTGATGACCATGTCGAATGTGCTCTTCAAGAAGGAATACCCCGATCAGTACACTTCAGCCGTGAGTACTCGGGTATCGAACGCCCTTCTTGTCGGCGAAATTCTTGGTCAGGTGGTCATTGGCCTTACTTGCGACTATATGGGTCGTAAGATGGCCATTGTGCTCACGACCATGTGTATCGTCGTCGGTGGTATCTTGGCTACAGCAGCTCATGGGAACACAATCGACGGCATGTTTTGGATGCTCACGATCTCCCGAGGTATCGTCGGGTTTGGTACTGGCGGCGAGTATCCTGCCAGTAGTACATCTGCATCAGAGTCAGCCAACGAGCATGCGCTCAAACACCGTGGGCCAATATTTATCCTCGTGACGAACTTGCCTCTATCGTTTGGAGGTCCTCTCGTTGTTTCTATCTTCATTATAGTTCTCTGCGCAGCTGGGAGCAACCATCTGTCGACAGTGTGGCGTGTTTGCTTCGGAATCGGCATATTACTGCCTCTTTCTGTCTTCTACTTCCGTATCCGCATGCTCAACTCAAAACTCTATCGACGTGGTGCGATCAAGCGCCGAGTTCCATATGGCCTTGTTGTGCGATACTACTGGAAGACACTTATCGGCACCTGCGGGGCTTGGTTCTTATATGACTTTGTTACCTTTCCAAATGGCATCTTTTCAGGGACTATCCTTGCGTCTGTCGTACCCTCGAACGGTAACAGCTTGCTTCACACTGCTGAATGGCAACTCTTGTTAGGTGCCATTGCGCTACCAGGTGTTCTCATTGGTGCTTGGATGTGTGATCGAGTAGGGCGAAAGAACACGATGATGGTGGGCTTTGCTGGTTACTTGGTCTTTGGGCTCATTATCGGCTGTGCCTATGACAAGATCACTAAAATAGTCCCCCTCTTTGTTGTCTTCTACGGTCTCATGCAGAGTTCTGGGAACTTGGGCCCTGGAGATATGCTGGGCTTGTTATCCTCAGAGAGTTACGCTACCAGTGTCCGTGGAACATGCTACGGCCTCAGCGCGGCGTTGGGTAAAACTGGCGCTGCCGTTGGTACTCAGGCCTTTACTCCGATCCAGAACAACTTGGGCAAGAAATGGACCTTTATCATTGCCGCTATCTGTGGAGTGACCGGGATATTAGTGACATGGTATTTTGTCCCCAATATCACCGGAGAAGACCTCAGCGAGAATGATGAGAAATTCCGTGCCTATCTG
The DNA here is from genome assembly GCA_023628695.1 of Nectriaceae sp. PG4201. Classification (NCBI taxonomy): domain Eukaryota; kingdom Fungi; phylum Ascomycota; class Sordariomycetes; order Hypocreales; family Nectriaceae; species Nectriaceae sp. PG4201. The sequence continues at coordinate 261,939 of JAMAKE010000039.1, read as the reverse complement.
GTTAGCCATGGTTGGGACGGCGAAATGGGAGAGGGAGGTCTAGAGGCTCCTGCGCACGACATCGATCCAACCAGTGCTACAAGCGACTCTCAACCTGAGAAGACTAGTTGAGGGATGCCTTGATAAGAGAATCCTCCGACAAGGCGTCTATACTATCAAAACAAAGCAATACTTAGATTAATTTGCGTATTACATCTGAGTGTAAATAAATTTTAATAGAGTGGGCATGAATGAGGGGCTTTGGTACTTACCAACTCTCATTTCTACATGAAAATCGTCTTAGCTTCCGCCGAAGAGTAAATCAGCATAAGACGTGGTGCATAAGACCAGGGTAAGTGACGAACTGCTTTTGATACTGCAATGGTTTCCCTAGGGAAAATATGGCAGTGGTAGAGGCGCGTACTAATATCCATAACGATATGAGCGGTCTCTTTGAGATTTTTCATTTAACGAAATTATGCTAGCATCAACATGACCGTCCCGGGAGCTTATACAATTCGTATGACTAAGCAATGTGGTCAGCACTGTAAATTCCCCTGCCGCAACTGGGCTTACGGCTTGGCTTCTCTACGTCTCACGCTGCGTAATTGCGACATTGGCCTGTTAACGCATAATGACATGATTCAATATTGACTGCACCAATCCGTAACGGCTTGGAACACACGTGCGCGAGAGCCGTGTCGAGAAACCACCTGATACAGAAACTCCCAAAAGTATCGGCTCCATGACGGATCGCAAAGCGCCGCTCGAATTTGCCCAGGGGCCGGCAGATCGGCATCCTGCCCCTCAAGTCGCGCATCCACAACATCCCGCAGACCCGCAAGCAGAGCGAAGGGTGCACAATGCCATTACAGCCGCTTCTTCACGAAACACGGAGCTCCTCGGCGAGCTGCAAGCGACCGCAGACGCGCCGGGGCTGCTGAACAACAACGAGATCCGACGGACCCATATCGATAAGCGCCTGAGCGAAGTCAAGAACGAAGTGCGAATTGCCACCACGGGAGCAGACCTGCAATTTAAGAAGCACAAGAAATACCGAGACTCGGTGGGGAAGAAGCTGGTCTACACCTTGACGAGCAAGAAAAAGGACTTCCACGAGAAGGCGAAACAGGAGGAGGATGCATACCATGCTACGTTGGAGAAGCGACGCAGGGCGGAGCAACAGCTGGCAGAACTGAATGCAGACAAGGAGAAGTTGGAGGAGGAGGCAAAGACGCTCACGGAGCGGGTCAATCGGCATGCGGCGGCACACGAGGAGATCGACAGGCTCTACAGGAGCATCTTCGATGGCCCAACGCCTGGCTTTCCGGATGAGGACTCGCAGGAGGCACGATATAGACAAGCTCTTGCGGGTCACGAACGCCAGACCGAGGTGCTAAAGTCAGCGGTGCTAGGAGTCAAGGCAGTTGGAGCCGTCAAGCTTACCATTGAGCGCGCTCAGTCTGAAAAGTCGAGCGCCGCTGTGGAGACCCGTTCCAGCCTCTGCTCGTTGAGATACGTGGATGGCAGACTCAAACGGTGCATTGAATACGCCAACCGTGGACTTGAGCTCAGCAGCTTGGCCGTAGCCGGCATCCCTCAGCCATTGGAGCCGACCCTACAACAGGCCAAGGACGCTGTGGACCGGATCCTCTATGCCGTCAAGATCAACGCCCAGGAGCGTCCCCGGACCCGGAGTCAGGCAGCTGGAGCGGCCGAGAAGGTCGGCAGCGCCCTTACAGACGCTCTCCAGGCGCAGATGCAATTTCTAGAGGAGATCAAGTCATTCACCGCTGCGGGCAGGCTCGCAATCCGGGGCACAGCGAGGGCGCTTGAGAACGAGAGACAGGCCCTGCAGCAGATCCGCCAGAGCCTCTTTGAGACGACCGTCGGCTTCGGTGCAGCAGCACCTGCGTACCATGAGTGCTGTGACCGAGCTGAAGGATTTGAGAGCGACTCGAATCAGCAGTCCACGCTCATTGAAGCACCCGTTGTCCAAGAGCTTCCAGACCTGCCACCTCCAAATTATGAGCAGGAATCTGATCTCGCGCCAGCCGAGGATCAGGATCCGACGTCACATACCGGAATACCTATACAGCAGACACAAAATCCTCTGCCTGGTACAGATAACCAGAACAGGGGGATCGCCGTATAATTTGTGTAACATGTACCCATCTGCCAATAGATGCGTAAATAGCCGAGAGATGAATGAGGCTTATCGTATGCCTGAAGAACTTACCGGATGTCTTGATATAGTTACAGGCTATCTTGAATTTTTTAAGACAGTTAATATGGGAGCGTTCTTTTTTGGATTTGAAGCTGGTTATTTATCTGAGAGAGCAGGGGCTTGGGTTGTTCAATTTTGCAGATGGTGCTGTGTCGATAACTTGTTTCGTCAAAACATTTGCCCTGACATTCAGCTCTTTTTGTCCAATCTCAACTTTTGTCACAGGATGTCTTGTTCGTACATAGCGTGAACACGACGTCCCGGCCAACTGGAGGGTACAAGTCACGGAGGATCCGGGATGGAACCAAGAGACAAGGGTGTTAGAGGCACATGTACTTATGATACCGTTAAAATAAGCGTGAATTGGTGAAGTAGCTACTTGTCAAGTAGTTGGTTTGATACAACTACCTAGCGAGGGATTGTTAGGCAGACCAGGCAGCACGCAGGATTCTAAGCTGGACCCATGCCACACAACATCAGCACTGACCCTCTGCACACTCCCTCCACTGGCAGACGTCGAGCTCCATACAACATTGGATACATAAAGAATCGGACAACTGCCTCGAATAGCCGTATTTCCAACTTCAATTCTCTCCCAGCCTTGCTGCGACCCATCTTGATCTAGTCTTCGCGCCTGCTCTCGTTTTTACAATGGGGTGCGAGGCCGAAATAGGGCCACGCTCACTGCCCTCTCTTCCCAGAGAAACCATCCGCCACATCTTGTCCTTCCTTCCACAGGCGACGCTTCGTAAATGTAGGCTTCTAAGCAGAGACTTTGAAGCCCTTGCCAACGTCTGGGCGTTTCAGCATATCCGGCTCACAGCCGTGGGGGACGACGCCAACCGCTTCGTCGAAGTTGCCAGGTCCGCGAAGCTTCGTCGGTTAGTGCGCGAGGTGACTTGCGACACGTGGATCGGCCCAGAGTTTGAGTATGGCCAGAACGAAGACTACAATATTCCCAGACTGTTCCTAAAGTCGTTGCCATATCTGCGATTCTTCCCACTTATGATGACGCTGAACTTGCGCTTTAACGCAATTGCTGGAAACAGTGCACGCGATTACTCGTACTTGGACGTCGAGGAGACGTACGACTTTCGGTTCCGGGTGCTGGACACCGTGTTCCAGTGCCTTGCTGGAACCTGGTCTGCAAAGAGACAAGATAAGATTGATGATGATCTCGCTCTGGATGTAAATCTGGAATCCGATTCAGAGGAAGATTCCACATCCGAGAAGAGGTCAACCGAGAACAAGGAACCAACCGTACCCGAAGACGAAGTCCAGGGACCTATACCAGTTCAAACCATTACCATCAGCAATCTCGCCGATTATAATGATGTCCAACTCACCGAAGGCGAGGCGTTCCGTAAAGTCATCAACTCAGGGACTGTGAAAGATCTCAAACTCTCCATTGCCTTCGAGAGCAATGAGGCAGCACCAGAGAACTCGATTGAGTTTCCCGAGAAATACGAACTCTTCAGATCATTACCAAAGAACTGGCTCTCTCCAGATCTGGCTGAGAATCTGAGAGTGTTGTCGTTATACTGCCAAGATCATTGGGGTTGGAATCCCCCAATGCATTTTCGTGATGTAAACCCGACATCAGGCGGGTTTCCAAACCTAAGAGTTCTTGCTCTCGGTAACTATGTCTTCAGCCACGGATGGCAGGTTGACTGGATCGCATCTCTTGGGAGCAAGAATAGCACAGGAGGGCTAGAGGAGCTGTACCTCGATGACTGTCCTGTGATGTATCATGCCCGCCTCACCCCACCACACTTGCAGTCTATGACGGCTGCGGCCCAGAGCTTTGAAGGTCACTTTTTGATAGATGGGTATCCTTTAGAAGATCTTGTGACCAACAAGCTGACAGCAGGTACTGCGAGAGGCTCCAGGACTATGCAAGTGCCCTATTTCCTTCGATGGCATACAATCTTGCGCCAGTGGCAAGGGAAAATGAACGCCCTTAAAATCTTCAAAATGGGGAGCACAAAGGAGTCTTGGGATGTCGTTGAATTGATTCTTGCAGCGACTAAGGAAACAGCTCCTGAGAATAGTCAACTATACTCCGGATCCAACGACGAAGTAGCGGGCCAGCGTTACACGGACAATGCATTTCGGTACTTTGACTGCCCAACGCCGCCCGAAAACATGAAAAACTTGGATTATGGCGACAAATATAGGTTCGGAGTTGGCCTCGACCAGAGCAGAGAGCGTCAGCTCCCATACGTGTATTTTGATATGGGACTTGGACCGACACAGTGGATCGACGCGACTTATGCAAATGAGAGGAATGCACGAGCGCCACAATTGGAAGGGGAAGCAAAGGAGCTCGATGAGGGTGCTTTGCAGTCGTTTCTGGAGACTGTCAAGCAGAGAAGGATGGGAAAGCTGGCTTTTAGTTAACTAGCTTAAGTCAGTCCAGTTAAACATCCTTGGGAATATCCACTCGCAAGTTATCCTAGACTCCAGTCGGCATACACTTTCCTCCGCACTCACTGCTCGTGATCGGAAAATTCTTAATCCCACCAGGCTGCTGCGATTCACAATAGAGGATGCCAAAGCTGTCAAATGCTTGATTGAACTTTCGTGGTTCAAGAGACTTTGGTTTGGCAAGAAGTTCTTCTTCCTCGAAAGCCAGTCTGAAGGTTGGTAGATACTCTATGGCCTAGCGGAATTTCCGAATTGCCCTATATCGTATCAACATATAGGCTTGAAAAACATCAGTGAAACAGAACCCCTTCTGCCAGATCATTAAGGAATCCGATAAAGCTATGCTAGTGATGAACTTGTCTAATATGCTTCTCGGATACTTCAAATTCGCAGTGATTCGTGGCGTCTTAGAAAAAGTACAGTGTGAGGACCCTTAGGGACAGGACTTACGGCGTGGCGAATACTCTTGATCTTAAAGAACGAGAGTTTCAGACTCTACCTGATTATCCTAAAAACCACCCGAGCCAGATTTAAGAGATAAAGAAAATTAGCTAACCCCAATCTAAGCCGAGGACATACCACTTTACATAGTAGAGCAGCCCTGCAGTGTTTGTTTATACGTCTAAGATGGCGAGGTCAGGACCTTTTTGATTTGAGAAGCCGGCGAGGAGGAGCTGAGTACAGCTAGAATAGAGGACTATTACGATTAGACCAAAACAAAAATTCCCGCTGCGGGAAGATTCAAGAATTTTTTTGTCTTCTTGTTAGCGTTTCATCTTGTGGTTACTGTCACGGATGGAAACAGTAGCAGGCGAATGGAGCGAACTCGTTGTTCCAGGGATCTAGTTGTAACGAGGTCTGGCCCTGAGTAAGCTGCTGCCGACCAGCAGGGGACCAGGCCCACTGTCCCTTTTTTTTGCTGCTCATTATAAAATGGGCGTGGTGATTAAATATGAAGGCCAGATTTGTGGCACTTCTGACATTCAGCCACCCTGCTACTGCCACTTTGGCCTCTTGGATCAGCTTGCCAGGACTGATTCCCCAGTTCAGTTTGACCATTGAGAAGATCCGAGTTCATAATTCCAGGACGCCGGCTCCAATATCTAACTCCATTCTTCCACTAAGTTCGTTGATGCTAGAGTGTATGGGTGCTCCGGGCCAAGGATTCGCTGACGAGCTAGGGCGCAGTCCTTCATTAGCGCCAAGGCATCTGTATTGCGACCTTGACTCTTCCAAGTAAGAGCGAGGTTATTCATGCTAATCAGCGTGTCAGGATGGCCTGCCCCAAGCTTTATCTTGCAAGTCTCTAATACCTTCCCGTGTAGCCTCTCAGCCTCATCCCACCGGCCTTGATTTCTAAGCATTATTGCAAGGTTGCTCATGCTTGTTAGTGTGCCAGGATGGTCTGCCCCAAGCTTTATCTTGCGAGTCTCTAATACCTCCACCTGTAGCCTCTCAGCTTTCTCCCACCGGTCTTGTTTCGAAAATGTGTCTGATAATTTACCCATCTTTCGTAGCGTATTGCGATGTTCCACCCCAAGTTTCGCCTTGCAAATATCCATCGTCCGCCTCAATGGCGCTTCTGCTTCATTATATCGCCCATCAAGGTAAAGGCATTTTCCATACTTCCAGAGCAGATCAAGTCTGTCCTCATCAACCTCGCTACCGAGGTTTAAAGCGAGTGCGTAAAATGCATGCGGCAAATACGATCTCCACACCACCCTATTGTCATGGCTGGCGTTTCCTAACACTTCTGCGAGTCTCGCGATGACTCTGCCGGTCAAGTCAGGCAGCAAGCCTTCTTTTCGAAGCCAGTTCCTCGTCGCCAAGTGTACCAGTCGATGGATATTTATAGACGAGTCTGCTGAGGCTGCAGACTGCTTGGTGATGATTGAGTAACCCTGCAGCGTGCCCATCGCGTCTGCCACCTTCTTCTGTGATGGACCTGGCGGAAGAAGTGACTGCGGAATGTCCTTGGCATCTACACAGGCCATGAATGATAGGTAGTCTACGGCAAGAGGGTCGCGCTGCTAGATCTACTTGAAAGAAATAAGCCAGGTAGTGGCAACTGGGTTCTTCACATTGTGATACCGCCATTCGTCCTCAAAATCCTCGCTAAGGAGGTCAATCACGTCCTCCTCTTGCTCTTCTAGGAGCGATAGATAGTCTCCCAAGCTAATTCTGTTCTTATTGATGTACACCGCGGCCTGAACAATAGCAAGTGGGAGGTAAGTGAGTCGGGACAGTAGGGTTATCGTAACTTCTTGGCTATCAAGAAGGTTCTAATCAACCAGCTGATTTCGTAGCAGCTGCTTGCTGGCAACTTCGTCCATTTCCGATATTTCTACTATGCTCCGACCAGCAAGCATAACAGCCGCCTTTTTATCACGCGTCGTGAAGATAATGGTTCCTTGAAGACTTTTTGGGAGATAGTCAATCAGACGGTCGCATTCAGGCGCAGACTTGTCAGCCCAGAAGCTAATGTCGTCGGCGTTGTCGAAGACCAGGAACCACTGGCCTGCGCTCTCACTGCTTAGGTGATCTTGCACAAGTCTCTCCACGTCTGTCTTATCGTCTTCCCAGCCGAGTATACCGAGCTGTCTGGCGGCATTCACAAATGCCTACTCAATGTTCTCTTTGCTTGTTGCGGGTATCCAGATAACCGAGGAGTCCTTGTGCTCGTTCCCCATCCGATAGACTAGCTCAAGCGCGAGTTGTGTTTTACCGGCGCCCCCAAGCCCTGTGATTGCAACCTTTGCAGTCTAGCTTCCTGTGGAAAGCGCTAGATAGAGTCTTTTCAGCTCTGACTCACGGCCGGCGAATGAGGCATTTCGTTCGAATGGAACCATCCAAGCGCGATTCTGAGCTTTAAAGTAATTAGTCAAAGTAGATATAAAATGAAAGAAAATATTAGTTATTACCTCTAATACCTCCTTGGTGGTTAAGTATAGCCTTGCGATCTACAGCCTCGGTAATCTCTTTTTTGACCCGACGAACTGCGTGTGCCTTCCCTTCACCGTATATAAGTGGCATAAAGATACCGAAAATACCTAGAAGACGGTACGCCCAGTCTTCTTCGTGGGTAGTCTGCCGTGTCTCGGCCCATTTGAAACGCTCCTCGACGTCGAATTGAGCAAGGGCGCTTCCCTGAAGCGCTGGGTTAGCAATCCCAGTTATTTCGTGGATCTGTTGCTCGAGAGATATCTTATCGCCAAGGCGCTGGCCTTCTATCGTGAAAAATTCGACAGATGGAGGCGCCAGAAGTTCTTGCAGCGTCCAGCCTCTAGTAAACCATTTACTCGCTCGGAAAGCCGACTCCCTTGCGGCCTCAGACTGCTGGCTATCCTTCTCATAGCCAGAAGCTGAGACATCCGCCAAGAATACATAGCATCGAGCCGCATTCTGGTACCAGCGAAACATAGAGTTGATTGCTTTGGAGAGCTCGTTGTTTGATTTGTCGATATAGCAAGTATCCACCCAGAAGTAACGGAGGCCATCACGCCACACTTGCATCGCGCAGAACCTAATCTTCTCGTATCCACTCTTGTCCTCCCGAGTGCCGTCGACCAAGTCTTTGAAAGTGACTTCTTCGGTATCTGGGCCCCATGTGTGCGATAGTATGGCATACCGGGGTATATCGTGGTCGAGGAGGTCCTTCGTCAGCGTGAACGTGCTGCCGCTATATTCTAGGAGTCGCATGGTTTTGGGTGGGTTTCGTCATTGAACGAGGTCAGGTGAAAACGGAAATGACGGTCGCTACTGAGCTCGATGTCAATATCGGAGAACAGCAAATGCGCTGAAGAAACCTGCTCCCTGACAGGAAGCTGAAAGGCAGAAGAATCATTGTGTTGGGTAGGGACGCTGAGAATGGCGCTAAGAGATGCCTCAGGCAGCAGTACATCTGTATGGGCTTGAAGAGACGAGGCAGACTTTAGACACATGCACTACGCCAAAGTATCGAAATGAGAGCCTGATTATGTACATACCCAGCATATTGGTGTAGAGTTCTTGGCAGCCTGAGCCAGGGCTCTCCCTTCTCCTTCACAGGGCAGAAGTACCTTGGCGGCCCCCTTTCCGAGGCCTATTGAATCATGTTTGCGCTTTGAGCCCCCTTTCCACTATCTTTACTACATGCCTGAATACGCATTTTCCTGTCAGCGCCATCAAAGGTTGTCACATAAGACATCACAAATAATCAGCCATGTCAAGCCGTTATGATTTTACTATGAGTGCAGCTCTTGGTATATCGCCTTTTCGTGCAAGAGTTTGAAAACGATTGGATTCGGGGCTCGAGCCTCCTTTCACAACTTTGCCTGTACCCTATGTTTTCTCATAGCCTGGGCAAGCATCAGAGACATGAAACACCTCAGCAGTGGCAACAGTCGCAAAAGTAGCAATAATAGCAGCAGTAACGCTGACATTCCATGGAAGTTGTACATGGTCAACGTCGCCGTGCTGCTTGTGCGGTGAATCTGACATCTTCGTTCTTATCTTGCCAAATCCCCCAAAGAAAGGATCGCTAAGCAATTACGAGAAAGTTCTCTAGAAGTAGCATGTACTGTCGATTCACCAAACATATATGCTTTGCAATGATCTTTGAAGTTCCCACTACTCTTTCTTTCTTATCCCGCTCCTAAGACTATTGGCTATTCCTCTCCATTGCTAGACCGTGAATGCTAACTTTGTTGCGCCTAGGCTCTTCGATTTCGCCAAAGTGGGTCTCAACACGGCTGGTGCTATTGTTGTCAGGATCGTCTCCATCCTAGGAACTCTAGTCATCAGTTATACTTGTAGCTCAATAGTAAGAAACGGTTCATAGCCGTCATCTCGGCTACCGCGACATCGCAGCTCAGCTTCCCGTCAATGATCAGACCTGGTTCAGCATTAATTCTATGCCCAAGTTCTGTATGTAGAATGAGGATCAGTGATAATTTAAAACGTAAAAGAAAGTAGTTCAGCCAGCATCCCACTTATAGGTTCAATTAGTCAAGAACTTTGAACATGCTACCCTTTGGATCTGGGAGCCCCAACCCCATTTATCAACGTTTCCCACGTTTCGTCTCTCTTTCGCGGTCCTCGAGTGCAAGAAGCGCACTGTCTCGTTTCGAGCATGTTGCCGGACCAAAGGTGCAATTTGATAGAGATGGCTCCTGGATCTCAAGAGTTTGATCAATTAGATGTTGATACTCCTCCAGTGGCCAGGACGCCTTCTTAGCGCAGGGAAGGATCTTGTGGACCATTTGAGCGATAAGAAGGCGTTCCGAATGCTTCTTGGCCCCATCAATCAGCTCTAGCTTTTCTTCTAGGCGGTCGAAAAAGATTCTGTGATACCATCCCATGTTACTAGCAGTAGATTCAACAAGAGTTTCTTCCCAGCCGGTGGATCGAGAAGCATTGTCGAAAGCGGCTCCTCCATCGATGAATGAACTAAGTGATTGAAAATACATATTTTCCATTCTTTCACTCCAGTGAATGTCGAAAGCACGAACCGCGAAGAGACCGAATGCAGATATGACGTTGACGGAGTCCAGCCATACCTTGGCTCGGGGATTGGCACCGTGATCTAGGAATGCCTGTATCAATCCATGATGCAAAGCATCTTGGAACTTGGGTATCAGTCGTTGCTGCAAGGCATCTTCAAACTTGGGCTTTGGCTCTCCTAGAAGGATCTCCGACAGAAATTTCTCCCAAATCGTAGTAGGGCGCATTGCGCCCAACGTCGACTCGTTTGGGTTTGAGCCTGCTCTCAGCACGAGTTCAAGCTTTTGGTGGCTTTCAACTGGCCACGTTTCATCTGAAACTGTGGGCGTCCATAGTACCAACGATATCGGTGACTGATTAAGAATTGAGAGAAAGCTCGGTTCAGCTAGTAGTTTGCGAGATAGATAGCCCATCAACGGCAAATCAAGGACAAGGATTCGACTCAAACGTGAGATATATTCATACACATCCGGGAAACCCTCACCAGAACTCCTTGAGATCGCTTGAGTCTGTCTTCTACTCTCTTGATCTCATCCCTCTTCCAGACTGTCTTGAACGCCACCTTGAAGCTTTTGCCCCAAGAACTGACACCCTGTTCCGGTTTCAATTTTGAGATGATGGCAAGAATGTATTCGGAATCGCGTTCACAGTCATGTACGACTTGCTGAAGGGAGAAGTACACATTTTGCAATTCTGGGAATACATTGCCCATACGAGTTTGTAACTCACTCGGACTGCCCAGGATTTTCAAATTCTCGTGTACATTTTCGTCTTGTCCGAATGGATTGAACTTTGGTGCATCGCTATGTACACGCACATCTGCTGCGTTAGGGTTTGGCGCCGTCCGATCACTGTGTGCTTTATGGGATGCTTGCGTCAAGTTGTGGCAGAGGTTCTGTAGCTGGGCGTAGACGGTGCCCAGATTAGAGACATATCCAGATGCGTCGCCTGCCGAGTCATAGATTTCAGCTGTAGTCGATATCACTTGCGAGGCGAATGTAATAAATTGGGCGCTGGCACTTGCGATGCCGAGGGCCGACACGGGGTCCATTTTCAAGATGGAATCCGATGGGGTTGATTCTCTGAACGGTGGCAATGGAACGTTGTTGAATGAAGAGTTTGCGACCGAAGATTCTACCACTTGCGAGTAACAGTAAATGTGCAAGGACGGCGTGGGGGCCAGGGGTGTCCTCTAATTCACATTTTGTCATACGATGCCAAGTCTGCCTTACAGCCATAGCAAGCCACCTATGCAGTACAATATGCAGATTGTTCAGCTGCAGGATGTTGCTAGCAGCCTATGAGTACCCTTGCCTCTCGCTGGACGCCTCAATGATAAAGTAGGGGAAAATGGCGCAGTTCAAGGTAAAAACGCTTGGGACACCCGATTTCCAATCTAGAGCAGGATGTGAATGAATGTTGAATGCCCAGTTCGTAAGTCACCTTAGGGTAAGATTGCAACGCTACCCCTAGAGGGCTTACGGCTCACGTTTCCTACGATATGAGGCTGGTTTCTGCAATGTTCGTAATGAAATGAACAACATGGGTAGGCAGTCCAGTAGACTAAGCTACATCTGAAAAGGCATTAGATTTTACAGAAGCATGTTTGCTACACTGCCCGACACTGTCGAGGGGATGCCTCGCGTGCCTGCAGCTCCAATAGGTGCCCGCATGTGTGAAGGCCTCACGTAATAGACGAGAGCCTTGCCAGCATCCTTGGAGACTCGCTGGTATGTCCTCATCAACAAGACGTTGAAGTCAATCTTTGCATCCTCCACCTACCTTTCTATCCACACCGCAAATGGCAGAAATCGTAGCCGTCATCGCCAGCGGCGCGGGCCTCGCATCTTTGGCGATCCAACTGGCCGACGGAGCCCAAAAGCTCCGGCAGCGTCACGAGAATATGGCGAGGCTCCACAGCGATATCGCGGCATTGATCGAGGACGTTGAATTGGCGAGCATACACTTGCGTAGCCTCGAAGATGTCATGCCCGACCTTCTGGAAGAACAGGTAGGCCCGATAATGGTAGAACGGTGCCGTAGCCGCTCCATGAGCGTGACTGAACGGCTGGCGAGCCTCACAGCGGTCATTCCAACGAGACCATCGAAGAAATATATTCTACGAGTTATTTTAAACTCCAACAAGTGGAAGGATGAGCTTGGAGAGCTCCAAAGACTCGTCGTGGGCCTCAAGCAGGACCTTCTTCTGTACTTTGTCCCCTATCTAGTACACATATTACTTTGCAAATTTAGAAGCTGAGTTTCGCAGGTTACTAGTAATGCACCAAAACAGAGTCACGAAAAAGCTGTTTCGTCAATCAACTCTCCAACACAACGGAATTGGGGATTCGCAAAACGCTATGTCACCAGCCCTTAAACCAAATAACGATGCACCGTCCAGAACCCCAAACCTTGGCCAAAGCCGGATTACTCTTTGCGCCGCTCGGAACTGCCATTGCTCATGCCACACCATACACATGATAGGCGGAAGATTTTGGCGCCTGCAGTACACTCCATTGGCTGGCATGTTCAAGACCTGCGACAACACTACATGTACGGCTCACCTCTCCCGATTCAACATCTGGGTTTCCCTATCCCGTCTTGGGGTGTCAAGTGCAGTGGCTTTCGGACTTGACCTAGCTGCTGAACCCGGAAAGTACTGGCTTCGGCCGGTCTTCAGGGTAGAGAGCATCGTAAAATATACGGCTCCAGGGTTCGTCATCTTGTGGAAGCTATCCGAAGACATTTTGAACTGGGATGATGCAGAGTCCCAATTCATAGAGCTTTACAGGTCAGATCCAGCATTTGTCAATCAAGTCGATCCAGAGGGATGCGGCTATCTCGAGGCTAGTATCCCATTCCCATTCCCACGTCAGGAGGCCATCATTACTGACCTCAGTTTCAGAAGGTCGTATCCTGCGGAGGTTGGGGTATGGGTGCAATGAATTTTGAGAACCAGAAGAATCTAATTCGGCTCTTCGTCAAAGAGTTTCATATGACCCAGGGGCTTGATAGTTCAGAGTGTGTAAAGTTTTCACATCCATTATATTCTCCCAATCGACGATGGCTGAGATTTTTCTTCTTCAGGTTAATGTATAATTGCGCTTCTTTCAACTCAGATAATTGCCATCTCGGCCTAATCGACACTCTTGTTGCTCTTGGCTGCGATTTTAGCACCACATCATCGCCCACCTTCGAGTCATGGCCGCAGCCCTGCGTACATGGCCTAGAGCTCATGGAATCCTACCATATAATTCCAGAAGATCCCTTCTACATTAAATACCTTGGCTGTATCTTAAAGACTAACCCTAGTAAGATTTAGCATTGCTCGCATGGCGTTTCGTCCTCTAACTTAGGGTTTACTAGACTTTGGAGATAGCCCGCCCCTTCACCATGCGACAATCCACGGGTCCCAGACAGACTTTGCGCTACTCGTCCAGAAGTCTCGACCTTTGGAGAGAAATGTCAATTTCCTGGGCCAGTCACCTCTTCATCTAGCCATTCAAAACAATTCACGTTTAGCTATCCTCCTAGCTGCTGGTCACGATGCCTCCGTACGTGATAAACGGGGGATCACTCCCTTAATGTACGCGGCGGCTATGAACCTACCAGAGGCGGTCACGGCCCTCATCAAATATGGCGCTGATCCATGCATGTGCGACAAGCTGGAAAACTACGATTTCATTACGTACGCCGCAGTCAGAGACAATTGGTCTCTGGTCTGGCATGCCATTGACTTAATCAAGTCGAGAGACTCCAATCTGCTCTCTCGGGTATTTCCCAGTGTGTTTAACGCTATGGGGATATGGTGTTACCTTGTACATGACTCCGAAGGTCCAAATCCCCGAAAAGGCCTAGTAAATGGCTGGTGTAACTTTTGGACTAAAGTGGTCTCAAAGCTACCAGACCTAAATATCCGTTTTCACGATGGCCGAACCTTGATGAATGTCGTCGACAACCCTAAAATGGCAAGAAAGATTGTCCAGTTAGGCTTCAATGGTTTCAACCTGAAGAATCAATGGGGTGAGCATTCGTTATTTGCGATTGCTCGATTTCTCGACGCGTCGTTGTTTCAACTGTTCATAGAAAATGGGGCGGATATTAGCCTTCAGAACAAAAGAGGCCGAACCACTCTCCACGGACTAGTGGATCGTCTATGCAATCTAAGAGGGCAAAAGATCAAAGAATTGCTTGACATCCTAGATATTTTGCTTGACAACGGAGCTAATGTTACTGCTACGGATCACTGTTGCTGCGATTGCTCCCCAGGTGGCTGTCTGCCTGGTTCGGACGCGACACTCGAGTTTGGGGTACTCTTCGGTACGATATACAACAACCCTTTCCGGATTTTCGTATGGCTCTCAATCTTAGAAGAGCGTGAGCTACTAGCAGAGGCTAAAACTTTTGCTCTCTCTGTCTTCCGTCGGACCTACTTTGAAGAGGCTGGCCTACGTCATACGTGCTGTCAATTTCAAGGACTGGGTGACACCAGCGACCGACAGGATAGGTTTTGGGATATCCCAGAGAAAATGAAACTTGATGAGTTGGATGAAAACATCCGCGATTGGGAAACAAGGGATTACCACAAGGTCAAGCTTGGGCTGATGATCCATTTGCAAAAACGCCAATCCGCAAAGGAGGCTGAAAGGTCTACGAATGAAAAGAATAGCAACAAACTCGACGAGCCCGCCAAGAAAACTACTGTGAGTAATGATATAGCCTTTGATATCCGACGACGCATATGCTGATAAATTTGACATCGTTCAGGGCGCTGAGCATTACAGCACAGAGTGCTATGAGATTGACTATGAAAGGGACGAGATGTACTCTGCTCTAGACTTATTTCTTACCCGAGGGATCTATGATATGGACTTAGATCCATTCGATGATATAAGGAATGAGCGTAAGATGTGTTTCGACGAGTTCGTGCATGATTTCGGTCAGGTCAGAGGCGAGAAGATCCCAAGATGGCAGCCTCTTTTTAATGAACTTTCAAAGGTTGTATTTAGTTGAGCAGTTCTAGTAGCATTAATAAGATATTCAAGCAGCAATACTATCAACTACTATAGTAGAATTGTTCTCGGAGGTTTCAGGACTCCCTTAATCCTTCGCTGCGGGCAAGATTTTCCCTCTGCACTCACCGAACCCGAGGATGACATTTCCGGTTGCCTTGTCCTTGCACCACCCTTCCATAACCACTTCGTCGCCGTCTTTTAGAAACGTGTCAATCAAATCCGAAGGCATTGATTTAAGCTTCGCGTCAGGTAGGTTACGCTCGAAAATGCAGCCAAGACCGATTCTCTCGCCGCTGGGGCTCGTTCGCTAGCGCAAATTATTAAGTTAGAACACATGGATGATACATTTCAAGGTGTAAGGCGTCTTTGACATACGCTGCTCGAAATTGTTCCAGTACCGAGGACATCACCGGGCGATAAACCCTCACCAGCTGACCCAAGGTGCGTTATCTGCTGGATCGGTGTCCAATAAAGCTCGTTGAGATTACTTTCGCAGAGTGTATAAGACTTGCCATCCCCTATCAAGCTCAGTGTCAGTGAACCCTCTTTTGCTCTTTTCCATAAGACTCATTGAAACTCACTAATTAGCTTTACAGATAGGTCAATATCGAAAGTTAGCGCCATCTCTCCACTTGGCGTGAGATGCGGCGCAGGTGGAGGCTCCTGCCTGACCTTCCTCTCACACTTGGCTTGTTCCAGCGCCTCAATCGGCACGATCCAGGGGCTGACAGTTGTCGCAGAACCCTTTGAATGGAATGGCCCTAGTGGTGGCATCTCGAAGAGCTGGATTTCCCTAGAGGACCAATCATTAAGAAGTGTCAAGCCGAAAATATGTTCTTTTGCATGTGCAATGTCCAGTCGCTGACCTCGGGGTACGGGCTTAGACAGCCAGACGCCCATCTCAAGCTCAAAATCCAATTTGGACTCGGGACTGAAGGAAATGGTCTTTGGGTCGTTGGGATCGGGATACATTCCGCAGGGGCGAGTAACCGGGGTGCCGGAGACGACAAGACTTGAGGTCCGACCATTATAGACCGACGGTATAACGAACCAGTTGGGCGACACATTTTGGAATTTCATGATTTCGGAACACTTTCAAGATGTTAGCTCGCAGATTGAATGAAGTTTGGGAATGGAGTCGTACGTTTTTTGCATGCTCGTACGAACAGTAGAAGTCTGAGAAATTACGGGTAGCCATCGGTAGGTGGCATTGAACTTTCGACAACGGAATCAAGGCCTTCTTGATAGAATTGTCCTGTATACCCGATCTTACTCGAGCTCGAAAAGATGCGCGGACATCCGCAGGCAATACTGCGAATGCGTTCCAATTATCCTAGCCTACGTAAGATGGAGAAGTTTCCGAGTAGAATCTGGATACTTACGCTGGCAAAAATATTGGCGTCCAAAGCCGATATTGAAGCAAAGAAGCCATGGTGATGAAGGAGGTCTAGGTCTATGGCGGAGTTTTCGAAAGCCACTGCACATCGTTTACTCGGATTGTCGTCTGTTGAGATGACTCCATAAGGGAGGTTATCGATTGTAAATGGGGTCATGGTCTCAGGACTTGCTATTTCGCGTCGCAGTCTTCTAATTCACGGTTAGGAAATCTCAGTAATCGACTCAAAGATGGTTTAATGCCGAGACAATTGAAGTACACATGCTTAGTGTGTGCCTCGCACTCGGAAACTTTATAAAGAAACCATGCTTGACCAAGTTACAAATGGTCCCTGTGGGGCCTACCCCTCCTCCCCGTGGGGATTATAAGTACGAATGCGGCGCCCATGCAATTTCCGAGGCCCTGCTTTGCATTTCCCGATTCTTCACCTGCATTTCCCGAGTATCACCATCCTACCACACGACAGCATCCCCAGCAGTACAGGTATTCCCCGAATACTACAACCTCGTTTGACTTGCATGTCGATTCAGCCTCGCTCCAGTCGATCATTCGATGCCCGGAAGGCCGAGACGGTCGTGTGATAGCTGCAGTGCCCAGAAAGTGAGTCCCCCTCGCTGCTCTGGTTCGAAAGGAGCTTATGCTGACGATGCACTGCTCAGCTGCGATGCTGTGGCCAGAAACCGGCTTGTCAGAGATGTAGGCGCCTAAGCCGGCCATGTGTATACAGACCCACGACAAATGCCGCTCGCTCTGGGGTACCTCCCTCTCCACTCCCGGTTGTGCCGGCAGAGCCCTCACCATCACGCCTTCACATACCTGAGAAGCGGTACTTTGGCGTTCCATCAGCACTGCTTCCCACCCTGATAGACTTGTATTATACTCACCTCTACAATGCCTCCCTTCTTGTTCATAGGCCTTCCCTAGCCGCCGCTTTGGAGTCTGAGACCATACGCATTGATGTCCTGCTCAGTATATGTGCGCTAGCTTCAAAGTATGTAATTTATCTACTATCTATCAACTCTCCCTGACTTTGATCTTGTAGATTCTACACAGATTCGAAAGGATCTGCGGTTCTCGTGGACAACCACTTCGGTCGTGAATGGGCTGAAGCGGCTGGTCGCATGGTGTTTCGAGAGGTCGAAACCCCCTGTGAAGATAATGTAGTTGCATTTCTTAACCTAGCCCTGTTCTGGTATAGCAACGGGCAGTTCCAACGGTCAAACATGCATTCGGGTATGTATGTTCGTGCTCTAACCCTGCAGCATGCACTAACATGATCGGCAATAGCCTGCGCTTCCAATACCGCCTGGATCCTTGGAGTACCCCTCGATGGACAAGGAAAAGAAGGACCTTTGGAGTCTGAGATGCGGCGAAGGAGGTTTTGGGCTTGCTACCTGCTTTGCTCGTTCCAGTGGGATAGCCTCTTCCCCAAAGTTCCCACGGATGCCATGTTGCACATGAGACTTCCCTGCAGCGAGTATGAGTTTGGGCTGGAGAATCCTGAACCAGGAGTCTTGTTGAAATCTACCGAGAGTACGCAGAGTATCTTTGCGGAGCTAGTAAGGGCCATGGCACTATGGTCGTCTGTCGTCGTCCTCATCAAGCAATCGGAGTCGAGTTTAGCGAACCGTCTTGTTGAAATCCAGACTCTGGACGGACGTATCCACGAGGCCTGGTCAAAACTTGATGCGTGTTTTCATTTAGACTGCAGCAATATGGCTTCAGTACCTCCGGATGACCTGCCAAAGCTGCTGTTATTACACGTCATTTATCACCAATGTTTTTGCTCTTTGCATTCATCCATTGTACCGCTCTTTTCTTGGAGTGCTTGCGAAGGCGTCTTCTCATATGCACAGCAGCTGTCAGCGCAAACAGCCTTTGAGCATGCAAACTCTGTGTCGGAGCTTCTTCAGACGGCTTTGAACTTGGACTGGGATTCTCGGAGGATGCCAAGCTTTATTGGCTACGCTACATATTGTGCCTGCGCTATTCAAACCCCCTTCTTGTGGTGCTCGCAGCCGGACGTGAAACAACGCGCTGTATGCAGTATTCTAGCAAATCTCAAGACGCTACAGATCCTGGGCAGGCATTGGGCGTTCTTGAAAGTCTTGGTAAGATTCTCCCTCTCATGAAGCTCCTTCGTATGTACTTATACTCACTCCTTCTAGGAGAGATTTGCCTGTGGTTTGTACAAGGTTCATGCGAGCGGTCCATTCCCGTTGACAGATGAACCCAAGAACATGACTCCAGAAGCTTTGAAAGGTTTCAAACCGGCAAATTCAAGAGCTCGACTTTCGATTCTTACACATAACGCGATCATAATAAGCGATCAGGGCTCAACTGCGCAAGCTGCGGATGATATCGGAGATCTAGGTCTGGACGATGCAGAATCCCGTGGCCCTGTATCAGCAGAAGAGAATATTGCCGGTTTTATTTCACAAATTTCCCGTGAGGTAAGGGTTACAAGCAGCCAACTGCCGATGATAATGGATCCATTTGTTCCGGCGGAGAATCTAAACTTCTACGAGCTCGATGGATCTTTTAGCTGGTCGACAAGAGAACCAGGAATGGACCAATTTGGACATATAGAAGATTGGATATCGGAGCTTTTACAACAAGGGGCTTGATAATTACACTCCAATTTCTGTCTGAATTCTTCCCGCCTTGTTCGATATATGTGAATATACTTGATCTAATATCCCCCAATCGATCAGCTATAGCGATGTAGCAGCGACGAGACTCGCAAGCTCAAATATCGAATTTACTAGACCAGCGTCTCAGCCTCTCTCCGAAGATATACAACGGAACAGTCAAGAGAAACAGAATTCCTTCAATGAGTGTTTGATATCCCGAGACCTAAACCGTGGTAAGTAACTGGGCGACTGTCTAGTCCACAGAGTAGTCTTACCTTAGAAAATCCGTCTTTAATAATCCAGGGGTAGACCGCAAAACTGAGTCCAAAGGCAAAAGTGTTTTTGAAAGCCGTCAGTGA
This sequence comes from Nectriaceae sp. PG4201, assembly GCA_023628695.1. NCBI lineage: Eukaryota > Fungi > Ascomycota > Sordariomycetes > Hypocreales > Nectriaceae > Nectriaceae sp. PG4201. Next base: position 242,422 of record JAMAKE010000039.1, on the reverse strand, counting down.
AGTCATTGCTTCTCCTGCAACTGGCCTGTGGGCGTCGACGACATATGTCATCCCGATGTTGGGTACTGCGCAGAGGACCGCGTAGGATATTCCAGAACCGACCGCCGGCACAGCCCAGTGCAGTTTATCTTGTAAGCCAATACCCCACATGAGGAGGCCGACGGGACCAAGTATTAACGGTAGGATCATGAGGTAGAGTCGGTATTCGGGCTTGAAATATCCACCACGTCGTTTGGTCACAACGGTGATGAACCAATCGCAACATGGACCAGAATAGATACAGCCGCATAAGGCACCAACGAGGTTCTAATTTCCGGTCAGTTAAAACACTCAGGATAAACCAAGGATATGTGAATAAGATGAAGAATGGGGAGACGCACGGCAATATACAGGTTCCCGACACCTAAGGGTGAGAAGTTATACAGAGCAGGGAAATAGGTAGAATTTGCCGTCAGTTGGAAAACCACCCAGCCAAGTGTCACTCCGTAGCAAAGTGCAGCATAGAGAACGGCAGGGTATAACAGCAGCTGAAGAGGGCGATAGAAGTAGAGCCAAAGGCTTGTCTCACTAGATAACCGTCGCCGTTAGTCTTCAATCGCGCAATGTAGCCCTCAGGACTTCACAATGCTTACCGATCGTGCCAGCGAGTCAGACTAAGTGATCGGAAGAAGTTGTACTTCGACCTGATTACTTCATGCTGGCCCTCGGCATCATCTCCAGTCTCGGCATCCGGAGGTCGGGCAAAGTTGGTCTCTTCGTAGAACAACGCGATTAAGACGAAGCAGGTACCGTTAAGGATGGAGCACATCCAGAAAATCCAGCGCCAGTCGGGGTTCGCATTGATAACAAGGCCTCCGAAAATACCGCCAAGGGCACTCCCGCCTCCAATCATGAATCTGGTATCAAACTGTCAGCTACAGGATCGAGGGGTGAGAATAGAGACTGGCAACGCACGTATAGAAACCGGTCTTCGTAGCTCGCTCATGTAAGAAATATAAATCGGCTACCTGTAACACAGAAACCGGTTAGTGGAAGTCCTTTTCTCGGTCTTTGAATTGAAGACTAACAACTGCTGGTCCCATTGCCTCAGAGGCACTGCCAGCCCACCCGGTAACCAGTCGAGATGCCAGAAGGGAACCATAAGACTTTGCCTCGGCAGCCCAAATGCCTAACAAAGTCAGTTATGCCCTAGTAGAACCTGGTAAGCTTCAGCGCAAACTCACATGTAACGAAGAACAGTGCGCTTGACACTACGGCGACCGGCCGTTTCCCATACTTCAGCGACAGCGGGATCCAAAACAAGTTCTGCCCATATAGCTTTAGTACAGTGTTTCTCTTGAATCAGAAGCGGATATAAACCTACCCCAAGTCCGAGGGTGAGAATCTGAAAGCTAATCAAGTAGCCACTCTCGGTAGGCGTGATCTTGAATTCTTCGATAACTCCGCCCAGTCCTGGCGTCATAGCGGAGAGACTGTAGTTGGAGAGAAGGACGAAGTATGATATACTAGCAAAAGCTATGTGTTTTCTCCATGACGACCAAGTCTTGATTTACGTTAGTTCTCTATATAGAATAACTTATAAAGAAATCGGAAACACACTAAAGGATCTTTAGGATCGTTCGTGGGACGAGGGATTAGCACTCGACCGAGGACATTGCCGTGCTCATCCTCTAGCAGATTACGTTAGTGATGCGGTTCTGTGGCAGCCTGAGCTGGGGATCAGCTCACCTCGATATAGATGAGATGCCTCGACCTGGGTGTGCCGATGATGAGCATGACCAGCCGTAGCAGCATACTCCACGCGAGAAATTTCAAGTTCTTTGGACTCTTTTGTTGTATCCATCTTTGCTAGTTGAGATACTACTGCTTAGTTGGCAACTGGTTTCGCGGTTGCTTGTGTTCTTATAATCGATCAGCATGCTATCATGAGATGACAAGGATCTAGAACCATGATCTAGCGCGCCCTGGCAACCCGGCATCTACGGGATCGCGTATTATCTTTCACCGAGTCATTTCCCGAATCCACCAGCTCGGTCCCAGCTATATGCCTTCTTAGGATGCTTTCTTAGGGCGGGGTAATTGCGCTTTTCCAAAAAGAAATCCGGGGAAATGGGATTCGCTTTAGCCATTCGTTAGCAGCGGACTTTGTCCGCCGTCCGAGGGCTGCCCGAGGATTTCATGATAGCCAAGTTGACTTTGGTATATGGAATAAATCATGTGGTGGACGACTAGGGACGTACTGGTCCCCTCCAGCAAACGAGGAGAACTTGACGCAACCACAATAATTTGAAGGGACTTTGGACTGTGGAAAACACTTTCAATCATTTCATCTATTAGAGCTCTAGAATCTAAGGACGAAAGTTCCCGTCTTGGTCTTAATCCATGTAGGCGATCAAGCTTTCCTGTCTCTAATTTAACTCTCCACCAGACTGAACTTCCTCCTGTGAATACCCCGTTTTCTTCAGCAAGTCTCCACCAATCTTGACAGGATGAGCGGCTATAAAGCTTCGAGGTTAGATCACTGGGTGTCTAGGAAAGGTCTTGGCGGAAGTGCATACCAGTGAGAACAAAGAAGACCCTGGCAGGCTTATCAGAGTAGTTGGTCCATCCGTGAATTGTCCCTCGTTGGACGCAGACATCACCTGCTTTCATGTCGACACGAACACCATCATCAAGGTGGCTAAGGCAAAGGGAGCTCAGTGGGATGTCTGGTACGATGTCAAGGGCATCACTTACCAGGTGATCTCTCCACTGTGCAAAATTCCAAAATCCAGAGACTCGGTTCGGTGGAACATCTGAAAATATTCGCATGAGATGGCACGTTCCTTGCTTTAGTAATTGCGAACTTACAGTTTCCGTATTTGGTGCAAAGTCAACAACGCGAAGTATTATGCCTTGATCATTGGCTAGGTCGGTAGTACGAGATTTGGTCGGATCAACCCATTCGTCATTGGATTCCGGAAATTGATGAGTCTCATACAGCACAGCAAAATTTGCCTTGACCGAAGTTGGTAGGCAAGGGATAGTACCGTCTGCGACTACAACGGCCTTTCCATCTGGGCTGTGACCAGTAACAATACGTCTGGGGTCTGGGAACATTGAAGAGGCCATTGGCACTGCGAGTCTCTGAATATCTTGGCGGGGTAGCTGAAGCGGGAAAGAAAAGAGGTGCGAACGACAAAGCAAACTGTCTTCTTAATACCAGAGCCAAGCCTTGATATGATAAGTAACAGTGGTGACACTATTGACTTAAGCACCACATTTGTGAGCCACTTGGCCACAGGAGATTGAGTCTTATTGCTTCCTTCTGTATTGACCCGAGAAGCGCAGGATTCGGGTTATACAGCATAGTCCGTACCCACTCCGATTTCGTTCGGGTATCATGATCTCTGCAGATAATTAGCTAGCTAGCCGCACCTGATTAAACTCTCCCTACCGGATCCTTCAGCTGAGATTGCCCAGAAGCACTAGATCTACCGAACTTGAATTACATTACTGTTGTACACGGACAAGATTCCCGGCTGAGTCGGGAGGTTGCGAGGGGAAGTGAACTGTCTCGGGATATCGATCTCCGGGACATTTAAAATCCCGAACCACATCCCGAATCGTTTGGCATAGTCTAACCTCGTCTTTGCTGGCAGATGACCACCTCTACCTTATTGATGCATGCCCATGGGGTCATTCGACTGGGATTCCCCGGACGTCCTCTACTATCGGTTCACCGAACCCCGCCCCGAATGGCCTTAGCTTATCATCTACTGCTACTAAAAAGGCAGTCTTTACCTCATTCAGCTGTCTACAGGGAGTGAACCATTCTCTTGGGAATGCGGGGAAAGGCCGAATACCCCGAACGCCATCTTGATGAACGACCTGATGCCAAATTATTAATACGGGTGAAAACGATGCACTCTTATGCTGCTGGGCTTTATCGATGGTAATACTTTCAGCACACCGATATAGTGATAAATATCATCAGCGTTGATATGTCATCATCAATCTTGATCAAGAACGCTACAGCCATCACTGTCGACGACAGTGTTGGCATCAAGACAAACTATGATATTCTCATTCGAGATGGGGTCATCAAGGAGATCGGCCCCAATCTGAATCCCAAAGATGTGGGAGAGGTCATTGATGCTACGAATTGTCTTGTGTCCCCAGGTTTCGTGGATACCCATCACCATATGTGGCAACAGCTTATCCGTGGAGTCACCACCGACTGGTCGCTGGGGAATTACATTGAGAACATTCGCAACATCTACGGCAGCCTCTTCACTCCTGAGGATGTCTACACGGCAAATTACTTTGCTGGCCTGGATTTGATTAACAACGGCATCACTACTGTAATCGACCATTGCCATATCCTGAACTCCTCTGAGCATACCGATGCAGCAATTAAGGGTCTCAAAGACGCAGGAGTACGGGGCACTTGGTGCTACGGGTTCTATGAGAACCCTGAGCGCAGTGATCTTCCCGGATCCAACCACAGCGTTGCTACCCCTGCAGGATTTGATCACAAAGCGCGTATGGAAGATGCAAAGAGAGCTAGGGAGCAGCACTTTCCGGATAACGACCCCGAAAAGCAGCTTCTCACATTTGGAGCAGCCCCAACCGAGGCAGAGGGAATGACCGAAGGAGCTTTGAAAGAAGAGATTGATTTCTTCCGATCTATCGGCGCTCGCGTCATTACAATGCATGTTGCCATGGGGTGCTACGATCTCAATCACCAGATAGTACAGCATCTGGGCGATAACAAGTACCTCGACAAGGACCTCTTGTTCAGTCACGGAGCCAGTTTCACTGATTCGGAGCTGAAACTTATCCAGAAGGCAGGCTCTGGCATCTCAGTCACACCCGAGACAGAGCTTCAAATGGGAATGGGACATCCAATCGCGTTCAAGGCCGCATCGGCTGGGTGCCACGTTGGACTTGGAATCGACATCACCAGCAACCAGAACAACGATATGTTAGCCCTGATGCGCCTTCTAATGCAGGCTGAGCGGGGAAAACGCAACCTTGAGGTGCAAGGGAAGAGCGTACCGTATGATATTCTGCCAAAGTCTGAGGAGGCGCTGTATATGGCAACCATGGGTGGTGCCAAATCCATTGGCTTGGACAAGCTAGTCGGTAGCATCACGCCTGGCAAACGAGCCGATCTCATCATCACGAGATGCGATGACATGAATATGGTACCCGTCATTAAGCCTATTGGGGCCCTTATGTACAACGCACATATTGGAAATATTGACACGGTTCTCATCAATGGGAAGGTCATGAAGAGAGATGGCAAGGTCTTGAATGTTGACTGGCCAAAGCTAAGGCAGGATGTGCGAGGGAGGACTGCAAGGATGGTGGATATTGCGACCAAGGCACCTCCACCAGCTCAGAATCAATGGACTAGCCTGCTTCGGACTGATGACTAGGGACTAGGTCGAATAGGAATGATCCTGAATAGCTTTATAACAGTATATGTGGGTTAACGAATACACCGCCCATAAACATCGACAAAGATGCCCTCGTGAGCTTTGAATGTCAGTTAAATCTTAAACCGAAGCCACCCAACTTAAACTGCAGCCACGGGTCATTTGCTTCGTAAGTTTGTGCTCATTTTTTATTTAAGTAACATCAAATTAAACCCATCCTCTATTCTCTAACATCATACCCTTTCCACATTTCATTCACATCAACTTTTGCAAGCAACCATACCTCCTATCAACCATGTCCCTTACTGATTGGCAGATACCCAAGGACCGCTCAAACTATGTCGATGCCAATAATCCTGACAGGTCCTGGTACTCCCGAAACTCCCTCGGAATCACCAGGCAAGAAAGGCCATAGTACTCCTCCGCGAACTTCCTCCTTGCGTCCAGTTCCCAGTTATTGCTGTCCCCGAGCATCCTTCACCTGCTTTGTCCTCTCTGAATCGGGTTGATCTCCAGTATTGACCGTTGTTTCGTGTTCTATCAGCATGATGGATGCATTTTCTGCGACAGGTCGGTGCCTTATCCCTTTGGGGACCACATAGATGTCCCCAACTTTCATCACAACATCGTCTTGGCCCTCAATCTCCATCCGCAACTTGCCGTCTAGAAGGTAGAAAATCTCGTCTGAATTTGGGTGTGCGTGCCAGATGAATTCACCATCGATTTTGGCAACTTTGACATGGTGGTCGTTTATTGCGGCAACAAGTCGTGGAGACCATGTCTCAGTGAAGGAATCGAGAAGGTTTGGGATAGAGGTTGGTTTCGACATGGTGGTGAAAAGGATATTTTGGAGTAAATAGACGAGTCAGTGGTAGTCAGATATGGCTGAGATTGTTATAAGGGTATATAGATCTAACATGCTTAGAGTTTTTATAGGTTTGCGCCAAACAGAATGCGCCAAAATGTAAGCAACCGGGAATGTCATTGTCAAGGCGTGGAAAAGCGCTTAGCGTGCGCCCTTGGAATGGAGCATTTTAGATTCGTGGAGCTGCCTCGGGAAGATTTCGTATCGAGAGGGTTTCGGAATCTGATCATTCTACTGCATAAAATGAAACGCTTATTCGGGATTCGGATGTTTGCAAGCGGGCAAGAATGGGGGGGTATTGTGGGTGTGTCCTCTTAAGCTGCATACCCCTACATTCTGCGCACATACAAGCTGCGCTGATGCAGGACAATCAGTGACACCACCAATATCAAGAATCACGAACATCACATGGAAACACTCCTCATGAATGGCGTTATAATGTTTATTTCTCAGGCTGGATGTAATATCGATGATGGTGTATATCTGTCAAGCATGACGGCGCGTTACGTGCAAGTGAGGTACCTTGAATGTACGCCTGGAGTGAAAGCTCCGACCGGAGTCATGACGTAGTTGTCAGTCCAAGCTACCGTCCAACATCTGGAGCTGCTGCCATGAAAAGGCCGAACATTATTCCAACAACACCCAAAAAGCACAATAATATCCACCGGCTCCAGCATCAAAGCAGTTCAAGGGTCAATCGAGTTCTGTAGTCAGCCATGGATATGTTGTCGTCGTGCTTCGGAGGAGGCAAGTCGCGCGATGAGCGCGAGCGCGAGCCTCTGTTGCCGCGCTACAACGACGAGACCACACTGCAGACTCGCCTCCATGAGAAGCTGCACACTTATCAGATGCTCCGTGCCATCTCCAAGGGATATATGCCGACTAATGAGCAGGTCATCACTCATCTACGCACCCTTCTTTCTGCCGACATTCTCAATCCCGAGGTCGTGGATCTGAGTGACTCTGGACGGGCGTTGGTCCGAAGCACGAAGCTGTGGCTGCAGCAGTTCATCCAGCTCCTGCAGCACAAAAACGCCGAGGACCAGGTTCAAGACTTTATCTGGTATCTAAGCAAGGCACGGCTGGATGTGGATGTGGAGGACATATCGGTTCGGGCTGCAAGATCTAGGGTCAAGGCTGATACGACGGCCACTTACAGGAGCCTGCAGACTGTGGGCTCATTGTTGCTGACCAACTCTGATTTTCGCATTTTCTTATCGGACTTGGGTACGGTCGGGAGGGAAGTCCTTCGGGATACGGCCTCTACTCTGGCAGATGTGTCTAAGGACGCCGCGAAGAAGATTGACCCTTCCAAAGAGAGCCAGGATGCACTGAAGCAACCCAATGGGGCCAATGGCAGCACTCAAGACGCTCCATCTAACCAGGACCTTCAGGAGAATCTGACACAGGTCACGCAGGCCGTGGCTGATGGTGCCGGAGAGGTACTCGAAGAAGCTGGTCAGAGCCTGACGGAGCACGTCCAAGGCGACGAGCAAGATGCACTCATTCATCGCTTGAAACAAACAGTCGTCAATCTTCGACAAAGTACCGACTACTCCCAGTCTGTCTCCACCCTCTCGCTCCTCATCAAACGTTATCTTATGATTTACTCCCATGCTGCCACCGACGCTCTGCAGGCAGTGGAGGATGATACCCAAACCAATCCGGAGGCTGATCGGGCACTTCACAACTTTTGGCTTCTCGTCACCTCTCTCGGCGATCGTGAGAAGTGGGCTGATGTTGAGAGAGCCTTCAACACCATTGTCGAAGACGGCCGAGCAGATCCCAACTTCGATGAGCTCGTGAAGCAACTGGGCAACCTCATTCAGGATATGCTGACAGATCCGGACTTCTTCGAAAATGTCGAGCAGCGCTTTAAGGACTTGCGCGCCAAGTCTAATCAGGTCGCCGAGAAATCTTCGCTTCGGGATGACCTGGACAGCCTCCTTGCCAAATTGCACGCCGCATACGTCTCGGTGATCGAAGACGAGGATATCAAGAAACTCCTTCGCACCACGGACCGCATCGCTCATATCCTATCGCCACGGGGACAGTATACTAACGGCGAGCTCGTCAGTGATTCCATCAGCGTCTTTGCGCCCGTGATTATCCAGGCCATTCAGTACATCCCGATCCCACGTCTGGAGGTAGCTACGCCCGCGATCGACCTTTTACTTGAGAATCTTATCCTTGAACCCGGGACGACTGTCAACCATACCTCGTTCTTACCCTATAAGCTGAACATATCCACTCAAAATGACGTGGAAGTTCGTAAAGCCCGTCAGCGCGTCACGACGTCCATGACCTCTCTGGTCAACGTCAAAATATCGGGAATGTCTATTAGAGCCGATGATCTAGGCTTCTGGCTGCGTTTACACTCGGGACTCTTTCGCATGATCGACGAAGGCATCGCTGGCTTCCACTTGGACCAGCGCGGCGTCGACATTTCGCTTGACCTCGAGATCTGTCGTGATCGCCTGGAGCAGATTGTAACCTTGCGCAATGTCAACGTCCACATCCATCACTTGAACTACAAATTGAGCAAGTCCAAGTTTGCCTGCCTGGCCTGGCTCTTCAAGCCGCTCGTCAGGCCGATAGTCCGAAAAGCGCTCGAAATCAAGATCGCCGCCGGCATCGCGGAGGGCCTGCACTTCCTCAACCGCGAGCTCCTCTTCGCACGCGAGCGCCTCCGCGCCACCCGAATCGCCAACCCAACGGACCTCTGGACATTCCTCAGAGCCGTCGCTGCCCGCCTCGTCCCCGCGCCAGATCCCGATCTCGAAACCCGAGTGGGCGTCAAGCCGGGCAGAGGCGTTTTCCGGGGTCGGTACGCGCCGGGCAGCCTGGTCCGTGTGTGGGAGGAGGAGGGCCGCATGGCGGAACAGAGGGTGTATGAATACGAGCGGACGGGCTGGAAGAATGAAATTTTCGACGTCAAGACGAGCCCCGTATGATGTCCCTTACTGGATGAGGCTCGAGGTCGAGGCATAAGTAGCGGCGACTGCCGTTACGTGTACAGCTAGCATTCGCACGGGGGTTGGTTCCCGGGCTCTCGGTATCCCTGCAACAGTGAAAAGGGGTGGCCTGGATCGAATTGTCATATTGGCGTTGTGGCGCGTGGGAGGGAACAGGGCAAAGCAAAAATGTTAAAAGTTAAAAGTTCACTAAAATATTGCGTGGACACTTGCCTCCCGGGAAATATCTCATTACCACGCACCTCGGTCCCCATATCAGATTATCAAAGTGAAACTCCACAGCTCAATCAACACACCCATCTATCACTCCCTCGATGACCAACTCTCGCCCTCCGTATCGTCCGCTGCCTCTCAGCTGAAGCTGCCCCCCCTCGCCCCCTGCCGCGGTTTGTTACGGCCTTTGCGGGGAGTTCCCCAATTCATATCCATGCCCCTGCACCTGTGACTGACCACACCACGTCGTCGCGATGACCGGGGCGACGACAACGTCTCTCTCGTGAATGGCTGAGGCTGGCGCTGAGGGCCCCATCGGCCAGCCCGTGGCATCCTTGCCAATTGGACGTCCCCATGAGCCCCCCTCATCGCCCTCGACGAGGCGACAAAAAGCAATAACGCTTCTCCACTGGGCAGTTTCAGCGAGCTAAGAGCAGCACTATGTGAATTGTAGCATCTCCGATGAGCCACTTATTGGGCTGAGGGGGGTGCATTGTTGGGGGTCACAAGGAGCACCCAGTTGGCACTGTAAGTCTGCTTGCTTGCTCAGATGGGGCAGGTTGATTATTTTCCCGCAAAAGCCGTGCCCCATGAGTTGGCAGAAGGGACTCGGTTAGTTGGTACATACGAGAGTATGGTGCAGTACGTTGCAGAACGAAATATGTCGCCCTGCCATGGAATGTCAGCGTGCAACTGTTACCGCTCCTTGCATGTTCCCCCGACCGTCCGCGCCAATAATCCATCGGGGGCCAAGCCTCATCCCAAGCTCCCCCTGTCTCTGGGGTCTTGAATTCAACCATCTGACCTCTTGCGTGACCTATGAGACGCGTGCTGCCCCGGATGGACCATGCTTACCCCGGACGGCGTTTTCTGCAGTGCGACGGGTGGGCTCTTTCATCACCGTCTGCGGAGAGTTGGGTTTGCGAGTTCCGCTATTGATGTGATGTCTCGTCATGACTTTTGAGTTTTTACATAACTTCGTATACACAGAACCCCGTCCCCTCGCGCCCGGTCCTTTCGGTTCGGCCCTCTGGCTAGCTTCATCACGCCTTGACCTGTGACCAGAGACAGAAATCGTTAGCTAGCCGTACATAGTCGACGGCAACTAAGACCATCGAATTTACCACCCCCGGTGACCCCATTCCCTCCTCGGTCTGCAGATCGTCTGCATATTGCCGCCACCCCAGACCTGCCTCATCCAGAAAAAGCAATCCGAGCCCAAACTCCACCCCAAGCCGGCCCCGGATTCCCGTCGAATCGGTACGGCGTGATCCTTGGGGCCACACCATGCGAGGTACTCTCTGCCTTCTTCAACCTCACCCTCGCTCTCTTCATCTTCGCTCTCTTTAATGCTCGCCGTATATCTTGCGTCGATTCCCCCACATTTCTCCGCTCTTTTTCTCACCACGAGACGAGCGCGGTGCTAGGAGAGATTGCCACTTTGAACCGCTGTATGCGCCTTTGACCCCCACCCATCTCGTGATCAGACGAGCGGGCTTCTTTCGAATTGAGCTCTGCTCTTCAACATCACGTCCGCGTCGCTAGACGCACTGGTGTCTCGACAAGTGAATTCCGTCGTCGGCTTGGAACCTGTCGCAAAATTGGGACGCTGGACCAACCCTTGGACGGGTTGATGGGCCTGGATGCAAAATTTTGTAGACATCAGCAGAGTATGGTCTGACCAGCCCTCGAAAGCAAGGAACCTCACCTCGACAATTACCAACCCACCAGCACCCCGAAATCAACCCCGTCACGGCCATTGAATCCCCAATCTCAAGGATTCTGGTCAATTAACTTTGTCGCCACCCACTAGCAACGCATCTAAGGCGGCAGCAGCAGCAGCACCGCGCACTTCTTGAAACGTATGGCTCCGGACAACCACCTGTGACGACGCGTGGAGTCTTCCCGTCTCTTCTGTCGAAGCGGAAGCTATGGTGACAGAACTCGGCTCAACCGGGCAGAGTTCAATCGACCTGTTGGAAGCGTGGCGGCATCATGGGGCCTTGAGTTGTCGGGACGACCTTGGACCGCTGGACTTGACCTCGAAGAACATTGCTGAAGTGCCCCGGTATGCAGCGTCAGACGGATTGCTGGAAACCCTTTTGAAGGATCGCCCATATGTGGCAATGCGGCATGAAAGCGACTTGAAGCATCCTCAGAAAGAGCCCGATGTGCGCTTCTCAGCACCACCAGCATCGTCGGCCTCTTCACGGTTTGCCCTCACAGTACCAGCCACAGCCTCGAAACCACTCGAAATCCGGTCGCAGCCCATCCCTGCAGACTGGTATGGCGTCAAGCGTCGCCGGCACGCCTCCGACGTGGATGGCTTCAACACCGCCGGCCTGTGCTCCAAAAAGCGACGACTTCGAGCGGAACTGATCACCAGTCGTCTCTCACAACCATACTCACAACCTGCGACTCACATCCTCAACCGAGAAGGCCAGGATTCGGGTGACAAGCGGTTTTTGAAGATGGCGACATCCATGGATTCGGCGAGGCGGATAGCCCATCTTCATGCAACGTCGTTCCTCAGGTTTTCGATCATGAATCGGCTGCGAAGACGGCTTGGCCTTGGTCTACAGTCAGGCCTAAGACCTAAAGTACATGATGAAGACACTGCAGTTATTGCAGCATCACCGACCCTGAAAGAGCCATGGAGACCACAGAACTTGCAGGCTTCTGCAGCAGGGAAGTCTTTGAGACCCTCACCTCTGCCTGGCGGAGGGGCAGGCATGTCATCAGTAACGACACCATCGGAACGACCTGACCAAGCAGTCAACAATTCAAAACCCATCCACCCTCATGTGAAGGCCCATGCCTGTCGTCTCTCAAAGCCCGCCGCTCTACCTCTCCCTGCAGGCGATGCCGCTGCCACGAAAAATCGCACCTCACCACGAATACACCCCGTCCAGTCGCCCGAGCTACGACCATCAGTAATGCCACTGGACGATCTCGAAGAAGATAGCTTCGCATTTCTTCATCCGGATGATGACGATTGGGATGACGGGGCGGAAGACCCCGACAACGTTTACTCTGACTTTAGCGTGATTTTTGGGGAAGGATCCCCAGGTGCAGAGGCGCAGGAGGAACGGACGTACGAAGAGTACTTGGATGAATTAGATGGCATTTGCTGGGTAACAAGGTAGATATGAACCAAAAAAAACAGGAGCAGACTGCAAAGTTCAAGCCGAGATTGACATTGTCCCCCTAAGTAAATACCCAATGTGATATCTAGGGAATGGGAAGTGCTGGTGCAAAAGAAACTCGAAGGAAATACAGCTCAGTCCAGAGCAGCGAGCGAGAACTCTCTCCTCCACTTGCGACCATGGATCTAAGTTATTTTATCTTCGGAGAGATAACGGCTCTAATTTAAATCAGATCGATGTCTGACGATTTGCAGATACGGCATATCTGCTGGAAATGACGTGAGGAACCCTTGGTATTCCTCCACCGCTAGAATTACGATGATTCGGTCTCAATCATAACCTGGAAGCTTCCTTGCCCTATCCTTTGCAATGTCGCACATCGCCTACTGGGCGTTAGTCAAGCCAAGCTCGATATCGTGCAACTCTAATCATACCTGCAGCGCTTCAGTCACCTCTTTCGCGTAGTCGCCTCTAGCGATCCTAGTTCTCATATTCTCCATGATTTCAGGCCTTCCTCGCCCATTCACAAACACAACATATCGCAGACCGGGGAACTTTTCCTCGTATTCCTGGTTCAGTTTCACCAGCTCTTCGCCCTCGCCTTGGAGGTTCGCCTGCTCGGCGGCTGACTGCGTAGACTCGACTTTCTTTGCCCCGAGGCGGGGATGGGAGCCTAGGATGGATAGTAAAGTAGGGTCAGGGTTGGTGGTGTCCAATGTGGCTGCGAGAGAGCCCAATCGAATATGGCATGCATCGATGAGTTCAGGATATGACGAGAATGTTCCCGTACGTAGAACTGGGAGAAGAGTTTTGTGAATTGCTGGGCTGGGTTCAAAAAGATGATCCAAGACTCGGGTTTGCGCGGAGTCGGGCTGTTCATGAAGTACGGTAATCCTTGGGAGCGAAGCCATGATGGGCGGTGTCACTTGGGTACGGGTGTGTGCAATCAGCTGAAGAGTTGAGTTCGTAGAAATAGGTTACACCTCAAAACACTTGTCAGAGGCTAAATGCGTCCTCGCACAAGGAGATCCGCCATGAGCTGGACTATTCCTAGTTCCGCAGCGCGGATAACGGAGAATCGCGAGATTGTTCTGGCGGTGCTCGCCGCCGCTGTGGAATGTGGCAGCGATAACGGTGAGTTGCTATCTTATCATCCCGTGACCTGGAGCTGGTGTTTAGATGGTCAGTGCGCCAACAAAATCTCGACGAGGCTGCGCTGTCGCAAAGGAACAGCTCAAGGTCTAAAGACGTGTCTGTCGCGAAGAAAAGCAATTGGAAGCTCAGCGAGCTTAGGGAACCAGTCGCCATGCTTTGTGGAAGTGAGTGCCAGCTCATGATATACCCCAAGTCGGCCGTGTGCTAACTAGAGTCACAGTTTCTGGGGAGGCTCCCCAAGAGCCAGTCGTGTCCAAGAAGTCAGGTTCGTAGCGAAGCTTCCCCATTTCGACCATTATCCAGCTAACTCTTTGCAGGCGTTGTCTACGAGAAGCGGCTTATCGAGCAATATATCACGGAGCACGGCACCGAGCCCAGCTCTGGCGAAACACTTGCGACTGAAGACCTCCTTGACATCCACTCGTCGCGGATTGTACGACCGCGCCCTCCCACCCTCACCTCCATCCCCGCCCTACTCGCGACTTTTCAGAACGAATGGGACGCGTTGGCATTAGAAACCTACAACCTGAAGGAGCAGTTGGCACGAACTCGGGAGGAACTCGCGACGGCTCTCTACCAGCATGACGCGGCTGTCCGAGTAATCGCACGACTCACAAGGGAGAGGGATGAAGCCAGGGATGCATTGAGCAAGGTTACCGTCACCGATGGCACAGCAGGCGGAGAGGAGATGGTAGTGGATAGCGTGGAAAAGCTACCAGAGGATCTGGCCGCCAGTGTCGATGAGACTCACAAGAGGTGTGTGCCTTCCTTTGAATTTAGGCGGCATTGGATACTAACTTGTTGATAGCCTATCTAAGGGACGCAAGAAGCGGCCGGTTCCCGAAGGTTGGGTCACTTCAGATGAGGTATCCTCATTTGCATCAGAGGCTACGAACGACCTGCCCGTATCACAAGCGACCTCGCTCGCTCTTGGGGAAGGGACCGCTGCAGTTGGTGGACTGAAAGGCGAGGCAGCCATCTACTCTCTGGAGGCCGATAAAGTTGAGAGCCAGATTCCCGTAAACGAGCCTGTGACCGACACCCTCTGGACATTCTCCAAGGTGATCTTTGCTACCAGCCAGGGCAATGTCAAGGTCTTCCAGAGCGGCGAAGAGCTGGCTTCACTATCGGAGCACTCTGGACCCGCCACCGCTCTGAGCATACACCCCGGTGGCCAGGTTTTAGCCTCCGTTGGCACGGATAAGAGTATCGTCTTTTACGACCTGGGTTTGCTGAAGCGCGTCAGCCGTGCATACACTGATGCTGGTAAGTTTCCATTCCCAATCTGGTTCTTTATGTGCTATTTGCTGACCCACCCTAACAGCTCTCACTACCTGCGCTTTCCATCCCGATGGACACCTCTTTGCAGCTGGCTCCGTCACTGGCGATGTCAAGTTGTTCATGACCACAAGCCTTGAACAGGCCGTCGTCTTCAAGCTCGGTGCACCCGTCCAGGCACTTGCCTTCTCCGAGAACGGCTTCTGGTTGGCAGCAACTGCCAAGGGGCAGACTGCAGTTACGATATTCGACCTGCGAAAGGAGGGAGATGCTGCGGTGGCCAAGGTCCTTGAGACTGGCGGATCCGTCCAGTCCCTGGCATGGGACTACACCGGGCAGTTCCTCGCCACTGGAGGTGCCTCGGGAGTGACGGTGCAGCAGTACACTAAGTCAAACAGGAAGTGGAGTGAGCCGTTGAGAAATTCCAATCCTGTCATTGCAGTCCGATGGGGAGAGTCAGGGAAGAAGCTGGTTACAGTCAACGGAGAGGGCGTTATCAGTATACTCGGCGCGACGGAAGAATAGATTGATTCCTTGGATGGTCAGAACGGAGACTTGGGATCGGGATGGTGTTTTAATTTGCGCTGTATATTAGGCCTTATTTAGGGCTCATTTGGCGAGGGCTGGTTCACAAAATGAAAGACCGTGTTTGTCGTCCAATATCAACGTGCCGCCAGAGTTGTTGATAGTTGGCAGTCTCAACTGAAATCCACGGATATCGTTTCAAGATGGGCGGCAAATATCAACCTAGAAGGCCCTGTAATTGTAGGCTCGGCGCTAATAAGTACACCGGGGCATCCAGCGCTAAACCCGGCTGCTGGACGCCACAGCCTTGCCGCCTCCGAGTCCCTATTGTCCAGCGGGGTACCGAAAGTCCAGAAGCCTTGTATCAACTCCCTCTCAGATTACATTGTTCCCACCTTACTAAACTTCCATCTGCCACCGGCCATCACGACATCACCTCGCCCTCTGCCTCGCCCTCCTCCCTACCATCGGCAGAGCACCTCTCATGAGGCTGTGTATCAGCTTCATCCCAACAATCTACCACGAGAGACCTGCCGCCAGCATCGTTTGCCGCGAGGCTCGAGCCGCCTCACGTTACGTTTGCCACTACGATCACGGCAAAGTGCAGCACTCTGAACTATCCACGAGGATTACGAACGCCGCTGCCTAACGGATGACTGCACCCACAAACGAAGTCTCCCGCTCATCTGATCTCACAATAGCCTTCTTCCAACAACAGACTCAATCACCAACACAGCATGGCTTCTGCTGCCGCCGAAGAAGACTCGCTCTTCTTGATAAGCGACGACGAGCTTTTGGAGCTCGAGTATGGCCTATCGACCATGAACCAAACCAGGAGTAGCCGCCGCAATATCCACTTGCCCCGACCTCAACCGCATCCAAACCCATCATCCCGTTCGCGTGCTCAAGAAGAACACATTCGCGACCATATTCCACGACTGCAATCATTACGCAGACAACAGCAAGAACTACGACAGCAACAACAACAAGAAGAAGCGCCGGTCATCGACCTCACAGCAGAACCAGACTCTCCCGTTCAAGCACGGCGTTCAGACTCGCAACCTCAGGGCGGAAGGAATCCTCGTAGGACGAATTCCCAAAGAATATCGCCCCCACGATTAGCGAGAAGCGACAGCACCTTTATGGCCCAGGCCTCGAGCTTCATCGACCTCACTGCCGATTCACCCGAAGAAGAACGACCAGCGGATGGGCTGCGGAATCGAGGCGTTCATAATCCTCCTCAGCGCCCAAGGCCGGACGAGTTGATTGACATAGAATTTATCCAGTCTGTGCCTCGCAGGGGCATGCCAGGGTTTGCCATTGGCATCGGTCGTAGACTTGCCGGTATCTTCAGTGCGGATATTATCAACTTCAATCAGCCCAACCTCGACATTTCAAGAAACGCATTTGCACCTAGGGAGAGCCCCAAACCACCAATGGAACCTGTCCCACCTACTCGCGAGGGTTTCACTCGCGATACCTGCGCAGAGCCTGAGAAGGAGTCGGAGAATGTGGTTATTTGCCCTGCCTGTAGTGAGGAGCTGGCATACGACCCGACAGGCACAGTAGCGCCCAGCACTACCGGGTCCGGGAAGAAGCGGAAAAGAGCACCAGGAGAACACCATTTCTGGGCGCTGAAGAAGTGCGGACATGTAAGTTCATCTCCCCTTTCATTCCTGTGGCGCGTCACCAACATCCTCTCAGGTCTACTGTGCCGACTGCTTCGAGAATCGCAGGCCAACAAAGACGAACCAAAGTGGCTTCCGAAACTTGGGCCATTCCAACAATGCCAGCGATCTGCGGTGTGCGGTGGAGGACTGCGATACTAAGGTTGCTCTTAAGGGCGAGTGGGTTGGCATTTACCTTTGATCTTATTCTACCGTAGTAGGGGTGATCAATCGACGAGCCAAGGACTGAATGACATGGAATGGGGTGCATCATGACGGCGTTTAGGGGTTTTGATATCATAGAACTTCGCACAGGTCGGGAGGTTAGGGACCTCACAGAGGGGTTTGGAGTTTAGGCCAATACCAAGAAGCGCTTCACCGAAGGGTGCATTTGCTTTTAAAGGAATAGGAATAGAGCGGTACTTATTCAATGCTTTCGGTATTCATATAACAATACACACTGCCGTGAATCACTCACTCCTGCGCCAGGGAACTATCCTAACCCGATCTCATACGATCAATCTTCCAAAGACGCCGCTCCCCAAGACCGCCATCTTCTAAAATCGACAACTCCCAAAATGCTATGACCCTCGCTCTGTACCCGACCCCAAACTCCGTGCTTCAGTCATTAATAATGCCGTGTCAAATCATCAGCTCCAGGGCTATATCGTCGACCCAACCGCCCCCATACTCGGACTCCTGTGAGGCACTTGGGGCATTGGGTTTAATGTTTTCCTTGTTCCTTTCTAGTGACGTTGCGGCGCCACTCTGTTCTGTAGGCGGTTCTGCTGCTTTGGCGGGTAGGTTCACAGACTGTGTCGTCGCTTGATTTCGCTTCGCAAGAAATGTAGGTGTCCTTGCTGTATCTGTTTCCTGGCCTCGCTTGGCCAGGAATGTTGGGGCCTTAGGCTTCGTAGAATCCTTCGTCATTTTCGTCATTGTCGACGCCTTTCTCATCTTTTGGTTCTGTTTGGCTCTCTCTTCAGCCTCTGCCTTCACAATCATCCCAGCTTCAATCCGTGACTGTTCCCTCTGATGCAGCTGCTCAAGAGCAGCAGTTCTGCGACTTCGTTGAATAGCCAAGGCCATGAGTTCATTGGAGCCTGAGGATGTAAAGAAACGATGTTGGGGCGGAGATGGGGAGTTTAGTCCCGGTTCAGGCTCTGCTTGGGGCTCTGTCTCGAGTCCAGGGTGGCGTTCAGGTTGCTGCTCAGGTTCCAATTCGGGCTCAGGAAAAGGTTTCTCACAATCAGGTGTTGGCTGGGTGAGGACCTTTTCTTCTTCAAGCTCGCGGGCCTGCTGTGATGGGGACGGGAAGAAATCATCGAAGTTGAGAAAAATGGCTTGGGTACTAAGAGGAGGAGCCTGTCGTGGAGGAGGTGGCGACGGTGAGGGTGATAGGCGGCGCTGGGGTTTAGGAGGAACCTTGAATATTGTTGACGGTTGCTCGATCGGGATCTGAAGGTCGAGGTCTTCTTCAACCCCAGTCCTAGGTCTTGGTGGCCTGGGAAAGGACTGGCTCATAGGTTTCGTCCCAGGCGAGGCGTGTCTCTGTTCCCAACCTTCGTGCGGAGTATTCCCTCTTACATTCTCTTCCATCATCGCGTCCAGGCCTTGCAACATATCCAGCTCAAAGTCATTGTCGAAATCTTCGTCCAGGCGAAGAACTTCCCCTTCCTGAAGGCCCTTTTTAGACAGCGAAAATTCATGGCCTGCCGAGCCAGGTCGAGACACAGGCCGAGGTGCTCCCACAAGTTTCGCTGGTTCACTCCCACGTTTACTAATATCCTCCCATGCTTCCGTAGCCATGCCTACATCATTCATTTCTGTTAAAAACTCTTCATCTAGGTCCTCGAGATCATCAGAGCAGTGTAGCCAGGGCTTTGCGGAGGGCGGCGATTGTGGCGATACAACACTCCGGGTTCGTTTTAATGACTTCGTTATCCTCGGCCCTCGAACTTCAAGAGTCGGCTTGTCTGTTATCTTCACATTAATATCGCCCCTTAGTTCCTTGCCTGGAACGTCCATCGCGGCGTCTCGACTGTTCGTTCTCGGCGGCAAAAGCTCCGTGTCAATTGATCTAGATGCTTCGAAAGCCTTCATCAAACCACCTCCCGGGTTCTTCGTCTTCCCAGTTAGATCCAAGTCGATATCATCTTGAAAAACGTCATCAAGATCGTCCAGCTCCATTCTCCAAGGGGTCATGGACGGTCGGGTTGGCACATTATCGAATAATTTAGACGGCTCTGGGATCTTGTCTTTTTTGCCTGCATTTTTTCCTTTCTCACTTCTTTCCGGAAGGTAATCCTGCAATCCTTTGTTTAGATCGTCTAATTGAACTGTTGGGTGGCTCACTATCGACGGTGGGATCTGAGGCAAAGAAAACCCGTCGGTCGGCGTGGATATCTCTGGAGGCTGCACTTCAGGCTCCATAGATAGTCGTTTCTTCGTAGGCATATCCAACTCGAGATCAGCTTCGACAGCTTCCTCCAGCTCATTCAGTTCCGCCTTATTCGCGCTTGGTAGTAGTGGTGGAGGCATCTCCTGGACTGGTTGGAGCTTTCCTGCTTCGTTCGTCTCCCTCCCTCCTGAATCTCTCTTCTTCCCCATTCCATTCCCTCTCACGAACCTCGCAATCGTATCCTGACTTGGGTTCACCGTCACCAATGGCAGACCCTTCTTCCTCTTCACCTCCCGCTCTGCCGCCTCCTTCTCCTTCTTCTTCTCCCTCACCGCCTTAGCCTTTGCCGCAGCCTTTTCCTTCTCAAACTCCTTCTTTATGCGCTCCTGTTCTGCCCTCTCTTGCTTTCGTTGCTCTACACGGGATATGCGCGGGGCGCGAGTGGCGGCTTTGTAGGCTTTCTGGACTTGCTTGGATGTCATCGGCCGGATGGGCGTTTGGCCACGCTCAGGGGTGTCGGCTCGACCCGGGAACTGGGGGATGAGCGTAAAGGTATTTTGAACCGGCATTGTAGCGGCGACATCGGATCGAGTTGGCAGGGTTGGGCTCGTGATGAGGATTGAGGATGCTAGACGCGACTTGGAGATTGTGGGGTTGCGAGTTGCGCAGGTACCAGCGCGAAGTAGAAGCGAGGTCATGTGATGATCATCAACACAACAGGATCTCACAGACTCAACGTCCAAACTTAGGTGACACGGACCATAGCTGGAAAAACATTACGAAGCATCTCTCATCAATGAATATTTACTAATTCACTGTTGCCCTTATTCTTTTGGCTGATTGATTCTCATTGATGAGGATGAATTCTCTTTCTGCTTGAGTGGGCTCTGCGCCTACTTGTCAAGTGGCTCTACTGTCGGATCCCAAGCGCAAACACTATATTCATCGGTCGCAATATCCTTCACCTCTTCCTCAGTTAACTCAAAGTCATACAATCCTGCGTTCTCCTCAATGCGCGATGGAGTCACACTCTTCACCAGTGGGACATATCCCCGCTGAAGACTCCAGCGCAACAGAACTTGAGCCTCCGTCTTGCCGTACTTCTCCGCCACGGCCTTGACCTTTGGGTCGCCGAATCGCTGACCCCTTACAATGGGGCAATAGGCTTCCACAGCGATGTTTCGATCATTGCACCACTTGACGATATCGGGACGCGTAAGCCATGGGTGCACTTCCCACTGACCAACTGAGATGACGCCTCCCTTGCCAGCCCCGCCCCGCTCGGCTTCAAGTTCCTTGATGTGCGTCTCTAGTTCGTCGAGATGGTGAACGCCGTAGTTGGAAATGCCGATGGAGCGAATCTTGCCAGCTTCGACAGATTCGACGAGGGCCTTCCAGGCACCCTTTCGGTTCTCGCTACCGCCGTATGGCGAGTGAATGAGGACGAGGTCAAGATAGTCTAGCTTGGTCTCCTCCAGGGCGATGTCCACTAGCTTTAGGGTGTTTTCATATCCCAAGGGATGTCCTCGTACCGGAATCTTGGTAGTAAAGAAGATTTCCGACCTAGGAATGCCAGAGGCTGGTATCCCTGCCGCGCTGGGACCTTGGTTGTAGTACGCAGAAGCGGAGTCGATCTAGGTTAGGCATCAGTTTCGTGCTCCTAGAAGAGATCCTGCGACGCGCAAAGGGCACCCACATGTCGGTATCCTATTTCCAAGGCCTTCTTGCAGACATCTGTTGCTTGTTCCTTCGGGCTATTGCAAGCGGTTAGACAAGTGCTCAGTGCGGGGATGCCAGGGGTAGCTCACGTCTGGTAGACCTAGAAACCGCGTTAATGTCGCACCTGAGTCGTAGAAAAGAATTAACTTACACCGAAGCCAAGAAGTGGGATTTCATATCCCGAATTGAGCTTTTTGGTAGACTGAAGAGTGAGTTTAGATGCCATATTGCGAAACATGCAGTTCGATGCGACCTCAATGATTCATATTTCGATGGTATAATCTGCAGGCTGAAAGTCGAGTTCGTCGCTTTATATACCGCAACTCAATACAATCAAGCTCGGAGTTCCGAACTTATGCCGATGAGATGACCTTGCAATCACAATGATGTCTTGATCCTTATGAAGCTGTGAGGTTAATGCTGGTACTAAGCTCTGAGGTTGAGCGGGGGTGGGGTTGAATTCAACCGGCACACAGCTTCCGGCGCCGATCACCAACCATACCTGAGGAGAGTCACGTATTCGGCGGCGACAAGCGGTGTTAACATTAATAAGTCCGATAGAATATATTACCTTATGAACCTCTGGCGCAGTATCATATTCGTGATTAAACTGGCAAAGAATATGTATCTAATACTGAACGAGGTCTATATACTGGGCGTATTTGAGGTGTAGGGTAGTTCGTGTGTGGAAAAACACCATTAGACTGGGTGAAGATCTAGACTTTCTGCTGTATGTATGAGAATGGCTAAGGCGGAGAGGGATCCATAGTTCCATCAAATAGAATTCGTACTTATTAGTCCTGCCTTGAGTATATGTGCAAGTTTTAAATCCTAAGCAAGACTGTAGCTTATATATTGAGATCAGGTAAGCGTCAAGATGCCTGACGTCCCTTACATACCTAGCACTTTTATGGTTGACAGAGAAGTTACTTAACGACTTAATTCATAATTGATACTACTTATATAACGCTGTCCAGCAAATCTTCTTGTTCTCTGGCATTCCGATCTTCTACGTTCTCATCCTGGACTTCCTCTTCCTCACCATCATCGTCTAGATCCAGCATAGGGTAGTTTAAGATGGCGGCAATATCACCCAGCATCTTTAACCGCGCTCCACTTTCATGATCACTACTCAACACTCTCGCCTCACCACCGTCTCTCTTGACCTTTTCGACAAGAGCGACATACTTCTTGCGGGTGGCCAAGTCTTCACTTCTGAAGAGTGAGTTGTTGATGAGTAACACACCGCCTCCAGGCCCAACGGCACCTTCATTGACAGCTTTCTCGACCGCAGATGAGCCATACCAGGCCCGCCCGTCCTCAAGCTTGAGAGAATCGAAGAACTGGTCAACATACTGAGCCTCCTTGGCAAACTTCATATCTTTCATCTTGGCCAACACCTCGGGGCTTTTGAGCATCTCGTTGAGACTGTGGATATGTCCGGAGTTAGCATGGAGGACGGTAGCTTGCTTAGCGACAGCGGTCAAGACTTTATCAGCCTTGTCTCGACCCTGGTTTGCAATATATTGCCTGAAGTTTTCCGCCACGAAGCCCGGACTTGCTAATAAAAGCGGTCGGGAATCGGAGAAGTCAACAGTCCGTAGCAGGGTGGATAGGGTCTTCTCAAAGAAACGGCGCATTCCGGTATCCTGGCTGGACGTTGAGTCGACCTTCTTGGGGATAGGGCTTTCGATGCGGACTTTGAGGACAGTGCGGTATTGGGTGATAAGACAGATGTTGGCTAGACCCTCTTGCATGACTACGGCGGCCAGGGCGCCATTCTTGTCGTCGGACAGGGACTCCTGGAGGGTGGCCTTGGCGATGGAATCCCAGCCATCGGGCTTGATGATAGTAAAAGAACGGTTAATGTCAAGGTCGAGAGTGTGATGAGAGCCAAGGGTGACGTGAGGGTTCTCGGCAGTGACGGTGCCGGAGACGCGGAGTGATGATATAATCGGGTCGAAGAAGGTCGACTTGACTTTAATAGCCAACTCGGTATGAACACGTTCCGAAGCCGTGCTGCCGGTGGCGGTGGTGCTGATTACCTTGCGGATGGCATGGGCGTAGATGATGTCTCCTGGAAGGATAAGGTTATAGGCATGCCACTAGACAGGTGTGTCAGCGCAGGTATCACAGCCTTGTCTCACGCTCACCCGCAGATAGCGTCAAAAAGGGGATCGTGGGACAGGGGAGGGGACGGGATCCATGGGTACGGCGAACGGAGGACGGGAGATGGGGAGGCTGACCATATCTTCGGGATCCTCGGGCAGCAGAGACACTGTCTCCTCCTCAAGATTTTTTGGAATTTTGCGAGAGACTAGCTTCATTTTGCTGAGCCTCGGCTTGGCAGCAGCGGCCTAGGTACGGTCTGTGGAAAGTGCGGTATGGTGTGGAATGCCTAGGTACTAGCCAGGTACGGGGTTTGTGGTTTCTGAGGTGATGGCAAAGTCCGTGTTGATGGTTGAGCTTGGATAATGCGTGGGCCGGACAGGCCTCAAGGTGCAAGAGATATTGAGCTTAGGTGCATGTGGGACACTATCGCCTTAGGGCGGTGAGGATTCTTAACGTGCACGTAGTTTGCAGTTTGGTAATGGATATTTGTTTAAACTAGAGGTTAGGCAGAGACGTGATAAGATGTAAGTTTTGACGGAGGCTAGACTACAGGTAGATAATATGATAGGCGTTGAGAGAGGGATAATAAGGTTGCAGTTGATGGTTGGCGTTGACACTGAGGTGGGCAATGGAAGGTACTTGGACAGCGTAACGCCAAATTCTGCCATACTACTAGTACTACTACGTAGAACTCCGGGGCTTTTCTAGACCCGCATACTCCCGTGTAAATCAGGCACGGATTGCGGAGTTATACCAATACCGGTGCCGTAGCTGAGCGGCTCAATGAGATATTATGACTCCCTTGGGCAGAGTCGGTCCGTCGGGGTTTGTTTAGGCCGCAAGGATTTTGCCAAAGTCCGCGGCTTTTAGGGTCACGGACGCGGATGCGGATGCGGATGCGTTGGAACCCAGCCCCAGCAGCAGCCACAGCGGGGGGTTTTGGAGTCGTTCCATTATTGCTTCGAAGTGGCTTTCCATCATCGTCGTCTGCGATAGTGATGGAATCGCTGAGTGGGCTCTCACGCTGCATCGAGGTTACTGCACTCTTCGTACGAGTTTAATCGCCGTTGAATTACCTCCGTGGGCTTGATCTCTTTCCTCCGCCGGTGTTCGGATGAAGCGCCGTACGCACGTAACTACAGTACCTACGGGCTGTGCCTCATTTACGCTTTTCGGGGAGTTTTTCTATTTATTTCGCTCCTTCACCGCTACAAGTCCAGGGTAGATCTACTAGATCCGGCGATTTTTTTTTTTGGCGATGGAGTCTATGGGCCCCGTGGAGTCTCAGATGTTGGCCGCCACTTTGAGTTGAGGTCTGAGAATCGTCACGAAAGAGGTAAACAATCGAAGACACGGCGTTATATCCGCCTTAACCTCCATCGGTGTCGGCGACATTTCAGTCAGCGAAAAGCTTCTCCAGTGGTCGGGCCGGGGTTTTGAAGAGTGCCGAAGTTCCAGCACGGCACATGTCATGATTTTCATCATGGACCTAGGCCGTGGTGATTGGCAGAGCCTTTTCCAGTTGCAGGCTCTAGAAGATGGGCTAGAACCAAACCGGAGACGGCCGTTGACAGCAGCTTCACGTCATCATGCGACCTCTCCCGTCCGTGGCGATCTCTTTGGGAGGTCGATCCAATGAAGGGGCATCGTATTTGGTCATAAGGCGTAGCTTCGGTAGCCTTTTGCTGGAGCACACCCTCTCTCTCACTTCATCACCACCTAAACACGAACTGGGTCATGGCCGACCGAGGCATAATAAACTGGGACAGAAGGTCTAGAATGCCCGAATGCCCTCTAAATCTGCGGCCATTCATGTGTCAGCCCCAGTAAATTGCCTTGTATCCCGGTCTCTCTGATCGCATGCCGCCCAGTGCTGGTGCTGGTCTGGCAGCTGGGCCCCGTGCCCCCATTGTAGAAGCACGTCCAACATCTCCACCGAAAGAGGATACGCGGATTCATAAAATTGGTAACCTAAACTGGAGTCGTATGGAGTCGTAAACTGGAGTCGCATGGACTTCCATATGGAGGAGGTATGGAGCATATAGCGCATCCGGCCGTCGTCCCAGGGAGCCAGCCACCCGTTCGCATGTTGCCCTACCAGGGAGGCCAGTGTGTTTACTCGACGCTCTCGAACTGCCATTACAGTACTTCGTACACCTCCTACGAGAAAAGGAGGAGGTTGTCTTACTTCAGACTGGCACTCATCCAATTGCTTTTAGCCCCTTCCCCTAACGCCCGTCGGTCATCAAGCCTCATCAGCACTTCTTCTAGGTGCGACCTTTTCCTCTCCGTGCTGACTGCCAAGATCTTCGACGTAAGCAGCCGCACCATAACCTCATTGGATCCTTCCGAGTTGCTGCATCCTCGTGGCCAAGCAACGCCTCAGCTCTGCCTTATCTTGTCTCCTCCCATCTACAATACCAAAAATACGCCCAGACTTAGCATCACCTATTTCCAAATCGCCAGGTGAACAGCAGCCTACAGCTACTCAGCCACCACCCACTATCACTATCACCACCAGCTCCATCCCGTCGTCGACGACTCTCGTTCCTGTCGCATCGTCAAAGCGAATGCGAAAAGTGCGGTGCAAACCGAATCCCTGTCACTGTGCCGTCGTCCCTTGCTAGCTCGGCCCTCAGCTGCATTCTTACCCACCCCGTCTGACGCCCCAAAGCCCCGTCCCATCACCGGCCGCCCCGGACAACTGGGAGAGGCACATATTCTTCACCGTGCTATAGCCCTCCAACTTTGCCCATAGGGCCAGATCCCAGCTCTGCAGCCTCGTCTCTTCGCATTTGTTCTCGGACCCTTCGGATCCTCCTCGACATCTCGACCGTTCCCCGCTCTCTATCTTGCAGTCCTCGCATTGTTCGGTTCCGCGCCTGACCACGAAGTCCGCGCGAGACGCCGACCACCCGCTGCTTCTCTGGGCCATTGTCCGCCCCGACCCCGATGCATTACCAAAGCTTGATTTAGAAGTGGTTGCCGACGCAGTATGGAAGATGTCCACCAACATATCCTCGCCTGCAGCCCAGGGCGACGGCGAACTGGTCCCAAAAACCCAAGCCCTATCGACTCCTAATACTGCCCAAGGGAGCCTCCAAAGTCTTCCCGCCCTCTCTGATTCTCTAGGTACGTACGTCTTCATGTACGCGTCTTGGATCGCCCTTGGCCCCGCAGCTTCATCCCCATGTTTCAATGCCCATCGCTGGCTGGGATTGGATCGTTCGCTGCCTTGACCATTTGCGCCATCTTCTGCTATCCCTTGATCCTTATTATACTTGTCCGTCTGTGGACATGTAAGCTGACAGCACCGCCAACAGATGCTCCGTACAACTCTCAAGACTTCTCTAGTAGGCAGTCTACCGCTCGAACGTCCATGAGCATCCCTATACAGAATGCGAAGGACTTTAAGGATACCAAGTCTACCTCAACGATAACATCGTCCACCCCCACCCCAACCAATACTGGCCTAGACCCAGTAAGCACAGTCAGTACACCAGAAGCTTTATATAGTCCTATTAAAGGCCCATTGTTGCTGACATTATGGTTGTGTAGCAAATATACCTGAGAACTACCAGCAACACTGAGCCTTCCATCGCCCAACGTCTGCGAAACACTGCTCGACCCGATAGCCCGACCCCGGATATTTCGCGACAGAGCTCCGACCTTAGCAAGTCGCCGAATGCTTTTCTAGATCCTAACAAGGAGCGAAGGTTCGGCAGACCGTCCATGGATAGTCGCGCAGAGCTGACTGCTGGGTTTAGGAAGGGTCCTTCGTTCCTGAGCCGTTTAGGAATGCGAAGTAGCTGGAGGAAGGACGATGATATGCAGGACTCCGACTCCGAATTGGGCGAATTGCGTACCGATGGCACGAATGCGCGAGCACTTACATCCTTCATTGGGGCCGGAGGAGGATATATCCCCCTTTATAAGGAACCTCCACGCTACATCCGCGTCAGACCACATAACAAGAAAGAGAGAGACTTTAACCATCTGTTCCTTGCCCAGGAGTTAGTGGGCGGCAAGCGACCCGTTGAGCAAGAGATCCAAGGTCGCACCCCGGCGACTGCGGTGGGACGCAAACTTCTAAGCGGCGGCGATGCCATTTGGGCTGCCGACTTTAGCCTGGATGGGAAATATTTGGCCGTTGCTGGAAAGGATCAAATGGTGAGGGTGTTTGCCGTTATATCGACACCTGAAGAGCGCAAAGCGCATGAGGAGGAGGAAGCCCAGAACGGCAACAGCGGCGAGAAGCTTAGTGCCCCGGTCTTCCGAAACAAACCTGTCCGGGAGTTCCATGGGCACACTGGGGAGGTCTTGGCCTTGAGCTGGAGTAAAAACAACTTTCTCCTCTCATGCTCCATGGATAAGACCATTCGGCTCTGGCATATTAGCAGAAAGGACTGTCTCTGCACATTCGCACACAAGGACCTGGTTACGTCGATTGCGTTTCACCCCACTGACGATCGTTTCTTTCTCGCTGGATCCCTAGACGCACAATTAAGGTTATGGAGCATCCCCGACAAGTCCGTTGCCTTTTCGGCATCGGCTGGGGAGTTCATTACTGCGGTGGCATTCACACCAGATGGAAAGATGGCGATCTGCGGTTCCATAAGTGGCATGTGTAACTTCTACGAAACTGAAGGCCTTAAGCAGAAGTATCAGATCCATGCCCGGTCTTCAAGAGGCAAGAACTCCAAAGGCAGCAAGATAACGGGTATTCGGACCATGAAGATTCCTGTCGACGCGGAAAACAGCCAAATCAAAGTCCTTATTACCTCAAACGACTCACGAATTCGAGTCTACAGCCTTAATGATAGGTTGCTTGAGGTCAAGTACAAGGGCTTGGAGATTCAATCGAGCCAGATCCATGCTCGGTTTAGCGATGATGGGAAATATGTCATTTGTGGAAGTGAAGATCGAAAAGCTTATATGTGGAAACTGGGTGCCGACGATTCTGAGCTCAAGGATCGGCAACCGTACGAGTCCTTTGACGCCCACCCCGAGGTCGTCACTACGGCAGTGATGGCACCGACGAAAACCCGACAGTTGTTGAGCGCCTCAGGGGACCCGATCTATGATCTTTGTAACCCCCCACCTGTTATGCTGGTGAGCTTGGAGGAGAGCACAGCTAGTCAGACTGGTTTCTCAGATTCATCACATGGCGATGTCCCTGTGGTTGTGAAGAAACCGGAGGAGAGCCCAGCCTACATCGAGCGCAGCAAACACTTCGACGGCAATATTATCATTACGACTGATAGAAGGGGAATAATCAAGGTGTTCCGTCAGGACTGCGCGTATGCCAAGCGCCAGCAGGGACTATGGGAAACGGGATCCAAATTTTCAGGAAGGATTGCTGGTGTGGGTAGAAGTTCAAGTATCATGACTAAGACGAGTGCTAGCAGTCGTATTCATTCTAGGCGAGGATCTCTCAATCTTGGACCTAATCCCATCCAAGCCCAGCACACTTCGGATAGGATCAACAGTTGGCGACAAGATATCGACGGAGCCAGGGCGAGCCTAAGCGGAACACCTACGAGGAATGAGCGTTCCATCTCACCGATCAAGTCGTCTCGATCGCCGATGAACACATCTGCTGCGACCCTTGCCTCCGAAGCAAGGAAACAGCCGTATATCTCAAGTCCAGTAAATCGAAATCAGAACCCTACAAGCCCGACTAGCAGTGTCGTGTCGAATCGAACAACGATCCAAACATCAAAGGACGGGCCAAAGGATAGTTTCTTGGCGAGCCCTCCGACACCTAGTTTCAGTCTCATTAGCGCATCCGACTCGGACACTAAGGAGGACAAAGCAGAGGGTAGCTTCTGGAGTCTTAATCGTTGGAAAGGCGGGATTCCGAGCTTGAGATATTCAATGTCCGGTTCACCTAGTGGAGGCAATGGGAATCTGTCTCCAGGGTCTCCAGGGTCTCCGGGCGGCCATTCGCGTGCAACGAGCGAGTTCCTATCACCCAGCGACAGGTCGACTGCTCGTAAGAGTCTGGCTATCAGCGACATCAACAGGCTCAAGGTTGACGACAAGGCTAACCGTCGTAAGTCGGCGGGGCCAATGTTCACATCGAGATCACAGCAAGCCGAGTTTAAGAGGGATACCACTGGCGAGCGATCAGGGAGTCCAAGTAAGAAACGTGTGGACTCTGGAGTTGGTTACGAGTCCTCTGACTCTTTGCAGAATGGAAATAGGGTTGAAATCTCGGCGGCTAGGAGGTGGGATTGATTAGACCTGGGCATTGAACAGGACGCCTGGAGAAGTTTGACAGATGCGGGACACCAGTTGAGCTGTCACGACGATACGACACGACATATCCTCTCTTTGGTTTAGCATTGTATGGGTGGAGTTGGCGTTATATGCTTGGGCATTGAAAAGTTGGAAGGACAGGCGTCTTGTGGATATGCAACATTGGGTCTATGTATCAGTAGCATTTTTATCTTTGGAGTTGGTTTATACAGGTGTCGAGGAGGGCTTGGAGAAAGGCGGATTACAGCACAGCATCGTTCTGGCATACATGGTGTCGAATCACCAGCGACTTCATCTACAATATCCATAGGGTTTGAATTTCAGGATTGGGCTACTGGCCCTGCATTCTTGTGGCACTTGATTGAGACCATAAATTGCTCCGATTGATTCTACCTGCTCAAAACCGCGATGAGTGTGTCCTATGCTGGATCACGTCCTAGGGTGGATAACATCAAGTTTTGAACGCCCCCGTCCTGCGCTTCCCTGCGACCCACGGCGCGTTCTTTGTATTTCATTTCTCTTGTTGTGAGATGCAACCAGCTGCAGAGCTATTCCTTCGTCTCCGCTGCCTTCGCCTTGGCCTTCTCTCCTAGCTCCTCCACGACCTTCTTCAGCGCGGGCGGGTTCGCGCCGCTCAAACTCGAGTCCTTGTTGCCATTCTCGAAGAAGAAGAAGGCGGGCACGGTGCGAATGCCCAGCTCGAAGGCAAGATCAGGCACCTCGTCGGTGTCGAAGCGTGCGAAGGCGAAGGTCTTGGGGTCGGCGAGGGCGGCGGCGTGCTTGTCGAAGAAGGGCGCGATGGCCTTGCAGGGGCCGCACCAGGTGGCGTGGGCTTGGATGGCGACGTAGGGGACGTCGTCGATGAGGCTGTAGAATTGGGGCTTGGATTTGATGTCGATGACGGACATTTTGGCGGGTGCTGTGCGAAGACCGTGAAGTGGACTGGAGATGAAGGAGAGATATGCGACGAGGAACTCCTGGAGATGCGACTGAAGAAGTTGGATGGTGTTTTTGAGGAGACTAAGCGGTGGATCAGGGCCTTGGAGTTTGTTATATAAGATCTCCGGGGAGGATGTGAATCGGAGGCGATGACACAATTTGGAATCAATCTAATGCATGTAACGCAAGGGATGGAAGGCGGGGCGCGGGGAAGCAGCGGCTCCGTGTACCTCGCTCCATTACTCATAATAGCTTACAATAATTGCATTGTTTATATTTCTGCTATTATTATTCCAAACTAGTTCTAGTTAAATTTTTAATATATTATAGGTAACTTATTTAATATAATTTAACTTAAATTGCTCATATAATAAAGATAGACAAGTTATGTTTATAGCTAAGAAGTTATATTATCTAAGAAGTAAATACCACTCCTTCCGCTCCTGATTCTGCCAGTCTTAACCGCCCGGTAGGGACATGGAGTACGACAACCCCGCCATCATTGACGACCTGTGGCGGGTTAGGCCTTAACGTGGCAGTTATGATATAGTTCTAGTCAATTAAGCCCCGCTCTTATATTCCACCTAAGGCTACTTCAACTGCTTTCTTGTATCGTTAATTTGTTACATCATGACAGAAACTTCGAAATCACTATGTGCTGCGTGTGCCCTTTTTGAGGCATCGTGGAGAACAGAGCCATATGCCACCTTCTCATGCCAGCTAGCACCTAATCTTGCGTCACTTAAAAAATCTGCCACGCAAGGCTGCTCTTTATGTAAATTTGTCTATCAGGCTTGTATTTACGAATGCTATGAGAGATGGTTGTTAGAGACCATGGAACCGATCAGACTCGAAGTATATGCAGAGGACGACGACAGCTCAGATAGCGACAGCAGTAACGATCACGATCATGGCGCCGATATCGTCGATATTAGGGACGAAAATTCTGAAGATTTTCACATGGTGATTCGAGTTAGTATCCACAAGTCTGGATATGGCTTTGGACTCTGGACGGCCGAAGCTTTGGAAAAGCCCTGGCTCTGGCGGCAAGATCCGAAGTTTCTAAAACCCATCAACCACCTTCAAGCACTACAACCAACCAGCAATGACTATTTCAACGACGGCTTAGAGGCTATCATTACCCTTACTAAGGCTTGGATGCTAGAATGCACTACTAAACACACCAAATGCATACCTTGTGCTGAAGGTGACCATGGCGAAGGAGACATTCTCCCCACACGGCTCGTTGATGTTGGTAGCGAGAAAAATACAGAACCGTCTAAGCTCATTGTTTCCAGGGAGAAAAACTCCGCCAATGAAGGGTACGTTGCTCTCAGCTACGCATGGGGTTCTAAGACGTCGTGGGCAAAGACGACTGCATCAAACATACAAGACATGATGAAAGGTCTTCCATGGTCGTCACTTCCAAAGACAATTCGAGAGGCAATCATCGTCACAAGAAGATTAGGCATCAAGTACCTGGGGTTGATGCTTTGTGCATTCTCCAGCCTGTAGGACCCAACGATGCGGTTCATCAAGCTGATTGGGATCGCGAAGCAAGCCGGTTCGGTCAGTACTATCAAGGCGCCATCCTGACAATCGCCGCGACAGGCGCCGTTAGTTCGGACAAGGGGCTGTTTCTTCAACGGCCCGGGCTGACGTTTGATGTAAAGCCATGGAAGGCGACGGCAATTGGGTATGATGAAGCAATAACAATATACCCTACGCTACCGCAATGGAAAACCGAGATCGAGAAATCCCCACTTCACGATAGAGGGTGGGCCAGCCAGGAGCGACTTCTTTCACGTAGAATCCTTCACTTTGCAACAAATTGTATTCTTTGGGAATGTCCTGAAGGTCAAGCGACAGAGGCCAACACACACATCAAAGATACGTATTCCCTAGAGCAATCCGGGGAATGGGCCGGTGAAGACTTTATCAGAACATACAGGACTCGGGAATTCTCACATGCACTAATTGACAAACGACTCTGGAGTAGCTTTATCAGCTCTTATTCCAACAAGAACTTCTCATACAGTTCAGACAGACTCCCAGCTTTATCTGGAATTGCTTCACGTCTCCAGGAACGCATCGGGGAATCCTATTTAGCAGGGATATGGGAGACCACTCTGTTAGAAGGGTTGACATGGATGGGCCAAGGAGTGTTCTTCTTAGAATCTCCAAGTGCACATGATTCAAGTAGAAATCGCTTGAGAAATGTGGAAGCTAGGGCAACTATAATTCCCTCTTGGTCCTGGGCTTCTTCTAGAGGAACAGTAGTCTTTCATTCTGAACGCGGCCGCTGGACTCCTTTGCTACATCTGCACAAATGGACAATGAAATCCAAAGGAGCGCAAACTTCTGGACAAATCACTCAGGCTATACTACAGGTTCGAGGCAGGATTATGGAAGTCAACTTCTCTGATCTAGGGTTTGCGCCCGGTTTAGACAAGGTCAAGGCCAACACAATGGAGCCGGACCCTGATCCAAGCAGATTCCGTGTTGATAGGGTGGCGTATTTTGATTCGACCCATGCCATAAACTCAGTAAACAAATCGTACCTTTGCCTACTCGTGGGAAGTCTTGACTTATCTCCAGTGTATATGGGCGGGGGAATACGAATCGGAAGTGCTCTTATTCTGGAATCGACGGGTGTAAGGAAAGGTTCGATAGAAATATTCAGGCGAGTTGGATTTGCATGTCTCCCATTCAATGAACACTGGTCCAATGTTCAGCAGGAGGCAACGCTAGAGTTGGTATAGTAATGTCGACTTGATGGACTAGGCCTGAAAGGAATTATGAAAGTTAAATTATCTCATTAGATAAGATATATCTACTTACTTTCAGAGTTCAAAAAGAGTTTATTAATAGCAGAAACAATATAAGCCTACATTAAACACTATTTAGATATATCTTATATTATATTTAATTGAAGTAATTATTTGTAAAATATATAAAAATAATAATAATAAAATACTATTAAATTAATTATTATTATACCCTTTTTTCCCCCAAAGTTTATTAAAAGTTTAACCCCTTTATTACTTATAATTATTTGCAATTGTTGTCTCATTGAAATGCCCCTTGTACACCTCTAGGCTGCTGACAAAACACGCTTTCCCCAAGCCAATCAAGCTAACATCTATCCGGCCATGGTAATTGTTAAGACTGAATAGCATGATCCTGGCAGTTGATGGGCATGAATACTAATCAACGGACGGACGGACAGGGTGCCTTGATGAAATTGCGGCTCCGAATATCATGACGATTCCAGCAAATAAGGTACCTGGCTCTCTATCCTTACGTCCGAGAACCCGAGAGAGACACTGGACACAGTACATGAGCGATACTCACGAGACTATCTATCCGGGTACCACACACCTTAGTTCGGTATCACAGTCCCATTTGAGGATCGTCGTGTTACTGACTGAATCGCTAATGATTCCCAACTAAGTCAATAAGAGGCACTCGATGATGGCACTGGATAATCATCGGCAAAATATGCCCCGCTATCGTCATGGCGGGGTCCCGACCCTTGAAATTTTTTGGATTTCGATGGAGGGGCCAAAATTTCTGGCCTTGGGCTGAGAGCTGTTGGCGCCAAAACGACAGACTTCCTTCACCGCAGCTCGAATCTTATGGGTGCCTCGTTATCGTACTGACTATACCCCGAGCCTGTAATCACTATGTCGAAGCGCACAGCCGAGCACAGCGATCTCCCCCTCAAGGGCGGCGATCGCCCTGAGAAGATGGACGTCGACGACAACCAGATGGGCGAGTTTGAAGATGAGTTCGAGGATGAGTTCGAGAGCGAGGACGAGATTTTTGAGGCTGGTGTCGATGGGCGACCAGACGCTGAAAGGGAGGCTGAGGAGAAGGGTAAGGAAGCCTGATTCTCCGATTGAGCACAGTATTGACAATTCGTAGATGCAATGGATGTCGATCAGAGCACCTTCATCGTCGGACGAAGTAAACTCGAGCCCGGCCAGACCCTCGCCCCCGATCTGACTACGTACGAAATGCTACACAATCTCAGTACTCCTTGGCCCTGTCTGTCCTTCGACATTATCAAGGACAACCTCGGCGATAACCGAAAGGCGTATCCCGCGACCATGTACACTGTCGCCGGTACCCAAGCTGAGACGGCACGAGCGCAAGATAACCAGATCCTGGTAATGAAGTTCAGTGGGCTGAGCAAGATGGATCGCGGGGACGAGGAGGATTCGGACGACGACGATGACGAGGACTCTGATCCTATTCTTGAAAGCAAGAGCATTCCTCTTAACTCGACGTCGAACCGAATTCGATCACACCAGATTCCTAGTCAGGAACCCGGGCGACCTGGAACGACCCTCACGGCTACTCTGACCGAGTCTTCCAATGTCTTCATTCACGATATTACTCCCCATCTGACCTCTTTCGACAACCCCGGAACTACCATCTCTGCTCAGCAGAACAAGCCAATCTCGACAATTCGAGCGCACAAGTCGGAGGGTTACGCCTTGGATTGGTCGCCTACGGTACCTGGTGGCAAGCTTCTTACCGGTGACAACGACGGTCTCATCTACATGACCTCCCGCACCGATGGTGGTGGCTGGGTGACGGACAACCGACCTTTCCAAGGCCACACCAGTAGTGTTGAGGAGCTGCAATGGTCGCCATCTGAGCAGTCAGTTTTCGCCTCCGCCTCGAGCGATGGCACCGTTCGTGTCTGGGACATCCGATCCAAGTCTCGTAAACCCGCCATCACCGTGCAAGTTTCCGACGTTGATGTTAACGTAATGTCCTGGTCGCGCCAAACTTCGCACCTTCTCGCTACCGGTGCTGACGACGGCACATGGGCGGTCTGGGATCTCCGCCAGTGGAAGGCCAATGCCGCGAAGCCCCAACCGATCGCGAGCTTTAACTACCACAAGGAGCAGATCACGAGCGTAGAGTGGCACCCGACAGACGACAGCATTATGGCGGTGGCCGCGGGAGATAATACAGTGACGCTGTGGGATTTGGCAGTGGAGCTGGATGATGAGGAGAGCAAGGACACAGCGGGCGTGAAGGATGTGCCGCCGCAATTACTGTTTGTGCATTATTTGAAGGATGCGAAGGAGGTGCATTGGCATCCCCAGATCACAGGAAGCTTGATTGCTACCGGAGAGGAGTTTAGTGTTTTCAGGACCATCAGTGTGTAAGGGGATGTTGGGGACTTGGAGGTGTCAACGACATGGCGAGGTTGAAGGTGATGATGATGCCGAACTGCTCTCGCGGTCGGTTAATGATAGGCATGAATGAGAGGTGTTGGCTGGGAAAAAGTTTGCGAAATGGACGACTTGGCAACGAAGCATATAGAGTTATTCATTTGAGTACGACGCATGTATCTGATATTCGCATTTCGGTCTTAGTTGCTCTTGGGATAGGTACCAAGTATGCTGAGCACCAGATCTCAAGACTTGGCTGATCTCGTTTAAATGTCATCCAATGGCGCTCGATACTATTCAGCCATTATCACGATGTAGAGTGAGAATGCAAAACATTTTTCTTGATCATAGCCGATTCCTATACCGTGGTTATTGGAACTTATCCAATTCAGATGATTGTAAGTGACAAGAACCATTAGAGGGGTCCAAGATCGCGCTGTATTATTCCACCCTTGTCCAGATTTCTCTATCCCATCGGCTGTGCTAAGGCACTGGCGTTGTAGCCGCCCCACGTAGCCCCCTGCAATAGAGGGATACTTCCAAGAACAAAGGGTCTAACAGAAATAAAACTTGCAAAATCGGCATATGAACCTATTCCTAGCATTATAATAATATCAATAGAGGAATGTAGGCCCTGCCTAAGATGCCAGAGGCTATGTGAGCAGAGGATATAGAGCAAAGAGTATCTTGCTTTTAGTGAAACCTATAATCTTGAATAGCCTTTATGATTAGCTGCGATATGTATGAAGTAGCTCTATATATACTGCCTACGGGGTGATACATTGATCACCTGCAAATTGGAGAGGAAGAAAGAGTAACCCTGTTTTGCAGCTCTCTTATTGATCCCGAGCCCTGTAAGTGACAACGCTAGTGCCTTAGCATAGCCGATGGGATACGCTTATACCCCTCGGAAGGAAATGTCCAGGGGGTGGAAAAAGGCGTCACTAGATCTGTAACGTTAGGTAGTCTTGGACGGTAAATCTTCATGGATATGGGGGTGGGCCGTCAGATACTAATAATGTAGGCGCTAGTGCCTGGTGGCTTTCCGCCTTTCAGGGGCAGACCTCAGGGGGGGACGGATCGACAGCTACGATGCAGCATTTCAAGCCCAGGCTTTTCAAAACGGTGTGAAGACGACGGTGGCCTCTACCATGCGGGGGAGCGTCGGCTTGAAGTGCGACTCCGCGGCATGCTT
The DNA here is from genome assembly GCA_023628695.1 of Nectriaceae sp. PG4201. Lineage (NCBI taxonomy): Eukaryota > Fungi > Ascomycota > Sordariomycetes > Hypocreales > Nectriaceae > Nectriaceae sp. PG4201. The sequence continues at coordinate 205,356 of JAMAKE010000039.1, read as the reverse complement.
TGGAGACCGTCTCAAGGGCTCATCAATGGTGAATCCACGTCTGGACCATTGTCTACGTAGTATAATACCACACGCAGTATGTGTCAGCCCTTCCGCTCTTGGCCGGCTCTTGGCCGGCTCTTGGCCCATTACCTTTCAAGCGCGTTACCCACTTACTCTCTCATGCCGAGAGGAGCTAGAGAGACAATACGAAGTATGGCTTCTTGGCTGCGTTTCGCTTCGTAAATCTCGTGCGTAGCTACGCGCCAACACGGACGATGCCTCAAAAAGTAAAACAGAAGAAAAAAAAAGGAGACCGCGGGTTCAACCCGCCTCATGGGCAGTCTAGACCTCATCGCCAGATCCTTTCCAATAGTTTTGCCTCGATTTCTGCAGTCAAACCCCTGATGACCGCAGATATCGGCATGGTTGGTTACGAGGCAGGCACAGCCAAGAGGGTCCGTCTTTCGAATACTCTCTACTCAGTGGCGCAATCGTTCAGCCCAGTGAAGCCAAGCACCAACTATCTTCCCTTATCTCTGTCCTAAGTGCGGTTTCACTGGTATAAACTGGGTGGGCTTCTCTAGTCTTCGTCTTGGGTAGTCGCTGTTCTGAGGATTTGTCTTCATTCGCGTCCCCAGTCCGGTGTCATACCAGTTGATGGGACTCATGGATTCCTTGCGTCAGGTCGCAAATGACCTCTCCTCTAGATGGCAGTCTCGGGATTACCAGGCGCTTGGTCATGATTCTGAGAATCACAGCGCGAATACGACTTCATGGGGAAAATGTACCTTGGGCCTGGGTTTCATTCACCAAGGATTGCGACGACTGACAACGAAGGGTCTTGTCTTGCTTGTTGCATCCATATGCATTATTCCCACATTACTAACAATACTTAAGCTGGGGGTGCGCCACTCCTTCACCTCACATTGAAATATGTTAACATAAAGCTTGAAGGGCCAAAACTACGTCAGCGATTCAGGTGATGAATTCTTAGGCAATGCGGTTGCCGGGAATTCTTCAGCCGTTGTCAAGACTCCGCTCCCCGAACCAGCAGCCGGCAATCGTCGCTTCGTCATTGTTCTACCAGCTACCGGACCAAGCCCGGATCTCTGCAAGGTCATCAGCAGTCTTTTCATCTTAGGATACCCGAGCCCTGTGATTGTCAACTGGGGCAAGGAGTTCGTTGACAATAAGAATGGCTGGTTTGGTGGGAATCACTTGAGCAAGATTGTTGGAACGCTGGAATACTTCGACAAGATATCGCGCGAAACTACTAACGAAGGGGATAAGCTGAAAGATGATGATCTCGTCCTGGTAGTCGATGCCTACGATGTCTGGTTCCAACTTCCTCCAGAAATACTGCTCCAACGATATCATGACGCCAATAGGGCTGCGAATGCCCGTCTGGCGGGAAGTTGGACTGGCTCGGATGAAATGCCCATGCAACAGACCATCGTAATCTCGACCCAGAAGAAGTGTTTCCCCCCGCCAAGTGCAGGTTCTATCCTGCACTGCGACGCTATTCCGGAGAGCACCCTTCCGGAGGACCTATATGGCCCGGACACCGATATGGATCCTGAGCTCAACCCCAAGAGCTACCACGATGTTCGGCCTAAGTTCCTTAATAGCGGCAGCATAATGGGGCCGTTGGGGGATATGAAGCGCTACTTTCGCCGGGCTAAAGCACAGATGGAGAAGTCGCAGGCAGATGGAACCCGTCTTTACAGCGACCAGGGAGTTTTTGGTGAGGTTTTTGGCGAGCAGGAGATCTGGCGGGATTGGCTACGTGCTCGACGAATATCCCAGCAAGACCTCCCTGATGATGAGGGCACCAGTCTGCTGTTTGAGAACTTTGAGTATCACGTTGGGCTCGATTATACACAGCAGCTGTTCATTCCCACTGTGTTCGAGGAGGTGGATGGTGAGATTTTCAAGCTTAACAACCAATCTTTCATCGCCGAGAGATCAAGAGAGTTGGAAATCTCACCAGTCCGTCTCCAGGGTGTCCCGGAAGACGTCAAGACCGCTTGGAACCCGATGAAGGGATTAAAGCCAAAGCAAGGTTTTGTGGCCCCCGAATGGGGCGACATGCCACTATACGCCGACTTCTACACAACCGCCGTCCCCCCCGTCGTTCATCACAATGCTCACAAAGGCGGCCTAAAGATACGGCGTAAAGAGTGGTGGGGTCGGATGTGGTACTTCCCCTACCTACGTCCGCTTCTTAAGGTGGCCCTCAAACCGGGTAAGTTGAAGCCATTGGCGAGTGTGCCTGTTCGTGATGGGGAGGTGGTGTATTGGGGGCCAAGCTCGGATGAGAGGAAGAAGAACGCGAGGATTTTCGACGTTGAAACATTACCGAAGGGGCTGGAAGAGGCAAATTTTGATACTGTGTGTCGGCATTGGGATGAGACCGCGGATTGGAAAGTGCGTTGGTATGATGAGGTGTTTAGGGATGGCATGGGACCGCTTAAGTTATAGATGCAGATTGATATCCAAAGAAAGCGAGAGATGACTGCACATTTAGGCCTGGAATAGAGGATAAGGCTCCAAGTTGGATGCTTGGGGGGAACACGTACATTCGTGCTGTATAATGACACCTATTAACATACTGATGGCTCATGCGATCAACACAACAGATGTATCCTGAGTTTGCAATCGTTTCCCACTAAGATCTGAATATGAGTAAGTGAATCGATAATCACTTCCAAGTACAGCGTATTTTCGAGTTTTTGAAGATGAAAAAATAGCCGACGAAGTATATCGATCGTCCCTAATGCACCTTGTCTATCTGCTTCCGCGTGGCGGTGATTGAGGAATGCCGTCTCACCAAGCACCACGCGCCAGAACATGACTCGTCCAGGCCTTGCTAAGAAAAAAAGACACTCTAACAACGTAATAGCTCCTTAGAAAAGTATTTCTGACATAAGATGATGTTTTATGTCTGTCAGATGCAGGAGGATGGTGGTTTTCGGTAGGCTTCCGACCGGCGTCGGGCCGGCGCCCGAATCATGAAAACGCCGTTAACGGACGTGGAGTTACTGAATAAAGGAGTAAATTACATTTCGTGGCAATAATTAGAACCAGTCGTCTAGCTGAATCCAGTTTCCTCCTTCATACGTCACGACAGGACGAAGCACTTCTCTTATCACACAGGTGCGACATACGTAAGGACCAGTGGCGCTTTACGCTACAATGGCCTCCTTTCATATTGCCATACTTGAGACGGACACAGCTTCAGAGTCAATCACCCATAAGCATGGTAGCTATGGAGACGTGATAGAAAACGCCCTACGTCGCGGTCTTGTGGAAGCTGGTCGACCGGCCCAAGATCTCCAAGTATCGAAATGGGATGTTATACAGACACAATCCTACCCGCCTCTCGAGAACATCGATGCAGTTTTTGTGACTGCAGGACGTAGGTTCAATTCCCATGATGTGAGGACAAATTTTGACACTGGGCTGCAGGGCATGATGCTGATGAGGATGACCCCTGGGTTCCTCGATTGACGGACTTTGTGAGAGTGGCGTATGATGCCAAAAAGCCTATTCTGGGGCTCTGCTATGGTCATCAAATTATTGCAAGAGCATTGGGAGGGAAGGTATCGAGGAACCCTGGAGGTTGGGAGATCACAGTCAAGAGTATCGATCTGACGGCGCCTGGTAGGGAACTCTTTGGAACACCAAAATTTGTGAGCTGCCCTTTATGCTTGAAGCTTAACATTGTGCGACTACTGACATGAAGTAACAGAACCTTCCGCAAATGCACCGAGATGCCGTGATCCAAGTTCCCCCGGGGCTGGAGGTAATTGGATCAAGCGAGCGTTGCGACGTTCAATTGCTGTATCAAGAAGGGAGACTACTTACTGCTCAGGGGCATCCTGAGTTTGACCAGTTGATGGTTCAGGAGATGCTTGATGAGAGGCGAGAGGCGGATATATTGAGTGCGGAGTTGTTCGAGGATGCCAGTTCGAAGGCGGGACGTGAGCATGATGGGGATTTATTCTGGAAGACTGCGTGGAAGGTATTATTAGCGGGACGAAGGCAGTCTATAGGAACATGAATCGAATCTGCAATATTAAATAAATAAGCGGAAAACCGTTGTACGACCAGACCGCGAGGATTGTGCAGCTGGATGTGCAGCTGGATTCTGCACCATTAGCTATAGTTATGGTGTCGTTGCGCTACGTAGATCTTCTGAAGCTAAAGTCGGCTTGGTAACAAACATTCCCGATGCTTATAGCTAAAGAGATATCTATAAAATGCTCAAGGCAAGGGAGAGACTACGCAGGTCGTTGCATAAGTCTTATTATTCGTGGAAATATAACCATGGGTTGATAGTCTGGACTTCTTATTGATGCAGAACCTCTCCGCCATGGAGTACCGACACATGTTCTTCCGCCCTAAATAGTCCCACCACACCATTCCTTCAAATATAAATATACTTTAGAAAATGTACCTAAAGTGAAGGACGAAACGAGAGCACCCAATGCCGAGAACATGGATCTCCCGGGGCATGTAGCAATATATCCCAAACAAGGAGCGGGGTGGCCCAGGGGTGTCATATTCCTCCACCAACCATATTTGCACCACGACTCAAATTGAACGACGGAGGTTATTTCTCCGCAGGAACATGACGGATGCCATGATCCCCCTTCGAGCTAATGCGAACTCGTGTAAAAGGTATAAGACAGGCTGGCTATGTGCTGTCTTTATATTGTTGGAAGGATTATTGTCAGGGAGACTTGATTTGGCTCACTGAACTCTTGAGTTTTCTTCAGTCATGATGAAGAACCTCATTCTACTTGGTGTTTGTAACTTGGCCCTTGCGGCAGATTTGTATGTCTCGCCATCTGGATCCAACAATGGCGATGGTTCAATTACCTCGCCTCTTGCCTCTATTCAATCGGCCGTGAACCTTGCCTCTACAGGGGACACGATCTACCTTCGAGGAGGAACCTACTCCCCAACAACGAACATTAAGATTACGAAAAGTGGCACTTCCAGCAAGCCATATACCTTGACAGCATATGGAAGTGAGGACGTCATCATCGACGGCGAAGCTCTTCCAGGAACACCCGCAGCCGTCGGTGCATCGTTGGGTAACTCGGACCGCGGCATTCTTCATATTGAAGGTGCCAACTATTCGAAGTTCTATCGTCTAACTCTCATCAACGGGCCATATGGAGTTTACCATAGTGGTGCATCGAATAATTACTACGAGCGCATTGTGACTCATGATAATTATGAGACTGGGTTTCAGATGCAAGGGAGCAGCTCTAACAACCAGATTGTTTACCTTGACTCTTACATGAACCGAGATCCGAGGAAGAATGGCGAGAGTGCGGATGGTTTTGCTTGCAAGGAGGGCGAGGGCCAAGGGAATGTACTCATCGGAGCACGCCTTTGGAACAACGTGGACAACGGCCTTGATCTATGGTAAGTCCCTGTAACGCTATGTATGAACGCGATACTCATTTTATACTTAGGGAATTCAAATCTCCCGTAACCATCCAGGATACCTTGTCATGGGGAAACGGGTTTAATCGCTGGGGCTTCAGCTCTTTCGAGGGAGACGGAAACGGCTTCAAGCTTGGTGGTGGCGATGCTGCCGATGTGGCACCTGCTAATCATGTTATAACTAATTGCTTTGCATTTAATAATGCTGCCAAAGGGTTTACCGATAACAGTCAGGAAGGAGACTTTGCTCTTAGCTACAACACGGCTTGGAACAATGGTGATGTGGGATTCAAGCTCGCCTCAAGCACGTCGACACTCAAGAACAACATCGCCGCTTCTAACAAGGGGTCGACGAGCTCCAGCGCCCAGGTTACAATACAAGGAGACCAAACTCTGAGCGGGAACTCGTGGCAGGATGGGACAACTTGGACGAATGCAAACTTCTTGAGCACTGATGTTAGCTTGGTGACCGGAGCTAGGCAATCGAATGGGAAGATTACGGCCAGTAACTTTTTATTGCCTATCTCTGGGAAATCTATTGGAGCAACGACGCATTGGTGAGCTAGGAGGATTGTGCGTCCGTTTTTGTATAATTGAGGAAAGTTGCCAGAACCGCCAAGCCTTCTCTGGCCTCTGGCGACCTTAGGGAGTTTGATAGGCAATTGAGAGAAATCTCGTGGGCAAGATTGAAACAATTAGTTAGGTTTGAGATAGTGTAATAAATATACTGGATGTGAATAATGTGATGATCAGAAAGATGTGGGGATAAGAGCCACTGTGTACAAAGCCCTTGCTCCTACTTGTACCGCCGCCTCTGCTTGACAGCGCATTCAGATATATGGCTGCCACTGCTTTTCACACCATTCCCAAAGCTTCTGACTGTATCCCAATCCTCCCCCATTTTCTGGTGTCATAGCCTTGATGATGTCCTTTCGCGGGCATTCCTCGTCTGATCGAAGTCTCCCCCACGGAATGACATACGCGCCATTATGCTCGAAACTGATCTCAGGCGACAGGCCAGCGTAGAGCTCAGTGTACGCAGCGTATTTAGGTTCATGCAGCAATTGGTTGAGAATGAACAGTTGTGCAACGGGTGTACCACCGTAGGAATCTGTCTTCACGTTTCCTGGATTCTGAGCGACGCTGATGATGCCTTGACTTCCATATCGGCGAGCCATTTCACGACTTAGCATCCAGTTCCCAAGCTTGGAGACAGCATAGTTGCGAACACGGTCCGATGTGCCGGTGTCCAGAAGCTCGAGTTCGATGCCGTTTGGTGGTGATCCTTGGTCGGCCACGATGCTGGATGTCCATACAACCCGAACGGAACCCTTCGGTTGGGATGGATCCGCAGCGGCGGCTTGTAACTGAGGTCGAAGTAATTCCGTGAAAAGAAGTGCAGCTACGCAATGCATGCCCATCATGACTTCGAGGCCTTGCGCCGTTTTTGTGCCTGGCTCAACACGGTTGCCTCCCAACCCAGCGTTGTTCCATAACACGTCGAGTTTGGACTCTTGTGCAGCGAAAGTTGCCGCTGCTGTTTTGATGGAATGGAGATCATTCAGATCAAATGGTAGAAACTTAATAGTACCTGGATTCTTGGGAGTGGGCTGAATGCTGACAATTTCTTGAATTGCCTTCTCTGCACGATCCTGTTTTTGAATGTGAGATCAACGTATTTACCGCGGGACATACCAAACCCTCAAGGGCTTACCTTTGAACGTGATGCCATGTATATAGTCGCACCTGTCCCATACAGGATCTTGCATAGCTGGTACCCAACACCAGCATTACCTCCAGTCACGATGAAGACCCTGCCGTTTTGGTTGGCCACATTGTCCTCGGTTAGAGTTGGCTTGGGAGGAAACCACTGGGTGTATAGGCTGCGGAACATTGTGAAGGCAAATGTTCTTTAAGCAAGAACGGGAAATGCAACTTTGAGTGTTTAGGTATTAACCTGAAGGTCGTATGAATCCATGTCGGGGAGTAGCCCGAGCTGTCTTGGATGTAAGAAGTCCTTCAACAGAGAATGCAATTTAGAAACATCACAACGCGGAACTCTCAGATATTTATAGCTCCTGGAACTGGGGGAGCCAATGCTTGTGAGCCATAAAGATAAGGCGATGGAAGGGTCAGGCCAGTAGTGGCTTTAGGAATGTTGCCAGCTAGCGGAACTCCGCCCATCCCCCTGAGCACCTCCGCCGCTACTCAGATACTGCTCAAAGTAAGAGGCATACTCTGAGCTTATAAATTCCCCCAAAAAAAAATCCGAAAAAAAAACGAGAGGTTATTTTTTAAAATGACAGACTCGAAGCCATGACTAAGCCACATTCCTCATCACTCACTGTTCACGCCGTATCAATAAAGAGGATCACGGAGGACTTGAGGTGCTAAGACCCATATGAGGAGTCTGCAATAGCCTCGAAAATGGTAGACGTAAAATGTAATGTTTGTATCTCAGGACAAAAGGGGTATAGTGGACCACGGGCTTACTCAAAACGAACCTCAGCATTCTCTGCGCCCAATCTTTTTCCACCAACATCCACCGCAAAGTCAACGCTCGCACCCGAAGGAATCATCTTCACCTCATAATACAATTTCTTGAACTTCTTGCCCTTAGCGTTCCGATAGTTCTCCAGACTTGAATCTGGGACACCAGTGCAGTTGATCCTCCCAAGCTTTGTAACACTCGAGGTTAGTCGCGTTGGAGGGACAACGTCCTCACACTGATATAGCTGAACTGTGAAAGACCGATCAAAGTCTTTCTTGAACATGCGATAATAGCGTTTGCTGACAGGGGATTTTCTCGAGACATTCTCACCCTAAACTAGTGTCAGTGGAAGTCGGATGTAATGGGAGGAGAGTACATACCCTCTTTAGAAACCACCGCATTTGGCCGGCAGCCTTGTATTCGCACTCTTTCTCATCCCAGAACTTGTCGTCTATGTGGTGTTTGCCTTCTTCGAAGATCTTTTGGACTGAGATGCCGAAACTGGCCCTAGATACGGTGGATGTTACCTTGATACGCATCTCAGTCTCGTCCGCATCATCATCTTTGTCTACACCATCCAAAAACCCCTTGAACACTGCGCCTCGGCAGATTGCAGTCCGCCTTGTTGTATGAATGTTAGTGATTTGGTTCTTAGTAGTCTCAGGAACTGTGTCTTACGGTCGCATTCCACCGGATTGCAAGATGTCAATCTTGCCTTTAGCATATCGAACCTCGAGGTAATCGTAGAGGTAGGGGCTTCCGCCTAAACCTCCAACAAGTATTATTCCCTAGGAGTCGTTAGACTTTTCGAAACTCCGAAGAAATGCCTAGGTTCCATGGGAATTTATACTCACTGCCACCTTCAACCCTTGCTCGTTTGATTTCTTGACCTGAGCATCAAGTAATTGCCCAATTCTTGAAAAGACATTCGTGAAGGCTTTTTCAATGTGAGAACTATCGGATCACGGGAATGTTAGATAAAGGAATACCTAAGAGTCGGTATAGCAAGAAGAATGCTTACCCAGTGAAGTGAATACGGCCCTTCCGTATCACTGGCTCCCTGGAAGTGTCGTCGAGGTCATTGTCGCCGAACGCCTCCGCCGGCACGGCTACAATGTATTCCTTATGGATATTTACTGTATTGAATTGAGGCTTGATAGATTTCTCCCATTCTCCCTTCATGATGTCTTTGATGCCTACCTTGCTTAAGGAGGCCCATCTTCTGCCAAGCCGTCTCTTGCACATGATCTCGAACTCCTCGTCAATGAAGATGCTACCGCAAAGGCCACCTAATTGACGTCAGCTTTCTAGGGGTCTGGTGACGAGAGTAAATATCTACCTGCTCCCTCCACTGCCTCGTGGATGCGGACTGGAGCGACCGATTCGATCTCATAGCTAATCAGGTCCTGTGATATTTAGAACATTGTTGACGTGGAATGCCGAGACGAAGACTAACCACTGTGCCTCCACCGGCATCGCATATAATGTACACCTCACCTTGTTTTATTTTCCGACCTGGCTCGCTCAGCGTACACAAAGCAGCTACTTCCGGCTCGGGCGCAAGAGTCAAGCTGGTTGGGCCAGCGCGTCGGCGATCCAGCATACCAGACATCCGCGCAGCTTCCGCCATGCTCTGCCTTGCATACCCCTTCCAGATAGCCGGGACCGTGATGACGATGTGAAACGGTAAAGCGCTTACTACAGACCTACCACGGGACTTGCAAATGACATCCTGAGTATGTTTCCATAATACCCGCAAGTAGTCGGCTATAATCTCGATGGCAGTCTTGCCGTTCTCTCGCATCATCTTTCGAGCGCGTAGAAGGAATTCTGACGTCTGTAGCTCGTCCGATAAATCTTCGTCCTTTAATAGCAAGAGCTTGAACCAGGAGATTGGTTCGACGTTATTGGGAATCTCGTATCCCCACATGAGCTCGCCATCTTCGTAGAATATTTCGGTCGGGACTTTGCCCTCCTCTCGACCTGTACCAGGCCAGCTTGTAATGAAATTAATATCTTCGGTCGCGAAGTCAGCCTTGGTAGCCCAAGCAACACCGGAGTACCTAAGGCATGACACGGGTTAGTACGAGCATGTCAGTGCAGCTGTCAGTAGAATAATTACGTAGTCCCGAAATCAATCCCAATGACCATTAAATCGTAGTCATTATATGCATCATCGGAAGCGATTCTGAAAGTCCCGGGTTCGGGGTTCTTTGGACGCCTGGGCAGTAGCTGTTGCGGTCCTTCGAAGCTGGACATGCTCGCTTTGGGATCTCGAAAGGCGGGGCAGCGATTGGTGACTAGGAGGTTTGGATCGTCCAGTTAACGGCCTTACTGAGATCTAACCACAAACAAAAGTTACTTGAAGCACTTGAGATGACCTGGCTTCGTCAGATATAGAACTGGGTAATAAGAGCCCGGACGGAAGTAGTATCCTTAAATGAAAGTGGGAAGGAATTGTGGGCTTGGAGAGGAATCGGTAGCGAGACACAGCCGACTTCAAGAAGAATTTCAAGGCACTCTTCTGCTTCTAACTTTTTCTGACTAAGATGCTTGCCTCGTCTTAGGCGGAAGCGGCTTCCCTGCTCCTGCGCGTCCTGTTTGAGGGCCCCGAAGGGATCGGCGATGGGCCTTGACTTGGACCTGGGAGCCGCGGATGCTACATGTAGGTCGAGAATCAGGCGACCAATAGGGAACTGCCATATTGGCAGTGTCGGGCGGGCTTGAGGGAATGCCTGAAACCACCATGCAGGTAACCATACCTGGGATGAAAAGCGGGGGAGGGAGTGAGAGAGGCACGCGAATATGGCGAAGGTAGAAAGTGTCAAGCTCTGAATGACTATCCACTATGTGAATTTAGGTCGTGGAACGCCCAGCTTCTGCCTTAAATGACTTTCAACATGATACCTAGAGCAGCAAACTTTGCAATGAGAGCTACTGTGTTACACTTCTTGTGCTGGGCAAAGGTCGGCTGTGTAACAAATACTTGCACTTTTGCCTCCGCCCAAATGCGCAATGACGCAGAAGAAACTGTGCATGCAGATGGGCTGAGCCGTGGACAGCCTGGTCGCCTAAGCTAGTCGAAAATAGGTGCCCCCCTTCTTGTCCATTCTTACTTTGCTGTTACTTTATTGCTTGGTATATTGTTTTGAGGAGCCGAACCGAAATCCTAAAATCATAGCCAGACCTTCCAACGGCCGAACTAGAGTACAGATGGCGCACACTGCACGGTTGATACGGCGTGATAGGAGAAATATCTATGCTAGTATGGTTCACGAAACTTCCGACAACACTTTGGGTCACAAACCCACAACCTCCATACAAAGCGAAGAGAGAATTGAAATGGCGGACAGCTCAAGTCCCGCCCATGAGCCCTCACCTGATCTCACCACAACTTCGAATTCCACTGATGCATCATCGAAACATTCACTGGCCCTGGAAAGTAGCCCATCGCAGGATCCTGTCGCCAATCTGGTCCATAGGTCTGTCCCCGAGGTCTCGCAGGAGGCACAGGAGATTGTCGAAAAGGAACGTCAACTTCGGGAAGAAGCAGAACTGAAACTCAAACAGAAAGAAGCTGAACTGGAAATCAGTCAAAACCAGTTGAGAGAAACGGACAAGGAGCTGGAGGAGGTGCGACAGCATTGGCAGCGAGCTGCAGCAGACCTGAATAGGCTCAGAACTCTAGGCCAAGGATTCTACCAAGTAACGGATGGATATCTCATCGACCAGACTGTTCAGCTGCGACATCTCATCCGAGATTTCTCAATACAGTACTTCGGCGACGTACTTCCCCCAACGGCAACAATAGGCAATACGAAGTATTTCAAACGCTACCTCAGGCACATTAATCCCAAAGCCAAAGATCGAGGCTATCTTGACTCACCAAAACACCACTCCAAGGTAGTTCAAGCGTTTCTATGGAAGGTTTTAGTTGGTGAGGTCTTCTGTGGCTTCCATTGGGCGGGACGTGACTTTTCTCGTCGGGTGGTACTGCCCTTATGGAACCTTTTGAGACCAGGTGGGTGAACTTACTAACTACTGAGCTAAGAAAGGTGACGAACACTAAGGATCATATCGTAGAACATTATACATCGCTCGATTTAAGTCTTCGGCCGAACCCCGAAGCTGAACGGACCTTTCAAATGTGGAGCGCTAGAACAACAAAGCTTCTGCTAAACGCTGTGGATTTTGACAACCACTCGCGTATTGTCGAAGAGATCCACCGACGCAAGTCCGAGGTGGTGAGCATAATCACCACGACCATCGGCAAATGTTCAAGACCCGATAACAAGGGTTTCGGTGAGCAGCTACATTCGATCATTGACGCCGCATACGACCTCGACAAGGATATTTGTAGGCAAGTCGCGCGGATTGTATGGGTGTTCAACTATTCTTCGTCTAGAAAAATCAAGTTTGATCCCCTGACAATGGAGGTGGAGGCTGGAGATCGAAAGCTAGACGAAAACGAGGATGTGTACTTCGTGGTGGCTCCAGCTGTGATAAAACGGGGAAAGACAACTGGGGAAGATTTTAGGTCAGAGAACGCATTGCTGAAAATGGTTGTGTGCGATGAATAACAGCTATGGGATTCGATTGCTATCGTACTTCATTTAACTATAAGATTAGTACAGAGGACCGCAGGTATTTGATGCACGGCCATCCTTCACACTAAAAATGATCCCTGAGATCTGAGCTGATCATCTTTCTTTGTTACAGTCAGCCAAAGTCCACTAAGTCCCAAGCTAGATCCATTCCCTCTATTTCTTCCCAGGCCTGCCAGTTCATTAAATCACCTTCTGTCAGACCTGCAAGCCCTGACTGCTGTTCCAAGGCTGGCCTGCTCTCCGTAAACGGGGCAGACACTTGGGAATCAATGGAGTCTGAGGATACATTGAGACTCCATTGATCTCCTTGAGCACCCAACACTCCTTCTAAGGTGTAACTGGCAGTTGCCGCCGATAAAACGTTGGAGGTGGACGTTAGTGACTGGATCCCTGGGTCTGCTGCTATAATTGTTGGATACCGAAGATGCCCATGGTTCCCAGTAACCGAATCATTTGTGTAATGCGCAATTGAGATGGCGCTTATCAGTGTTGAGGCTATCGGGTCTTCAACTGATGACTGTGTTGAGTTTGCTAACTCTTTCTCTCGATGCCTCCGAGTATTCACTACCAGATCATTTAGTGGTTGCCATAGTGGCCCCCCTTTTGCATCATCTGGGATCATGTCAATCAACCCGTTGGTCAATACCCAGGCTCGTTCAAAAGTTGGGTTCCAAGGCCGATAACAGGACTGGTGGAGGAATAGTCCCATTGCGTGCCATGGCACTTGCCCCTGAAGCTGCCAGCGCCATTTACTCCATCTAGGGTCTGTCTTCAGTGCATAGACAGCCTCAATTATAGTAAGAGCGGGTAGCAAGGCTGAGATCACTGCATGCTGCTGTGAAGACGTGGCTGTGGTTGAGGTGGGTTGCGTAGGATGCAGCAGTTGCCGTCGGTTGATAACGAGCTCAACTTTCGCAAAGAAGAGGGATGACATGATCTTGATGAACGAGTGAAAAGCAGCATCCGCGCTTAGAAAACGAAGATAGGTGCTTGCTACCTTGGATCTCGCTGAGTGGAAAATATCGAGACGAGATTGATGAGTTTTCACTAGATCAGCTCGTAGATTCTGGACGAGCCGCCAGAGTTCGCACCGAATAAGAGTTAGAGTCATGTCAGACGGTCTCGATCCGGGCAACCGTGGCTGAGGCGAGTCTAAGTCTGTGTCATCGAGGTCGCTTGGCATGCGTGTGTCAAAAGACCCTCGAGATATTGAGAGCTCTGAGATAGCAGACTTATGTGTTCGTGAATCAATAAAGCAGATCTGCCACCAAAGGCGACGACGCATCTCGGCGTCAAGTTGCTTGACCTGGGAACTACTCGACTCCCTATGTAGCCCAAGTGATTTGGCAACCCGAAGCAGTAGCCCCGTCAGCGGCCAGGATAGTTGGGTGATTTCGATATGTGGAAGAATTGAGAGATAAATGACGAATGCCTGAACAACTACAATCTCCTCTGTGGTGAGGAACTCAGCCCGAGCGAGTGCTTGTTCGGTCCCGAAGCGGTATCGAGCGAGAAGCTGAGCTTTAGGAATGTCGAAGTTAGCTACAACATCTTCGGGGTCCATAGAAGCGATAGCGGTGAGGGAGATTGCGAAAAGGAGAGCCTCAGTGGCTGGACCAAGAGAACTAAGCTTTCCTCTTAAGTCTTGAATGATCTTTCCCATGCTGGGGATATGGAGAACTTTGATGAAGGGATCGATATTCTCGACATATGTTTGCCAGAGGAAGAGCATCTGGGGCGGTAGCGGACTGAGTGCATCAAGACTACCAACAGCATCCTTATTGCCGAACACAAACCCTTGGTGACTGTGGGAAGTAACTCCACCATCTAGCTCATTCTCCAAGGTAGCTGGACCAATTGGCTTGGCGTCATAATCGGCGACATCGTGTACCGCTTGCAAGATGTTGTCCACCTTTTGGAGTTAGTTGAGCCATTCTTCACAATAATTGGGACAAACGCACCTCACTACAAAAAACGGACCAGAAGCGATTCCCGACATGGAGGCCGCCACCTTTATCGATGACTAATCGTCCAAATTCTTCGTCGAATTCACTTCCAGCTTGAGATATGGCTGTGAAAGCTCTGGCGCTGTTGGCATCGCTTGGGACTGTCAACGCCGATGTAGCGGACAGTTCATCAGCGTTGTTGCTTGATCCGGGTCCGGATGTGGACGGAGTCGGCAAGTGATTGGTCGGTCCATCTTCAACCTGAGCTGCTAGCTCTGTCACAACAGACTCTAGACGTCTGAGTCGACTGAGAAGTTCTGTTTGTTTCTGTGCTGGGGACTTCCAGGCAGCTGGATCTCTGCTTCGGCGCGGAATCCGGCCCGTCACAGGGTAGTGGCAGTCGATATTGCTTTTAACGCATTTGGCACAAGGTTCACGCCGATCACAGCGTATCTTCCGTCGCCGGCAGATGACGCAGCTCCATATTTTGAGGCCGGCGTCCGAGCCCGACGCTGTTGTGTGGTCCGGCTGAGGATGGGAAGAAGTTGACGATGACATGGGTGGAGAAATCGGGGGTCGGCGAGTATAACGCCGATATTCCGGTAGGCTCTGCTCGTACGAGAAGCGAAATAAGAGGTCTAGAATCGATGTGAGGGTGCTATCATGTCTGGACACCAAAGACTTGGGTCGAAGGGGTGACCTACGCAGACTTTAACAACCTGGAATGAGAGACACGGAAGCAGATGGGGAAAGGAGGAGGAAGACGGGGGGACGGATCGGCAGCTCGCTCTCGGACACGGAGTTCGGCCGTGATTCTGGACCCACTCTGCGAATTGCCAGCGGCGGTACGAAGTACTTCACTAACCGGAGGCCGGGTGTTTCTCCCCAATGTCTCACTAATGAATGAGGGGATGTCTCGTGTGTGCTGGTATGAAATGACCCTGAAACTAATTGCAAGCCTCCGCATTCTATATAACATTATCATTTGGCCATTGTCTCACATAATTCCTTTAAAGCCGCTGATCGTTCCCAAATAAGCTGTTTGTCTCTCGCCCTCATTCTTCCCAAACTCTCTGCCCTATTCAACGCCTTAACGGACGTAGTATGGCCAAGACTGTTGTGATTCTTGGTGCGGGTTGGGCTGGGCTGCCTTTGGCCCACAAGCTCCTGAAGTACACAATTTCCAAAATCTCCGACCTCAAAGTGATATTGGTATCTCCCAACAGCCACTTCTTTTGGAACGTTGCCGCTACTCGAGGCATCCTGCCAGGAGAAATTCCCGACGACCAACTTTTCCTTCCCATCAAACCGGCCTTTGACCATTACGCAGCGGACAACTTCGAGTTCGTGCTAGGATCGGCGGAAAACATCGAAACGCCAGCAAACTTGGTTCATATTCTCACGAACGACGGCGCGCAGCGTAGTATCAAATACGACCAGCTGGTCATCGCCACTGGCTCTCGACTTTCTAGCAACCTTCCCTTGAAGCTAGTTGGCAGCCATGAAAACACCCTTGCAGCATTCAGAGACTTGAAGAAGCGAATTGAGGGTGCCAAGTCTATTGTCATTGCTGGAGGGGGTGCTACTGGGGTGGAAGTTGCTGGGGAGTTAGCTGCCAAATACGGTGACGCAAAGAAGATTACCCTTGTTATTAGCGGCGAAAAACCTTTGGAAGGGAGTCTGGCATCAGTCCAAAACGTCGTTGACAGGGACTTGCAGAAGCTTGGGGTTAAACTCATTCACAACAATCGGGTCAAGGATGTTCTAGAGGAGAGCACTGGCAAACAGACGAACGTGGCTCTGTCCAACGGCTCAACGCTCCTTGCGGATCTATACCTGTCCCTGCACGGCGTCAGGGTCAACACTTCCTTTGTCCCGGGCGATCTCCTTGATTCCAAATGCAACCTCAACCTCGATAAGACCATGAAGGTTGTTGACACGGAAAATATTTGGGGAATCGGAGACGTCGGAAATATTGAGCCCAAGCAACTTACGGTCACTGACAACCAGATCATTCACATGGCGGCGGCCTTGGATGCCGTGCTGACGGGATCGGGGACCGTGAAACCGTACGATCCAATGAATAAGAAAATGATTTTTATTTCACTCGGAAAGAAGTACGCTACAGGACAAATCGGTAACTGGAAGTTGTTTGGTATCATGGTTTCGTATGTCAAGGGGAGGAAGCTATTCGTGGATACAGCTGAGGGATATGTTGCTGGAAAGTATCTACGACATGCCGCTATGTAATTCCCTATGGCGAAAGAAAATTGGAAGGCTCAAAGGGCAAAGATGTTTTCTAATTGAGATAACTTCAAACTTCTTGTGCGCAAGTCTCGGAGCAAAAAGCAGGAGAACCGAGGAAATGGACGCACTGATTAGACGAAGGATGTTAGGGAGCTATGAAATTCACACTGGCGGTAGTTGAATTCCGGAGGTCACTGCGCGGTAATCAGTTCGCAAAGTGGATAGACTATAGATGAAACTAACGTATTGCCACTTTGGTTTGTTATCGCTGTCATGGATCTTTCACCGGGCCGGTCTTCTTGTCCCGGTCGGTGTCCCGGTGAAGATCACTATAGCCGCCCCGGGCATCTGATGCCTTGGCAACTGAGCGGAACCAGATTCCTGTTCATCGATGACTTATTCGAACTCTGCGCCTTCCCCTATGAAGAAGGAGCTGAAAGGTTTAGATGGTTCATGGTTCTAACTTCAGCTGCGGCAAGAATTTCAATTGCTGAAGACTACACTATTAAAGAAACGGATTCGTCATGGGGGCACAGTATACGATATAAAGACAGGATCATAGGTGTCCAGAGACTTCTTGTTGTCTTCGGTAAGTTTAGTGTAATTCTGCGGAGCTGTTAAGCGTCTGGTACGTTTCTACCTGAGACTATTTACGATGATGTTCTAGATAGAATTCCATCTTTTCGCTAGATATTCCTAGAAGATAACACCCGAACTCATTTTGGGCTTCCTCGACGCAACGTGGGACTAGGAGTTCGTGGATGCGATGACGCTTTGGATGATTTAGAAACCGTGGGCCATCGATACCCTCGCCGATTTATCGAATCATTCTAAGAATCGCACGAGTGGGGATTGATGCGTTCTCAAACCTGACAAGGTTATGATTTGCGCTGCCATTTCGTATCTCCGTGATGAGACTGCTGTAATAGCTAATGCAAAGTCTTTGAGTATCGTATATATTCAATGCGCACCTGAGGAAAGTATGCTGGGACGGGCAAGACTGCCCTTTCCCCTCTATGCTTGGTAGTCGATATCGCACTACGCATGGTCTGCTGCATAGCTCGGAATAATTCAGCATTTTAGACCATTAGCTCTCTATTATACTAGCTCAAATACGGCTGGGATCGGTTTTACGAACTGTGGTCACTTGCGCCCTGTCCAAGGACCGGGAATGAGCATCCGGCGCGTTTCGACCGGCACGCCTTCTAAATACCATCAGGCTCCAGATGCAATGAGCACAAATGCTCGATTCCATGCATCTATAACGTTAAATAGGGCAACTCGAACAACCAGTAATGGGAAGACACAAAGAAGTGACAGCCAGTATTGAAAGGGGGGAAACAAAGTCAAGTCACGCCCGATCAGACAAGCCGGACTCCCCAGAAGACAATCGGAGAAGGGTAGTTCGAGCGTGAGTCCTCATGTCCATTCAAACATCCCTCTATTCACATTATTTATAGATGCGATAACTGCAGAAGACTCAAGGAGAAGCGCAATGGCGGGGATCCTTGTGCACGATGCCTTCGATACGATCGAGAATGCCAATTCAGCAACGCGTTCAAGCAGAAGCGAAGCCGACCTTCTAAGCGCAAAGAAAATCTATTTGGGATTCAACTGGGAATAGAAGACCTATGTCGGCCAGTAGTACCAGAACTACTATACGATGAAGACAGGATACGAGCTCTGGAGCAAATCGCGAAACACCTCACGGGCGTCGACCGACCTGACCAAGCGCAACTGAACCAGGCTATTGCGACCTTGAAACCCTCGAGAGAAGCGCAAAAAATTACATCACTCAAATCCACCAACGACGGAGAAGCAGAAACGGACCCCGACGACGGGGTGGTCAATATTCCTTCTCAAGAGGAGACTGGTACGTCAGACATTGACTTGGGTAGCCCTTGAAGCTGTATTCAGGCCATGGCTAACTGTGATAGTCAACTCTGAGGAGCTCTCTCACTGCAGTTTCTCACTGAATCTTCAACATAGAATTAGAAAGAGGCTACGTGAAGCTGTTCTAGGGGTATAGAGATAATGGATGTTCCCCTCAAATCGATTTTCTGACAACTCACAGGAACTAAGGTTCGAGAATATCGACGAGTCCCCAGGTAGCTCATCTCAGCTCCGCTCCCCGGACTCCGTGGTTCTCGATGCTGTTTCGTTGTTCCCTCCTATGGACACCGCTTTTTTCCTCATTGACCTGTTCTTCGAATTTGCGCAGACCAACTACTCATATGTTGATGAACGAATGTTAAGAAAAAAGGTAGACGACTTCTACTCTTCATCGACCACGCTAAATATTGATGGCGCTGCTTGGGTCTGCGCTGTTCTTATGGTGTTCGCCGTTGGCACACAGTTTGCCCACCTGGAGAGTGCCTCATATGAGCAATCAAGCAAAGCAAGTGATGGGGGTGGCAGTGCGACAAGTTTTCAAGATGACGATCTTGCATTGGCCTTCTATCGCAAAGCAACCTCCTTGATTCCAGATATAATCACTACAGCATCCGTTGACGGCGTGCAGGCTTTCCTTCTCCTCGGCGTTTTTGCCTTACCTATTGACCCCGGAGGACTTTCATGCACATACTTCGGAATTGCCATCAAACTGGCTACCCAAATTGGTATGCATCTGAGACACCAGAGATATTTGAGCGTCCGTGAGCTAGAAATCCGACGAAGAATCTGGTGGACTGCGTATACACTTGAAAGGTAGGCACGGTACCCATAATTTCAACTCGCGGTATTAACAATCGAAGACGCATATGTATTTTGCACGGCAGAAACGTATCAATCAGGAGATCTGATTTCGATTGAGATCTACCCACTGATTTGGAGGAGTTGGGGCCACGAGAGCGTATTAATACATTTCAAAATACCATAGCCATGATAAAGCCCACAGAACTACTCGAGATGGCCCGAGATGCTATGTAAGTCCGGTTCATGGTTTTTGGTAGACTCTGATAAACTCATTTAGCCTAGATTACGGCTGAGGATGACGAAAACTGCCGATCGTGCCTTAGTAGTTGTGAAAATACTGGAAACCAAATTACAGTTGCAAACCTATTGGAAAAGCCTCCCTGAAGTCGTGTTTTGCAAGGACGTGACGCCGGGAAGGCCTTTGTTTCGATTCAATGCTCAATTGACCCTAACATATCACCTGGTTCACATATATATGGGTCGATCCTTCATATTCAAAGATGTGGACTCTCCTGCAGATAGTGATCGTCATAGGGCGGAATGGTCGAAAGTGCGTGATGAGTTGGTCAAAGATTGTCTCAGAAGCGCAGTCGCGATAATCAATCTGTGTTAGCTACTACAAGATGAGGTCGGTCTTGCACGATCGTCATACACCGAGTTCACTTCCTGTTGTGCTGCCCTTCTAGTTGTTCTTGCTGAAAGAATCTCTTCAGAGACCTCCGAACTGAAAGACGTGTATGGCAGAGGAATTAGGCTTCTTAAGAATATGTCCGTGGGATTTTTCTCTCCGAATTGGAGAGACTGGCTGTGGAAAGCCTTGAGATGGCGGTCCATCAACTGAATAAAAGAATAAGAGAAACCTCAGACGAGGAGAGTGGACAAGCATACAAGATGTTTCGCCATTGGGTTTCACTGCAGCAGGCGGGCTTAGGAGCAGCATTACTGAGGCCATGGCAGGAAAATGATATGCTCCTCAATTCTTTAGAAGGAGATACTTTCGGCCTAAATTTCACAAGAGCTCAGGGCGGGGGATTTGGGATTAGCTCTGGACGCCCTTCGTTTTCTTTAGGCGAGTTTGCTTCTGTGCCTGGTTTGGATGAATGGTTCGAATACGGCTTGAGTTAGTTGGATATTACCCGAAGTTTTGTTAGCTGCTGATCATTCGTGTTAATGTGAAAAGCCAAGCTCTATTATTGATATGGGTAGGAGTTGAGACCTGGTCGTCAAAGATTTGCCAAAGCATCAAGGAAATGCAGTGTGCACCTTCAGTCAATGATGGGCAAGGCCAAAAGGGCGCTACGCGCTATGAAATGATTCAGAGACACTTGATGCTTAGAATCCCTTTTCTACAAGTCGTAGATCTTAGAGCGGCGCGTCGTGGATAATTGGAGTTAAATACGGCAGGGAGTACTGTGGAAGGGGAGGGGGAATGCTCATAAACCGAGTAAACCCGCTATAAATGTCAAACAAGTCGCATATTAAGGGGTACGACGTATACAGCAATGTATTAGGCATGAAATCTAAGCTTTATTGGCAAATGGTTGACCGATCGCCCTATTTACCGGACGCTAGCTCAGCTTCCAGAGTATCTGCCATATCTTTCAAGGTGTCGAACTTCCACGTATAGATAGCATTGCCACGATTTCCCATGATGGAACCGGGCCTCGAAATCCAGCTTGACTTGATGCCTAACTTTCGACACGGCTGATGGTCGTGAAACTGGCTCTGCGCTGTCTGGAGAACCTCGTCCTTTTTCACCCCAAATTTCTCCTCAACCTGTTTCAACATATACTCGAAGTTTCGAGGGTTGGGCTTATAGCTGCCAACATCTTGTGCCGTAATGATGAGATCAAACTGGACACCTCCCAGAGGGCCAGCATTGCTTCGTCTGAATGACTCAATATCGACGTTTGATAGAACTACTAGCTTATAGTGCTTTCCTAGGCGCTTCAAAGCTTCCACCGTGTCGGGGAATGCTGGCCATCTACCGATAGAGTCGCCGTATGCACGGTTCTGATCGGCGGTGGGTTCAGGTAACCCGAGACGGCCGGCGATCTGCGGGAGAATCGTGCTGAGTAATTCGGAGTATTTTAAATTGGGCGTTATATTTTGTTGCGTGCTCTCAAGCTCGTGGTGTACCTCCAGAAGTGTCTCGCGCGAGAAGGTTGCATTGTTGGCATCCAGTAACGGTTTTAAGCCGTCTAAGACGCCGGTTTCCCAGTCGATGAGGGTGCCGTAGACATCAAAGGAAAGAAGCCGGAAGTCAGAAATTTGGGACATAGTGAATACTGCGAGCTATTTGAAACGCGCTGGTGAGAGCTTGTAAGCCAGAGTTCAGCGCTCTTAAAGCAATATATATAACTTCATAGAGCACAACGGCGAGGTGTGGCCCTGGCCCTGGAGTGTGGAAATGCTACCAAGTTGCGTCAGGCGTTGTCCCGTCACAAACCGAGAGCCGGACCGGTCCCGGGGCAAGATTTGTCCCGGTACAATAATAGTGATATACTAGTTGGTTAGACTTCTGTCTCGTGCAAGGCCAAATTGGAACAGGGACACAATATGCCATGCCGCTATCGTCATGATAAGGGCGTAGGCGACATGATCGACCATTAGGGCGTCGGCTACCGTCGCTCAGCTCCCTCTCGGGTGGTAAGACACAACAACTCAACGTTTCTGCCTGTCTCACAAAAATAGTTTAGCGGCTTGGCCAATGTTCGCTTTGTGAACTGATCAACGCTCTACTAGCGGTTGCAAGGGCTCTTTCTACGGATAGTGTGAGATTATTTTGGTATGGTTATTTATCGTAATCTGTACTACTATATCTTTTCGGATCAGTTTTGGTTCCTTTACAATATCTTCCCGCTATTAGTTACGGATTTTGTAATGATTGTTTTGGCTACCTATAGGAGATTATTCTATCACTGTCGCCAACATTACCGCTGTTGTTATCCTAATCGTCTTCATCCGGTGATACGGCTAGTTCTCATCACTGGGTGGTTCTTTCCTAACTAACGGGTCCCCTAGGCTGCTTATAACACCTCTAGTAAGGGTCAGTAAAGCTTGGTAGAAGGCTGGAAATGGGTTTGCCTGTTGAAGAGTGATCTTAGTACCGTGAACAGCTGAAACGATTTCAAAGCATCACGAGAAAGGAGAGGTGAACTCAAAATCAGTCTCGAGGTCTTCCTGAAAATCCCAGTCAGGGCCATCTAGCCAGCTCGGGTTCTCAGCCAAAGTGTGCCTCTCGCCGCCGATAGACTATACCACTGGCTTTTCAATGGTATGGACAAATGCTGGTGGAACGACGTCGATATCGTCAGTCTTGAACTTGAACAAACTTTGCTTTCACAATATAATATCATGAAATTAGACACCCTTAGCTATAGATTACTCCTAATATTGCTTTGCAAACTAGAACGTCACAAGTAGCTATCGCTCGCTAATCGCCATCCTTCTCTTCGTCTCCTGTAACTCTAGTACTAAATTTTACAAAAACCGCATTATAATCATAGATCCTGACCTAGAACTAATAGCAACCGACGATCCTTTAATATCCACCTGATTTTTTCGATACTCTGAGGGTAGCCAAAGTAGTCTTTCTCTACCCTTAACAATCCACGCACCGTCACTGCTTATTCCATATCCATCGTAGCTGACTTCCGAGAAAACATCATCCGGTTCGACATAATTTGCGATGGTTGGATCCAAAAGGATTCGATTCAAGTCCATAATTCCATAATTGGTATACAGTCGGAAGTGGCTAGCTGGATCGAAACTTAAGGTATTAAGGTGAAAGTTAAGTTTAATGTAAGGGTAACGGATGTCTGTCTTAAGGTCCCAAATGCCGATGCGACTGTAATTGTTGGGACCGAAATTCTGGGTATAACTGAGCCACTGGCCATTGGAAGACAACATAATGCTTGATACATACTCCCTGAGCGTGTGGACACATGCACCTGTGCCAACATTCCAAATATAGATGTGCTCACTTGGATTTGTTGAAGCAAGCCACTGGAAATCCTTTGACAGGGCAATACCCCACACAGTGTCATGGTGGACAAAATCTTGAGTGCTATGACCTGAGAAAATGTCCCAGATTTTCACCGTTTTGGCTGAAGCGAATGCAAGATGCCGACAATCGGCTGAGAAGGTTAAATTGTGGGCACTGAAAGTCGGGATGGTTTGTATTTGCTTTCGCTCAACGATATCCCATACCCCGATTGAGCCATGGCGGGCCCATGCGAGTAGCTCACTGTTCGGGGAGATGGTCGGGTGCCCATAGACCCCTTGGAAGGCCTCGATACAAGTGCCGTTGACTGAGTCCCGAAGTGCTCCCCAGCCACGCGTTCCATCAGACGATGAAGCAAATCATTGGCCGTCTGGGGACAATTGAGGCCGGACTCCGGCATCTTCGAGCGTGTAGATGCAGGTGCCATTAGAGGTGTCCCACATTTTGATGTTCCTGCTAATATAATTAGAGGAAAGAAGCCGCTGGCTATTAGCCGAAAACTTGACTGAATGGACGACTGTAAGACGATCGTCATCGATGATTTGTGCAGCCGAGGTTAATCTCAAATCCCAGACCTTTACTGTCCGGTCCTTAGAAGCCGATGCCAGTAGCTGCCGTTCTGACGTATATGCCAGGGATTCCACACTATCGCCATGTCCCTTGAGGACCTGAACAAGGAATCCTTCATCGTCCCAAACCCGGATCGTGCCATCCACTGAGCCCGATGCAAGAAGCTGGCTGTGACCAAGAAACACAACCGACAAGACGCCTTGGCCGCATGACTCGAGAGTTTTGATGCAGGTACCCGTCAGGAGGTCCCAGATCTTGATCGTATTGTCTTGAGAGCCTGAGGCCAGCAAGTTACCTTCTGAAATGGTAACCACCACGACCCACCTAGTGTGACCGACAAGTGCCCAGATGCACCTGCCAGTGGCTGCCTCCCAAACCTCAACTATGCCATCGTGATTGCCCAACGCAAGCTGCCGGCCATCAGCCGAAAGAGATACAGACGTTTTGAAGTCGCCATCATTGCGGAGAATTCTGCGATGAACCGCAACTAGATCCCATATCACGATGTTGTTACCTGCGAGTGAAACCATCCACTTCCCGTCCGATGAGAAAGCGGCTCGAGGTCTATCCAAGTCCTCGTCATCTTGTATGCGTGGTTCTGATTCTGAATCCGTATCCCACACTGCATATCCACCTTTATATAACCCAATGGCAACTTGCCGGCCATCCTCTGAGAAATTCACTCCCAATGGCGCACGGTCCCGGGTCGGCTGAAGTGTTCGAAGGCACTTCCCTGAGGCTACATCCCAGATCTTGACCGCTCCGCAAATTGAGCCTGAAGCAAGACGCTGTCCATCCGGTGAAAAGGCCACCCCTGATTTGTGGCCCTCGAGTGTCTGAACGCAAGCGTCCCAGTTTTGTTTCATCCTTGGCTTCAACGTAAGCCAGTCTGGTTCCTCCGACCCAAACAATTTCCTAACCATACTACCAGTGGGGCTGAACACAAGTGCCGATGCATAAACTTGAAGAGGCGCTGTCTCAAGCAACTGCATGTAAGAAAGCAGAAAACGCCGCGTATCTTCGACAAGGCTATCAAGTTCTTGAACTTCTGTGTTCAGCTGCCAAAATGTTAATTTACTTCCAGCACTTGAGACTCTGCATACGAACCATGAGCTCCTTCAGCTTTTGTACTGCCTTCGCTCCCTCCGGCAATTTGCCTAGCAGACTGAGTGCTTCTAGCCAGTACAGAAACCAATTTCTGAGAAACTTGTCAATAGCCTCTGCGTCTGATAAGTCTGCTACTATCTGTTCAAAATGGTCGACCCAGTAAAGGCAGGAATATCGGAGACAGGACAAAGGGTCAGGCTTAGGCCGCGTCACCTCCTCGATGAGAATTCCGGGGGGTCCCAAGTTGTAAATATTGCGCCTAAGTGCTGTTAGAGCGTTCAGTGATCGTCGAAAAACCTGGCGGTGTTGATCTTGGCAGCCTGAATTCAAAATCGCTTCATTCGCTTTGTGGACCAGAAAATCCTGGGCCGATTGGTGCACAAAATAGACCGTGCCATTTTCAACCGTCAAAAAGGAGCCACATTCCCCTATGATACCGTCCAGGTCTTGGTAGGTGAAATTCTTGAGCCTTGTTACGAGAACCTGTAATTCATCTAGTGTAACCGGGCAGAACGTGATGCATGTAGTGGCCAGAATTTCCCTGCAAAGATCTGCATCATCCGAGGTGAAAATTTGCTCTAGCATGCGTTTGTAGAGTTCCTCTAGTCCTTCTGGAACTAAGCTTAGCCTAACCAGGGTATTTCGAGGCTTGACCGTGAAACGTGCCAACTCTTTACATACCAGGGCAACCCAAAGAAAGGTGTCGTTGGACTTGGAAAGAAGGCATTCCAAGACTGCTTTCTCCGTCTCTACGTCGTACGGCTTATGTTGTGCAAGCTGGTTAACCTTGTATTGAACAAATGTTTTCACCGCTTGAGATATTGAATCTTCATTCAATTCAAGCGATACCCTGATCTTCTGGGTGCTTCGAAACTGTGCCTCGATCTCGGGCCAGTTGCGACTTGACACAATCCATTTGGCGCTGGAAGATCGAGAATACTTGATGATGAGATCAATGAGATGTTCTCTATCTGATTCCGAGCACTCATCAATAGCATCAATGACGAAGAGAGCATCTGCCAATTGGGGGTCTTGGAGCATCGTAAAAAAAGATGTAGTCCAATGATTCCAATGCAGAGTGATCCTCAAAGAGCTTCTTGCCCTCCACATCGTAGCTTTCTCGGACATACAAAGTCAGTGTTGAATGCCTGGTACAGAGGAGCCACAAGAGGCCCCGAATTACTGAAGTCGCATTTCTAAGCTGGTTTTGGGTAGCCTGGCAGAAGAAGTATGAAATTACTTGCGAAGGATCTTTCTTCAGCTCGTCAATGATGCCGCAGAGAAGCATCGTCTTCCCTTTGCCTGGGTCACCTTTGATCCAAAGTAATCGGCTCTCAGGGTCATTTCGAAACCTTTGAAAGTCGTCATGGTCGAGTATCCAGCGATACGAATCCTTCAGCAGGCCACCCTTTGTCTTCTCGATGCGTGCCTTGTCGGCTTCCGGGTTGGTGATACGTAGGTCCCGTAGGCATTCTTGGTCCTTTTCCTCGTAATGAGTTTGGTGCACCGCCTGAATCTAGTTCCGAACCATGAACTTACCGCTTTGACTCGCGAATCTGTTGCGCTGTCATTGATCGTATTGTTGACAGTAACATTATTGCCAATGTGTATCCGCGAGTTCTCGGAGCCAACGACATTCCCGACCACGTTATCAGTAGGACTTAGGAGTCTCGTGAAGCATTGCTGGTTTTCGCTTGAATTATGCGACGGTGCCTGGGTCGACATGACTGGGGTGAAGTCCCAAATGAGCGAAGATGGACCTTACAGTATTGCCGGGATAGACGTGCAGGTCAGCGCACGACAGGGCGTTGTGATGGCCTAATGCACTAGCTTCGCTTGGTCCACCATCAAGCCCGGCGTGCAAAGTAATAGTACCACGTTTTCTAGGTCTAGTGGTTATGATGATTCAAGGGAACTAGTCTGCTATGGTAGGGTGAATGAGGGAATTTTCCTTGGAGGTGATGAGGAGAGGGGCGCAGAGCAAGGCTCAGCCGCAATGCGGTCAGGAGCCAATCATTTCATCAGCACACTGTGTGTGCGAAGTACAATATATCAGCCTAATACGAAATTCGAATCTCGACTTGCGCCGTTTCCTTTCTCGCCCTTGATCCTGAGTAGCCGCTGCTTTAATCTGAGCAGATGGTGAGCCCAGGGTGAGCCAGCAAGAAATATGGACCTGTGGTTCACGTTTCGACCCCCGTCAATCAACTGAAATAGAATAACCACAAAGAGTAACTTCATTAACTTAGTACTAATTATATACTACGGACGGTTCGTTTAACTCTTGCTTTAATAGAAATTAAGGACATCTCATTATTAGTTACTAGTATATCTCTCTAGTCACGATTTTATTATACAAATCTAAATTTTACAAAAGTCTTGCGTGGTGACCAAATGGAAAACTTCAGGAATTAAGACTTAAAAATACGTAGATCCTTTTTGAAGACACTGAGTCAACAGAGCACGAGCCAAACGAACTTGTGGATATCCTCTCTACTACTCCCTTAGGACAGAAGAACTAACAGTACCAAGAACAGATCATCCCAATTTGCATTGTCAATGCCAGAACGTTCCAGAGTCAGCCTAACATCGGCAACCCTAAACCAAACTTTATCCACATCATGGCGCCCTTACACAGCTAAGATCAACCAATCACCCTATTAGCTAACCGACTAAGTCATTCAGCTCAGATCTCACCTCCGTCGTCAGGTACACTAAATCGTCATCTTTAATTAGCCTATTTGGGAGGTATCGCGGTTATCATGGCAGGATTGATACGGCGCGGGGCTTAGCGCCCACCAATTTCAGTTGACGACAGCGACTAGGCCTGCGCGAAAGCTGGGGGCAGATGCATACAAATCTGGATGGCAAGTTTCCGCCTGGCTTTAAAAGCTTTGGAATGATTGGATGGAATGATCAAGAGCCACTTTTTTCGAGCAGAGAGAGGCGGAGAAGAGAAGCAGTCCACGTGGTGCGTTAATTACCCTGAAAGTTTATCTAGCGTATACCTCCAACAAGGATTCAACAAGGGTTTTATAGGGGTAATTGGCAAATTATAGATTGAGATTTGACCTCTAGGAGAAAAGCAATTTGTTGTAGGATATCTTCAGCTTGGGGAAAAACACTAACTCAGCAAGGAACCGAAATAGTCAACCCAAAAAAAAACACCATCTTGCCGCCTTTCAAACGACTTGCGAGCGTCGTTGCTGGTTTATCCCGCACTTGTAACCGTACGTACACTGTTCACATTAGACAATGTTCTAAGCCAAGATATAACGACATCGACGATGACTTGGCCACCGGCTCCCGAGATGCCTTTCCTCGTGGATGGATGGAATAAGACACTGCGAGAGCCAGTCCCCGGAGGAATACCAATACTCATGGCAACTATGCCAAAAAGGTATCGTAAAGGACTAGTGACGAGTTCTAAATATGAACTGGTCTGGCCTGGTGGTGAGTATGGCCACCCAAGCCAGCGAGGGCCGGACTAGAGGCAGCCGAGGAACGCTTCTTCAAATTCGAATCATTGAAAAATAAGTTTATTGATTGAAGAGCCCTTCAGCAGAATACCATCTAGGCGCTGCAATTGACTACCCGGTAAAGCATTTCTGTGTGGATTTCCAAGACCTGAGAGTCGTCGGCAGCTGGCTACCTTGGGCGTTTTCAATGTTTAAACACCGTCTGAACACACATGAGAGAAAACCACGAAGCGATTGAAGTCGCCTCCTAAGAAAAGTGTCCCCGAAGCTTTTTAGACTTGCAAAGGATTAACATGTCTGTCAGGCCCTCGATTTGGCCTCAGCTTAATGTAGGGGATTCTCCTCGATCGAGTTATGCTTTGCAGTTCTTAAGAATTTGCTTCCCAAAACTTGCAACGACAACACTTCGTTGTGTGATGTGTCGTGTATTTCTTTTTCGTCTACTTGGTTCAGTTCATCAACGTGCTCACCACACTTGCTGTAATTTTCACCACTGTTTTCGCGTCACATGTGGGACTTAAGATTAGTTTCTCTGATATTATTCTCTGTCCGTAAAACTACCATCTAGCCATTGGGTCACTGACATAGCAAATAGACAGGTATTGATTTCATCTCCAGTCCGAGCATCGACACTAAAGGTCCATGTGCCGGATTTCAGAAACATAGTTGGAATCTGAAAATCTAGTAGGACATCACCGCGGCCACTGCTAGGTAAATAGTCGACCGGAATACCACGGTTATCGCGGATAACAAGGTGGGCAGCATCGTTAAACCCAGTGG
The DNA here is from genome assembly GCA_023628695.1 of Nectriaceae sp. PG4201. NCBI lineage: Eukaryota > Fungi > Ascomycota > Sordariomycetes > Hypocreales > Nectriaceae > Nectriaceae sp. PG4201. The sequence continues at coordinate 175,987 of JAMAKE010000039.1, read as the reverse complement.
TCTTGAACGGTATCGTTTTAGACTGGGTCTCGTCACGTTCGCCGTCTGGGTAGACGGCAGAGCTGCTAACCTTTAAGGTTGCGTCGATAAGGTCCTTGTCAGAGAAACCCAGCTCCTTCTTCTTTGATTCAAGGAGGTAGCCGCGAAGATAGACGAAGAACGTACGGTCACTAGCTAGAGGTCAGCATTATAGCACTGCGGCATGGACGAAGAATTAAGCATACGCGATAATGGGCGTTGGGGCAATATCAAGGAATTCGACTTCAAAGATCTGGTCTTCCTTGGGCACGGGGCCGTACGTGGCGTCACTGTGCCCTGGCACCTTGTCGTTGACAGCGCCTGCCATGTTGTTGCCGTTGTCTTCGGCAAGAGACACTTGCTGGCTGGATAACTGGACAGGGTTTGCTATAGCGAGGACAGCGGCGCAGAGAGTCAGCACATGCGCTACAATCGATTTCATGATTCTCCTCTCGAGTAAAAGCCGTTAGGTCAATGAGGGAGAGGGGAGAAAGGTGTGTAGAGCCAAGGACTGAGATAATGAGGACAAGCCTATCGCGATAGATACATAGCGAATATTTAGTGGGGGCGAGGCAGTCATGGAAACGAGACCAGCCCGTTGAGCTGGCCGTGAGGCTGTGCAATACACCCCGCTGAAAGTTCGTCTAGTGTGTACTTATGCCCTGTTAAGTTGTGGTAGAATGATTAAACGAATCGCTAAGAAGCTGAATTGACCAGGATTAGTGAGATAGATGCGGGTGGTTCCCGCGGCACAGTCTATCACAACGATAAATCGTACGACACTACCAGGACCGCCTAGTGGATGGCACAAAACCCCAACAACGACAGAAGTCAATTTGCCCCCTGCATGACATGACCGCCGATGGAGCCACCCTTCAGTCGAGCCATCAAATCCATACAAACAGCGAAGGTGATTGTTAAACTATCCAGGTAATGGCTCAGCTTGGGGGACGGTTCGGCTTTAACTGCGGCTCGGCTGTAACTGCGGATCAGCTCAATGCGGTTCGGCTTTAACCACAGCTCGACTAGGGGGGGGGGTGATTCGTTCCAGTCTCGATTGAGCCTACTCCGTACTGAATCTAGACAATATAAACCCGCTGCGGAGCCCATACTGTAACTTTCTTCTTAAGCAAAAGTATCTAACAATGTCATTGGCTGGGTTCCAGGGAAGGCTTAACATAGCAATGGACCTAAGGATGCGGAAGCAGATATTAGACTTCTAAAGCGGCACAGCAACTGTTGGTAGAAACCAACGAAAGCTGAGAAGCCTTCAGACTTTCGGTACCAAAGCATCCCTGTTATCAGGAGATAACGTAACAGGGCCTAAGCCTCTTCCAAGTTGAGTTACTTGAAGCAATTTGCGAGAAACTTGGCGAGCGCCTAAATAGGACATGGTCTGTTTGTGGTAAAGATTTACTCGTACTGGAATCAATGTGAGCGAGTTACGGCCGTAAATACCCTGTTGATTCATGCGATGCGTGCATCTGCAAGCTCAAGGGTGTGTTGAATTATGGTGCTCAGCGTCTGCATGGAAGCGAGTTCCCTACAGCCCAGATAGATATATAACGATATTTCGAAAATAAATGTCTTTCAGTCGCTCATCCAGCCCAGTGTTACTTGGTATGCAACCTAATGGAAATGGCATTGAGCGCGCGTGGCCAACAGCATATCATCGGGGAACGATGGAATCTTTGGACAGCTGTGAAAGCGACGATACTTATGCTAGTGGTGTCCAACCTCTGTATTCCCGTATCAGCTGCAGCCACAACACGACCCCGAGCACTAATTGCTGACGGTATTAAGCTAAGGGTGCTTCCTATAGGAGAGTAGGTATCACCTTTTATTATCCTTAGGCAGCGAAAATTGCCTTTTCAGTGCAATTAATTCCTGCCATCTTAGGCTTTGCACGTGCGAAATTTGCTAACAGGATGCCAGTTCCATCACCTATGGCGCTGGAAGCTCAAACTACAATGGCTACCGCAAACCCCTCTACAACGACCTGCTCGCCCGAGGCAACGAAGTCCACTTTGTTGGACATCAAAGCAGTGGAGACTTCGCAGAACCTGACCACGAAGGATATCGGGGTTATCGCATCAGCGAAATTGCCGACTCAAGCTTAGAGGGTATATACGCAGCCCCTAATATTGTCCTGCTCCATGCGGGAACCAATGACATGAAGGACGGCATTGAGGTTTCGAATGCCCCGGGGCGCCTCAAGAAGTTGATTGATTTGGTTTTCAGCAGATCCCCTCATGCGGCTGTTTTTGTTTCTCAGCTAATACCAGCGGATCCCGCAAAATACCCCAACACAGTCCCGCGAATTGGAACCTTTAACGCTGCTATACCTGATCTTGTAGCGAGCTTTGTTAGGGCAGGAAAAAACGTAACTATGGTTTCGATGAATAAGGCTGTTTCTGTTTCTGACCTGGCAGACGGCTTGCATCCCGGCGATGCTGGTTATCAGAAGATGGCCGACGCATTTTATGATGCGATCCTAGCCGCTGATGTAAAGGGATGGATCTCCAAACCGGGCATGGCATCCACACCGCCGACTGGAACTAGTCCAAGCAGTTGTCGATCTTCGCCCTCATGGTATAATGTCGGCCAAATCGCAGATGGTGGCAAAGTGTATGTTCTCCTCTGCTTAGGGCGGGGAAAAAAAGGGGTGGACCAAGAAGGATACTAGAGTTTATACTAATAGCGCCGTGCTACAGGGCGACTTCTGATGGTGATTTCAAACCCTTGTGGGTTAAAAAAGGGGTTATAGCCGAGGGTGCCTGCCCTCGTGCTCAGCTTCATTTTATGGACCTCGATGGTGATGGTCTGAAAGATTATGCCTGTGTTAATCCGGATACGGGAGCAGTGAAGGTTCATCTCAATATTCCAGACTCCGAAGGCAAGTCATCTGGAAATTGGAGGGCGCTTGGTACTATTGCGACACCATCAGAGGACCGAAATGGTACATGGGTGATGTTCGCAGAGTGAGTAATTATCGCTTTATCGCAATCTCACTTCTCCGTGTAGTAGACATTGCTAACTATTGAGTAGTTTAAACGGCGATGGTAGAGATGACTATATATACATTGACCCCAAAAACGGTGATATATATGCATGGATCAACCGACTCAAGCAGGATGATGTATGGCAATGGCAAGGGATTGGCAAGATTGCTGGAGGAGTAGGCGCAAGATATGATAATCTTCAAATGATGGACCTTGACGGTGAGTACTCGATAACCTGTTTAGAAACTTCTATCTTGACTCATGCGCTACGGTCATGACCGAGTACCCCGAAGTTCCGCAAATACTAATCATTGAATGCTATAGGTGATGGAAGAGATGATTTCTGCATCGTTGATAAGACCACCGGGGAGATCACGGCGTGGTTGAATACCGGCGCTGCCAGTATGCCTGATTATTATAAACTTGGCCGTATAGCTACCGGAGCATCTGCGAGCAAGGATGATATAGTTCGCCTTGGCGACTTGACAGGCGAAGGAAGGGCCGATTATATGATCATTGGCTCGGGTGGGAAGGTAAATGCGCTTGTTAACCGCCTCCAAGAGACAAGCATGATTCCCCGATGGCAATCGCCTTTCACCTTTGCTGAAGGATCAGACGATACTAAGCAGGATCAAGTACGGTTAGTTGATATGACAGGTGATGGAAAGGTAGACTATTTGCGTGTTGAGGAAAAAACCGGAAAGGTCACATTATGGGAAAACAATGGCTCAGGAGGCAAGTATCAGCCGGGAGAAGGCGTGATTTTATGTGACTGTAAGTCTTGCCCATTATCCTTTGATGTGTAATATTTATATATCTGGTGCTAATGCGAACTTCTTAATGCTTAGTGGACGGCGATGGCACAAGCGACTACTTCTGGCTCGATCATGAAGGTAGAGGCTGGGGCTACCTGAATAAAGGAAAAGGCACAAACGTTTGGTACGGCCTGGGGAAAATTACGGAGGGAACTGGTCACTCAAGAGATCAAATCCGGATGGGGGTTCTAACAGAAAGCGGTCGCGCAGATTATATTATCATCGACGACGACACCGGAAGAGCCGAGTGGTGGCAGAACTTAGGAGAGGAGTGGAATTATAGCTGGGCGTCCCGTGGAGTTGCTGCCACTGGGCCTTCGAAAACAATTGAAGATACATATGGATGGAAATTCAAGGGGAAGAATGTTCGATTTGCCGAGTAAGTTAACCAAATCTGCCGAACCTTTCGCTCAACTCGTATCGACTGACGAGAATCCTCATGCAGCTTGGACGGCGATGGCCTTGATGACTACCTCTATATCAATGACCAGGGGGCCGTTGTCTACTGGAAGAATCTTGGCACCGCGTCTGCTACCAGCACACCATCATGGGGTCTTCCTCACTTAGTGGCTGATGGAGTTGGCGTTCTAGCACAGGACGTTCAATTTGCTGATACGAACGGCGACGGTCTCTTGGACTACGTCATAGTAGGTCGGGTCACTGGTAAGGCACGGTCCTGGCATAACCTTGGCTTTCGAGATGATATGTCTATTCGATGGAATACGCCGCTAAGTTTCGCGGATGGAGTCGGTTCTCGTGGATCTGCTATCAGGATTAATTACTGAGGTAAGTTCACCTTCCCTTATCAACCCGTATTTGTCTTTTTAACCTGGCTTATATTTTTCAGATGACTGGCGATAAGCGTGCTGACTATGTGTCCATCAGCCCCGACAATGGGAGACTCAATCTCTGGCACAACCGCTGCTGGGCTACGGACTCTGGCCTTCCGGATGTTACCAACCCCGAGGATCCGGATCTTATTGACCCCAACAATCCGGATGGCCCTTCATTTGTTCCCTATACCATGCCCAATCAGAGAATTGTAGAGTGGATTGCCCTTGGTGACTCATACACAGCTGGTACTGGGTGTAATGGCAACGGCGAGCGTATGGCTGGAGATGCCGTTCGCGCAAGAGAGCCTACCCAATGCAAATGTCCACCGATGAGGACACTGGCGCATATCATGGCTTGCTAGCTGCCATGAGATCGCTCCCAGTGTGAACCGCCCTAGTAATGCATCTAGAAGAAGGAAGCTGGGAAATACGAAAAGCGTGCTTGACGGCTAGTAGTCAAATATAAATGAGAAGGCTTCATGAAGCCATTTCTGGCAGCGTAGGGCCTTCTAGGCTCATGCTTGTGGGATTTCGGTGCTGTGGTGTTGAGGTGTTGATGTAAGGCTGAAAAGAAAATGAAGCGGCAGAGAACAGCGAGGCTCAATAAGTCACTACTAAAACTTGATGCATGAGGAGAAACTGCACTGAGTGGTGAGCATACCCTTGGTACAATTTACCAGATAGCATTCTAGGAGATCCTTCAAAGGAGGTAGGAAGCAGCGAGAGATGCCAAACACCATCTCAAGATTCACTCACCAGTACTCTTCAATATCAACTTGGTAAATTACAGTACCTGCACAAACCTTATCACACTAATCTATTATCGGAAACCAGGCTTTTAGGCGCGATCCCATTCTCTCCTTCTTGTTTCTACATCTTGCACCTTTCAACATCGTCGCCTAACCTCAACCTTTCATCATCACCACAGCCATGCCAGCTCAGCGCTCGCACGCCATAACGCCTAATTTGATCGACCTCAGAAGCCCGCCGTAATATTTCAGTTTATCGCTCGGCATATTTTAACGACTGTAAGTATATTTCGCAGCTTCGAGGCGAGTTTCCTCGTGTTCGGATTTCTCGTCCTCCCTTTGCGCCGCGCCGCGACACCACGAGCGCACCTATCGCCAGTCGCAGCAGCGCGTGCTAGATCTGGCGTTGGTAAAAGCTTCAGCGCGCTTGCGAAGCTTATAGCTGGCTGCTGCATCACAGCTTGGAACACAGCCATCCGATTTTACTAAAAAGTGCAAGCTTCATTACTAAGAGTCCTTAAGCACATTCCCCCTCCCCTTAGCTTCAATATCCAATACCGTCCTCATTCACCGAGCCGATGTTGAAGGATCAAGATTGCTGGGGATACCCTGGGAGTTACATAAACGCTAAAGGAGACAGATCTTGAGTGCTGGCCGCCTCCTCAGGAAATGCTTGCGTGGTCAGGTCACTATGATTCATATTTCTCGTGACTGACATTCTCATAACTGACATTTGGTGACAGCTTGATGGTCATTTGGATTCGCTTGATTGCGAAACAAGTCAATGTGAGTTACTGTGTCTATTCGCTGTCTATTTGAATTACTAATATTGCACTACCTACTATTCCAATCATTAATCTTCCGTTGCCACAGTTAACAAACCCGATAGCTAGATCACGCCGAGAGCGACTTTCTAATCATTTGTGGCCCGACCGTAAGCCTCCAAGGAACCCAGACTTCGTCCGCTAGAGGGTTCTCTGCCTCGCCTTGCTTCCCTATAGCCGCTTCCGGAAATACCCTTTGATCAGAAGTTAGAATTGACAAATTGGGTCCCCCCTTATCAAGGCATTGGAGAGCGTTGGGCTGCTTTCTTCATCTTTGACGCTTGAACTCATTTCTACAACAGTATATCTGCTTGCGCTGCGAATCCGTTTCCCATATCGATGGAACATGAACGGAATAACAGCCAACACTGCAGCAACGGCTGCAATGACGGAGCCTCCCAATCCCACTCCAAGTGCATGGAACATGGTGTTTGTAAATAGGGGGGCGCAGGCGCACCCAATCGACCGAGCAAAGGTATTCGCTGCCATAACCGAAGCAGCAAAGTCTACATATACATCTGTGAGATAGTTGACATACGAGACAAAAATCAGCATCAAAGATGTAATGAGAAAGCTGCCGGAAATAGTAGGGAAGATCCAGTGGATTCGCCTATTGAGGTCAGCAGTTGACACGGTCGAGGACTATCACTGACTTACTCATACTGGCCGGTCCAAGCAAAGCAGAACATCGCCACTGGGAACCCCACGCCTCCAATCATGGCCATAAATAATCGATCTTCCGGCTGGAACTGCTTGCCAAACTTGGCCTTCTCCCTCCGCCGCTGATTGTTATAGAATACAATGAAGCCACCAACAATGGAACCCACAATTGTTCCAGTCAACGGCAGCTGTCCCATCCCGGCATCCCATCCTCTCATTTGTTGGAAGACAATGGGATAAATGCTAAAAAGCATGTACTGCAAAGCATATACGACCGAGAGGTAGATGGCGCAAAGGAACGATATAGGGTCGAACAATAGTTTCCAAGGGCGCGTTAATGCCATTCTGTAGCTGGCAAATAAAGAAAGCTGGGTTGTGACGTCTTGCGCTTGGAAAACGTGGACTCCGTCTGTTTCGCGGAGAGTGTAGGGTGCTTTTGCACAAGCGCTTGGAGAATGTGTTTCGGGTATGGCAAACATGAGAAGAGTCGCTGGGCATCCTAACCAGAGAACCACATAGATGCCCCATCGCCAGTTGTGAGACAGTTCTAGGAAACCAGAGATGATGGGGCCAAGAGAGGGTCCAATATATGCCGCCATACTGAAAACCGCCATGGCATCTGCTCTGTCCAAGTCGTCCCACAGGTCAACCAACAGGCCCGGTGTAATGGTTAAACTCGCAGAAGCAAAAGTCCCAGCGGGGAATCTTGCCACAACCAGCGTGACAAAGTTGGGAGAAAATGCCGACAAGAGATTAAAAGCCATATATAGGAGGAAAGTAGCATAGAAGACCCATCTTCGACCGTAAAACTCGGAGAGCGGAGCAAAGATAAAAGGACCAGTGCAGTAACCCAGGAGAAAGGTCGTCACTGTCAGTCCAGCAGTATCCTCTGAGACGTGGAACTCTCGCGCAATGGAGCCGAGGCTGCCTGAAGTTATGCTTGACGCTATGTTCCCGTTCAATATCAGAAAAACGGCACTGATTGTGATCTGCCACTTCCGAATCTTGGACCAGTGTCGCGGGTTCTCGGTGTTCACCGGCGTAATCTCCGGGACGACTGTGACATCTGCATAATCTTTCTCACTGCTATCAGATCGACTGGACGGGCTTGAAGTTGGAGTGGGTAGAACTTGAACTGATGGATGCATGATGCGTGGTTGAAGTGAAGAATGAAGTCAAAGTCCTGGTTTCGAGCTTTGTAAACTACTTGATGTGCCCATCAGATATTCTGTTGGGAATAGACGCACAGTATTGATTTATATATCCTAAGGAATAAATCACGGCATTATGAGCACCTTTGCACCACCGAGGCCGACTTCGGCCGGCAATACAATTATGATGCATCGTGAGTTTTCATCACCTCACTTGAGACCACCCGCCCGCTTTTCCACTATGCAGAACTTGTCAAGCTTAGACTTATTATGGATAGTCAACGTCCTCGGTGGAGCAGTTCTAGAAAACATTTCAACAAGCTATTTGAATCCATTACCCAACGTTGACCTCTAGTGGTTGCCTATGGGAGCACGTTGTATATGAAGAGACGCCTGACTGCTCGCTACGAAGTATAAGGCCTTGTTCACCACTTTCCAGCTTGCACATAGATATTTAAATGGAGTATATTGAGATTTCAGTCTTGTAGAAAAGCGTGCAAGTATTTTAAATCTGTGATATAATTGTGGCGAAGGTGGCTGCCCTAGCATAAGGTTCACAAACCTAGACCACAGTGTTCAAAGGGCCAGAGAGTAGCAAGCAATTGGTTATACTAATTATTAGAGAGTATTGCGATAACAGCATCTCTAAACCCCACATTCAAATGGTAGCTTTCTATCCACTTTCATCCAATCTCATAACACGCGAGAAAATTTCAATGCTCCAGACGCTTCTACGGTGGATATACGGTGTAGGGCATCTTGGTTATAGGTCATCCACGTGTGCCTAACACACCAAACAATTGCCCGACCGGGTTATTTATTTAAGCTAGGGAGCACGTCAGACACGAGCATCTGCAAGCCTTGCATTAAAACTACCAAATTAGTACTAGTTATTCTGCTGCTGGATACCTTCTATTCTGGACGGGTCCAGATGTGGGTAACGGATACTAATGGATACCGCCGCGTGACCGTTCCTAGCTTCTTCCACCATGACAATTCTCGACAGCACTTTTGAGTTTCGTGAAAGAAATATAGCGCTAAGAACCACATCGGGAACCATCCCTAACATATCTAAACCTCCTTTACCTATTTAGCTGTTTCTATTATTATTTTCCTCCGTGGTTATGCCCAATATCTAGAAGTCATATACAAGCAGGCGTCGAAAGGGTAGGATGTTTTCAACTATCCACGAATTGACTTTTCCATTACCACGACTCTCAGAGCAGCCTAAGACACGCCCACTATTCTGGCACATGGTGTTATAATCATGGTCTCAGTAGTGTCACACCTGCGGCTGAAACCGTTCGCTAGGGACAACCCGAGGAACTTCACGAACGTATGTGTGAGTAATGGATTTTATACTGACAAACTCGGATATGTATTTTATGCCCCAAAAGTATAAGAGAAACCAAAAGTTTGTTATCTCACTTTCTTTATCATCTTTCATCTTTCATCAGATTCCATCCTCTGATATACGCCACCTGACATCACCAATTTCAATACCCAATTTCCATCATGCCTCAGTACAGCACTGGCCAGAAGGTTAACTACAAGCCCGTTGGGGGTACGCTACAGAAGCTCTCCGTCAAATATTTGTGATACCTGACAATATTCCTTATGCAGGCCCTGATTCGAACACTTCTTCATCGGTCGGAGTTATTCAGAGCGTTTTGACGGAGCCCGGTGTTCAAGCCGACCGTAAGGTCAATGCCAGCCCGGATCATCCCCGTTACGAGGTATATAAATACCATGGTACTTCAAGACGAAACTAGATTTCATTAGATCGAGAACTCAAACACTGGTAAGACGAGCACTATTTACGAGGCAAATATTATTGGGAAGGCTTCCTAAGATTATCGCCTTGACCAACTGAAGGGATGAACGAATCTGCCTCTACACTATTGAGCACCATTGTTTCCGCGGAAGCGGGTTAGGAGTATTATTATTCTTGGCGAGATCCTTCTTGTAAAAAAAAAAAATACTCTATGTCCTCTGTGCCGTGGTCAGGTTGATCATGTCCTTTGCTAGTAAATCCAAGATGGTGTCTGTTTGGATAATGCAGCCACCTCTTCCGGGCTGTAGCAAGCCTAATGTTAAATGAAGATACGCTACGTTCTACATCCTAGAAGACCCTCCTTATCTCGAAGTGAAGGTGACCATTTTGCCGAGCAACTTTATTGATAGGAATTCCACACCATCTTCTGCACTTCCTCATGCTAGTATGAGATTTGACTTTGGCGCATTGCTTTGACCTGGATATGCTTGCCAGTAACCAGGAGAGGATGTATCGATGCTACAAATTGTATTGCATACCGGAAGGCGTGGCATGGCGTTATGTTTGCGATATCAAGTCGATTTTGAAGCAGCGCGAAGTAGCATGGAATGGTGAAGCGCAGTAGACAAGACTCGAAACGAACTATAATCATGGGCCAAAGCTGCTGCTATGATCGGAGAGTGCGAAGACATAGAAGGTCTTGACGATACCAGCAAATCCATGCATCTAAGTATTGGCCTAGAAGGCGGTAGCTGGTAGCCCTGCCACAGGCTCACTCACCTCAAGCAATCCTATGCAATCCTGCACTCACATAGAGCTAGTGCTATGAGGAAATGGAAAAGAGGCGGCGTCACTCCAGTCAAAGGTACAGATCCCCCGGCTCATCCCATCCGCCTCTCCTCAAGCAGTCGCAGGCGGTCTCTGATCGCAAACCTCCACTCAGCCGCCACCTTGTACACTAGGAGAAGAGACAGGTAAGAGAAGATACTACAGAAGATTACAATGACCACGATGCTGAACCAGAGCGCTACCGACGACAGCACCCCGTCATGGTTGACCGCGACGGTGACCTGTAGGCCGCTCAGGATGAGAGACGTGACGACGATCACGAAGAGGATGGGCCCGTAGAAGCGAGCAAAAAAGGTCCCGTACTGGTGCTCGACTCTCTGAAAGTGTGACCTCCCAAGCAGGAACGGCGCATAGAAGTTGAGACGGGTCAGCCGGATCTCACCGTACGCGTAGCGCATGGAGACGTCGCGGTCGGCGATGCTGGCTAGGTCGGAGGCGAAGTCGGAGAACTGTTCCCAAGTGACGCCGTCGGGTATGAGGCATAGGCTAGGATCCTGTGCGATGCGGAAGTCGGACTCGTGCCGCACGAGGTAGCGGTACGTCCTTAGGTAGCCTAGGGCGGCCCTGCGGATACGTGCCGGCCGCCCGCCATCGTCGCAGAGATAATCCCGCCAGAACCTGTGCGAGCTCAGGTAGCGGGGGAGCGGCTTGACGAAGATGCGGTCATGTACCCATATCAGGTGCAGTTTCGGATCCTCCGTCACGACGACTACACGCCGCTTCACCAGCTAGCGGTGGAGCGGGGAGATATTGGTGCTATCCTGTTTCGACATCCACCAGAGCCTGTGCGCGATCTAGTCCATATCCTCGGCCCAGAGCTCCCCGTCGAGGCAGTCCCACACTTTTGTTCGATCTTCTAGTGGGACGCTAGGGTGCCCTGGCAGGCAACGCGTCAGCGGGTCGTCCAGCTCTCGCGTTAGCTGGTGCTCCAACGCGAAGGGCAGGGCGAGGCGTGGGGATGAGTGTACAGTCGCCATCTGCCTGGAAATGCTCGGTGTGATGAATACAGTCCCAGCCTTGTGAGCACTTCGTCTGGTGCAGCCTCATCTTTGATCGGTCACGTGCGATGCACTCCGCCACGCTAATATGCAAGCTGAAAAAGGGGTTGCCACAGGACTTGACTACCTAGATCATGTCTATCCTCGTCCTCAAAACATCCGGTGATGCTCTAAATCGCCATAGCGTGCCATGGCGGTCGTCCGACCTGGTTCAAGGGCTTCGGGTGAAGGCCCGACTACTCCGGCAAGACGAAGCTTCCGCATCGAAGAGATACCCCTCGACCACATAGATGCCCTGGAAGACAACCTCAGGCACATAGCCCAGCCTTATATCGACCTGCGCGAGATCGTCGCGACGTTGACTCAACGCTCACTTGTTCGAGGACGCCAGCCTGAGCCCACTGCCTCTGTCACGGTCTCGGTCGACACATCCATCCCGGTGGATGAACTCTGCAGCCGACTACAGTGGGCTCGCGGGCCCTACCCATATTGTTTCTGTAGCCGGTTCCTAGGCATAACGCCGCTCTATGAAGATGAGTGCGGGGCTTCTGTTGAGTGAGCGTTCCGTTGTCACGGAGGTACAACCCCACTAACACTTGCAGCGTGATTGCAGTACCCGGCCTCGCGAGCCACGCCCTTGGCTCCTGGAAATCCACAGATAGTGACGACGTCTGGTTACGCGACTACCTTCCCCAAGACATACCAGATGCCCGAGTCCTGCTGTATGGCTATGATACGGAGCTGCAGAAGAGCACCTCTAAGCAGTCGATCGAGGATATGGGTATAGATTTGCTTGAGAGCCTTGCGGCGTTCCGGGCACATGACGAAGTATGTGGTCCAGTATGATGTCTGAACAAGCTAACCAATTGACAGACGAATCATCGCCCGATCTTATTCATTGGCCATAGCCTAGGTGGTTTGCTGATCAAAGAGGTGAGGCCCTTTCCGCCCCAGAGAGCTGGCTGCTAATGTGCTATAGGCGCTCGTGCACGCCGCGAGGGAGGGCAGAGACACCGAGAAAGCCAACTTGTCTAAGAGTTGTTACGGAATGCTCTTCTTCGGTGTCCCAAATCACGGTCTGCGGAATGAGCAGCTGCGATCCATCGTTCGGCGGCAGCCTAACAGTGCTCTGATAGATGATCTAGTTGTCGACGGCGATTCAGAGCCCTCCAGATTCTTGAAAAGAATCTCAAAGGACTTCGCTCGGACCTGCCAAGGCCGGCATAAGGTTGTGACATTTTTCGAGCGTAGACATAGCTCTACTGTAGAGGTAAGATGCACAGTACCTTTTCCAGAATGATTTCTGATCGTTACCTCAGATTCATAAGGATGGCACATTACGGAAGACCGGAAGGGCCTCTCTGTTGGTCACCCAAGAGTCTGCCACGAGCATGGGTTTAGTGGCTGCGTGCGTCGAGGATAACGTTCCCTTTGACGTAGATCACTCGGGGCTTGTCAAGTACGGCTCTAGGAGCCAAGGCTGCTATCCCGTCGTGAGGAGGCGCCTTGTGGTACTTATTTCCGAGGCAAAGGCTGAGATTCCTGACCGTTTTGCAATAGACTGTATGTAATCTACAGCTTTAACTATTGATCTCCAATCAATTCATAGTCGAAGAACGTGTGACAGTCCCATAGCTAATCAGCTGATGTCTAGGCTCGATAAACCCAGGTCCATATGCAGACAGCAGCTCAGCAAAAAGGCTGCGTTCGGGCTCGGATACTCTTCCCATCACATCCAGTCTCGGCCCTAAGAGGATATGTGCTGATCCGAATGGGGCCGAGACCAGCAACCACAATGTCCATAATAGCGGGGACATAGATAATCGGCAGTTGCAGGCAGGAGAGACTTCACTTATAAGTAAAGAACAGAAGGAGATACTTCTCAAGTCGCTGCGGTTCGACCAAGACGACGCCCGTCGTGCTACGGTCGGATCAGAGTGCCCAGGAACCTGTAAATGGCTGCTGGACGAAATGGCTTACTGCGACTGGCTGAACCCAGACAAGCTCAATAACCATCACGGCCTCTTGTGGGTCAAGGGGAAGCCTGGAACGGGAAAGTCGACCCTGATCAAATTTGCTCTATCTGAAGCGTACAAGAGTTACAAAGGCTCGACCATCATCAGCTTCTTTTTCAATGCGCGAGGAGTTGACCTGGAGAAATCTACTCTCGGAATGTACAGATCGCTGCTATGGCAACTCTTCATAAGGAATCCAGCTCTTCAAGCAGTCCTTGACTCCCCCAAAAGGCAATTATGGCAGTGTCGCGAAGACTACCAATGGTCAATCGAGCCGCTAAAAGAGCTATTCATGGATTCGGTACTGGGCCTTGGACAGACGCCTGCTCTTTGCTTCGTCGATGCTCTAGACGAGTGTGACGATACTGAGATTAGGGGTATGATCTCCTTCTTTGAAGACGTCTGTGAAAAGACAATAGAGAAAGGGATTAAGTTTCGAGTCTACTTCTCAAGTAGGCACTACCCAAGCCTCAGCGCCAAGTATCACATTCCTCTGATGCTAGAAGATCAAGAAGGACATGACCAAGACATTACTACATATATTGGAAAGAAGCTGAAGATTGGGCAAACCAAAACTGCCAAGGACATCAAACGAAAGCTTCAAGAGAAGTCGTCAGGTATATTCCTGTGGGTTGTTTTGGTAGTAGGGATGCTCAATACACAGTTCGAAAAGGGCAAAATAAAGGCACTCCAACAAAGGCTTGACGAGATACCCGCTGATCTGCACAGCTTATTCCACAAGATCCTTACACGAGACGAACAAGACAGAAACGGACTACTTCTCTGTATCCAGTGGGTGCTTTTCGCAAGGCAGCCACTAACACTGGAGCAGCTTTACTTCTCCGTTCAGTCAGGCCTCGAGCCCGATGAGCTATCATGCTGGAATCCGGATGAGGTCTCGAGGGATGATATTAAGAGATTCCTGCTCAACTCCTCTAAAGGACTCACCGAATATACCAAGTCTAAATCACCGACTGTTCAGTTCATCCACGAGTCGGTAAGAGATTATCTTCTCAAAGACAATGGGTTGAACAAAGTTTGGCCTGATTTGAGAAATAATTTTACAGCTCAGAGTCATGAAATATTGAAACACTGCTGTGCCACCTATATGAAGATCGACACTTATGACGAACTTGATCTTAGCGAGTCTCTTCCAAAGGCGTCATCGGAAGAGGCTGCTAATTTCCGCGAGCTGGCTGGTGAGAAGTTTCCTTTTATGGAATATGCTGTGCAGAACATTCTCTACCATGCCGACCTAGCACAACACGGAAATATTACTCAAGAAGCCTTCATCCGCGACTTCCCCCTTATGAACTGGATCAATCTCAACAATCTGTTTCAGAAGTACGAGGTGCGCCGATATACGTCGAGTGCAAGTCTCCTCTACATATTGGCAGAGCAGAACCTGCCACGTCTCATCGCGATCCACCCATCCGTGCTATCCTACCTGGACGTCGGGGACGAGCGTTACGGTCCTCCTCTATTTGCAGCCCTTGCTACTGGCAGTGATGCAGCTGTTATATCATTCTTGGAAGCCGAGATAGAACGACCGGATGCCAATGACATATATAAACGCATATACAATCTTTTTATTAAAAGCGATTGTAAACTACCCGTCTTTGGTCATACCTTCAAGTTCTCAAAGAAAAAGGGAATCAGCTCATATGTAGCAGAGCACAGAGAGTTACTATATGCACTATCTTGCATTGGCAAGGTCGATATCGATACAAGAGATGGATATGGCCAGACACTGCTATCATGGGCAGCTAGGCAAGGCCATGAGGCGGTTATTAAGCTTCTTCTAGAGACAGGCAAGGTCGATATCGATACAAGAGATGGATATGGCCAGACACCGCTATCATGGGCAGCTAGGCAAGGCCATGAGGCGGTTATTAAGCTTCTTCTAGAGACAGGCAAGGTCGATATCGATAC